>OX578149.1:114900714-115500714 GCA_951213105.1 Amaurobius ferox | reverse complement strand
TTTATTTAATATTTATGAAATGTGAATTGCTTTTAAAAATAATGAATAATACTGAGTAAGTCGGTCTTTTCTCTAAAAATCCGTCACTGTAGCGCCTTACTTATTTATATTCGGAAAATCCTATCGTAACTCCACTAAGTCCTACTGCTTTATTTTTCTCCTCAGAAAATCCGATATTAAAATATCTTTCGCCCGATATGTCCTAGAATAGAAAATGGAAGCTATTGGATTCTTAAGGTAACTTTCTGTTTCTGAAACCTCAGAAGCTGCAGAAATGGTTTTCTATTTCAACTTTCTGGAGCTCTTCGCTTAGTATTTTAGATCAGTAAAATGTGGAAATATTGTATGACTGACTCTTAATATTTCATTACACATTTGGGAAATTTTTATTACGCACTTGGGAAATATTTTAATTTTAAAAAGTATTAGAACTGATCCCATTAC
Organism: Amaurobius ferox; assembly: GCA_951213105.1. Classification (NCBI taxonomy): domain Eukaryota; kingdom Metazoa; phylum Arthropoda; class Arachnida; order Araneae; family Amaurobiidae; genus Amaurobius; species Amaurobius ferox. Next base: position 115,500,270 of record OX578149.1, on the reverse strand, counting down.
ATTGCATGTGAGTGCTGAGTTGAACACAGTGCCCAAATTAGGGGACGGTGGACGTTGAAATGAGCAAAAATCGACTAAACAAAAGTTTTAATATATAACATTATTTTACACATTTAACATTTGCTTATGGGTGGGACAACGTCAATCTCAAACGAAGAACCTCCCGAAAAGACAGGTATTTGACATATCCTATCCCAAACAGTTCGAAATCGCTGACAGAAACATTGCACCTGCTGTGCAGCAGGTGCAATGTTTCTGTCAGCGATTTCCATGGACGCCAATGCCTGCAAAGGGGGATCGAACTGCTTGGGATATGGTATGTCAAATACCTGTCTTTTGGGGAGGTTCTTCGTTTGAGATTGACGCTGTCCCACCCGTAAGCAAAAGGTTGAATGCATTTTTTTTCGAAACGGAATTTTCAAAGGTTTTACATTTTTAAAATATTCCATGGGTCTTAATTTTTGTCTGAGATGCATGAAATTTGGCAAGAAGACACCTCTCATACTTTTTGATGAAATTGGGTATACATTTTATAATTGGACTTTATTAAGGTAATTAAAGGTGAATAAGGACCCAATTAAATGATAAAAATTAAGTTTTAACGCAGAAAAATGTTTTTAAAAAAATTAACTTTCTGAGGGATTTAAAAATGAATATCCAAATTTGTTCATAATGTGTTTTTGAGTGATCACAATGTAAAATTAATCAAAAATGTGAACAAATGGCACGCAAGGAGAATTTTCAAATTTTCTTTAAAAAAAATTAAATTAAAAAAAAAATACAAAATTATAACAAAATTGAAAAACAAAATTAATGGTATTGTATACAGTAATGTTAAGAGAAATATTTATACAAATTTTCACGTTTCTAAGTCAATAAATAAATAAAAAAATTTCAACGTCCACCGTCCCCTTAAATCACTATTCATAAATATCTAAAATTTTTTAGGTAAAGGTATTTAGACAGCGGCTCCAACTTCATGGATTCGAGACACTTTTCGAACCCCCAATAATTTTGTTGTGGATTCCACGAATCCCTAATGTTTTCGTGCATATTTAGCGCGGAAAATGTATGCATACGTACATAAATTTTGCTTTTTTATCAATTCTTCAAGTTTTTCGTCATTCATTCCCTGTTTAGTATATATAAAGTCGCGTGTTTAGAAATTTCCCCCTTAGACTGTTCATTGTATTCTGAATACAAGATTTTAACTCAGAAATGTTTTAAAGAAAAATTTGCTGACATTTTGAACATTGGTAAAAACACCTAAAATTTAATTTTATACTTTTTGTTATTTTTATAAAGATAAATAAAATGGAAACTCACAGAGTATATGTATATTGTATTACAGTAATGTTGCGCCTACTAAAGCAATATAAATAAAATAAATAATCATCTAGAGAAAATAAATATTTTTCTGTACTTAACTATAATTTGCCTCTTTTTAGCATGTCAAACGTCTTATTGTACCAGATAATCTGACTAAATGAAATTTAACCCTTACGTTACGGCTCCAAGAATCCGTTTTTCAACTCTAGAATGGCAAAATAACTGAAAATTCCACCCCTCTAAATAAACACCTTCAATGACTTTGTCTTTTGTGCGTAACTCGTTCCCCCCTTCAGTCAGGAGAAACTTGAAGGAAGGGCTGCAGGCATTTTTCAAGGCACTCAACTGGGCACAATAGGCCCTCTCCTTCTTTCCCAGAAAAATGAGGGTGAAAAAGACTGGTACAGCAGTTGAACCAGCGCCGTTCTAGTAGAAGAGATTTTCAGTGGTACAACTGTTGTACCGCCGTAAGGAAAAGGTTAAATTAGATTAAAATCCTTTGAAAAATGCATCGGTCATTCGATTTAAAATTTTTGGAACCCCCAATAATGTTTCAGGTAGGCGCCTATGTATTCAGATATTATCAAAATAAACGCCTATTCAATCAATTTCTTAAAATTCTAAAATATGCCTATCACTTACGTTATCAACAGTGTAGTCGGTTGCCATAACAAAGAGATCATACTCCATGCCCTTGGCGGTTCCTTTGGGAATTAGCATGTGCTCTGGCCATCCGCAGCTGCAGTACTCTGAGGAATCTTCAGGACCTCCATTGCCGGCCTTCAATTCATCGAAGGTGTAGGTGTGAGACAGGGTGACATTGGAATCAGCAGCGTTTCGGCTGATGACGTTCTTTCCTGGGGCCACTGAAATATACCAGAAATTTAAACTCTATAAAGCTGCAGATAAGACATTAACCCTTTTTGTTGCAATCTCGAGATCATCTCACACTATTCAGATTGTGAAAGAAAGTTATGAATCGAGCCAATAACTCGACAAATATGCGGGTTGTCGTATATACGAGTATTTGTATAAGAAGGGATGCTACATAATAATCGGCGCTACATACACTTTCTGGTGTGTGTGGGGGGGGGGGAGCTAACCTCTTTTTAGTAGGGTACGGGAGGCAATCTCCCTTCTTGTGAGATAAGGTAAAAATTAAATTATAAAATCATGGATATCAATATTAGTTCTAAGCATCTTTTTTCCTCGTAAAAGATGGGAAACTCGATTTTAAAAGAAAAATTTTATCAATATATATGTAGCAATGTAAAAGTAGAGATATTGGAAAACACATGAAGACATAATATTACACGTGTTGAAGACCTAAGCCGTCCGACTCATCCAAGGACTTGAGCAACCAAAAGGACGGCCGGGAAGATAGAATAAGAAAGAATATTACACGTGTGGAAGAATACATCGTTGCTGAAAAAGAACATTTTCTATTTTGTGTATAATAAAATTAATTTTATTCTGTTGCACTGTACAAATATCCGAGTTAATGGCCTGTGTCTTGCCTTTCCTTAACACCCTGTATCTGAAGATGCAAAATCTTAGAATATTCTGTAACTTAAAATAGTTGAATTTTATTTCGAAGACTTAAATTTTAGTATAAAATAGAAAACTCTGGATAAGTCATAAAGAGCATTGCTGCCCCAACCGGGAATCGAACCATGGAGCTTCGTACTGTATTGCCGTCACTCTACCGTTGAACTACTAAGACGGAATTGCAAATTCTTATCGTCGAAGTGAACTCTGCTTCCTTCACCCTCTTAGTTTCAGATTGACGTACAATTGACAATTTGACTTATCACTCCTGCTATTTTTACTCCAGGTCAACCTCCTAATCCTATTTTTATCCTCCAGGTTAGTTTCCTACGTGGTCGTCGACCTCCCGATTTGAAATTGGCGGTCAATATACCAGAGCCACTGAATCTGAGCTAGCCATACTAGGGTCACTTTTAAACCAACAACAACATTACACTAACCTACTGGGTTGATTTGGCTGGCGGCATTATAATCAACCTTGCTGCTCCAACCTCACTGATCTTCGTATTGGCCATCTGACTCTCTGGGCCTCTGACCGTTTGGTTTCAGATTGACGTACAATTGACAATTTGACTTATCACTCCTGCTATTTTTACTCCAGGTTAACCTCCTAATCCTATTTTTATCCTCCAGGTTAGTTTCCTACGTGGTCGTCGACCTCCCAATTTGAAATTGGCGGTCAATATACCAGAGCCACTGAATCTGAGCTAGCCATACTAGGGTCACTTTTAAACCAACAACAACATTACGCTAACCTACTGGGTTGATTCAGCTGGCGCCATTATAATCAACCTCGCTGCTCCAACCGCACTGATCTTCGTATTGGCCATCTGACTCTCTGGGCCTCTGACCGTTTGGTCTCTGATCGTTGAGCTAGTGGGGTGGAATTGCAAGCTCTTGTCGTCGAAGTGGACCTTGCAAAGTCTTGGAACTTATAGATTTGAACGCTTAATTAAGTTTAATTTACATTTTAATGGAAATCTCCCTGGCCCCCTAAAATAAGAGATCAAAGATTATTTCTGTGTTACTTACATTCCTTGTGGAACTTGTCCAACTCAATCATAAGCCTTCTCTGCTGATCTGGGACAAGACGGTTTCCAAGTTCGTCGTATTTGGGTCCCAAGAACACCCGGATGGTGGCGTGTTTAGCTGCACCAGTATTGTTTTCGATGTTGATAATTACAGTGAAGGGTTCATGGTCCAAATGACGGTACTTCACCTACGTTGTGGGACAGATAAATTATTATTTAAAAATCTGAAGACTATAAGTTGACATACCGAAATTGCCTGCGTATAATCCGCATGCTTAATTTTCAGAGAGAGAAAAAAGAAATATTTTGTATAATCCGCAGATAAAATCGGCACACCCGATTGCTTATTTCCTCTTATATATACGCAAAAGTAGTTAAAATCATGAACTTTACACACACACACCTTGTACTTAAGTTCATACAGTAAGTCAACATAATGTAAGTTAACATGTAAAGTAACATGTAAAGTAATATAAAGTAACATGTTGTAAGTCAACATAATGTAAATTGAATATCGTTACTTCAGACAAACAAATTTTATCAAAAAATATTTTATTTTGTATTACTACAATGCTTTTAAGATATATGATTCTGTATATTTAATCATTGTGTATCCCGCTTGGAAAAAAAATTGCCATGAATAATACGCGGTGGACTATAATCCACATTCAAAATTTAGAGGATTTTTTAATAGATAATCAGCAGATTATACACAAGAAATTACAGTAAAAATAATGCAATAACCCAATAGTTTCGATAAGTAAAATAATATATATTTTCCAAATTTAAATTAACTTATAAAAAACAAAATTCTAAAATACAGAGGCGAAACTCTACATCCCCATCATTATAAAACTTCAGTAATATTAATATAATTACATATGTGAATTGAATTCATACATTTTATATTGATCTACTTACGAAAACTTTGTGACCAGTTCCGAAGTTGATACCATGAGACAGATCCAATTTATCTTCCTTCAAATATGTATTTACAACATTTGGCTGTTTGGCATTCACTTGAGCACTCAAAATATGGATTCCTTTGAAAGTAAGCTGTAAAATGTAACAAAATATCTTAGAAAGCTAAGCAACATAACTATCAATTAAGCAACATCAACATTTAATTTGCATAAATGCTTGTTCTAAATAGCAACTATAAATAACACAACATTTGACCTATTTCATGTAATTTGAAGTATACTATAATACGTTGAATGATTATATATTTGAGGAAAACTAAATAAAATGACAATAAATATGTAGTAGCTAATCTTATGTGTGGATCTGAAAGATTTAAGAACTTGCAGAATGAAATGACCCAGATATTGTTACCTCTTCCTTTGTGTAATGATGAAGAGTTGCCTTATGCTGCTGGAAGATATTGTCAACGAATCTGTGCCATCTGTAGAAAATTGGATCACGAAGAGAGGTAGATGTGTCGCTCATGACTCCGGGGTTTTCCTAAAGCAATAACGTACATGGGTTAGAAAACAAAACTGAAAATATGCTTCAATATATTTACCAGGCAGCTATCACAAAATGTTTAATTTGGAGTTATAGCAATCTCTTACTTGGAATCGACCGTCGGGATCGTGCATCCTAGCCATCATCACGTGCCCCCAGTTGTGAAGAGAACCGTAAAAGGCCCTATTGGCGGAGCTGGAGCTGGATTCGATGAGTGTTCCCAAGATGTCAGCACCATGGACTTCGTCCAGAGGGATCTCCTTACCATCAGAAGTATGGACATGTTGAAGATCGATGGCTTCCAGGATACGTTCCCTCCATCTTTCCATGTCTTGGACATCGACGTCGGGAAGATCTCTCAAACTGACTCCCTGTGGTCGGGAGGCGTAGTGCAAGCCACTGACCAAAGATGTCAAGTGAGGTGCATAGCCTTCCAAATGTTCTTCGAAGTTATGGAAAGGAACCATTCTGTTAAGTCCATTAGACAATCGTTCACAGTCGTATCTGAAAGAAATTCGTCGTAAATAATGATATGTTAAAGTTCAAACGTTGCATTCATGTAATTCCTAATGATAAAATTTAGTTAAAAATCGTTCTTATTTTTAATGTAATTATCTCATGCCTACCTAGCACACATCTGCTGGTGCATGTAATAGAAAAGCTCTCCCTTCCTGTCCTTGTGTTTGTGGGTCAGGTCCTCGTTCCAGTTGGCGGGGTAGACGACATGCCAATACCAATGGTGAGCGTTGATTCCGATGTCTTCACGGAAATAGGCCAGCTTGTATTCTGGCTCCCTAATGTTACCTGTTTCCTGAATTTCAACTGTTACATCCTAAATTGAAATAGGTGTTTCATAATTTAAAAAAATCTTTTGTTACACATTTTCTCATTTGACACACAATTAAATGTTCGGTTTAAAACAGTTAACCAATATACCAGTTTATGGCAATATAATTGGATTTTTATATAACCCCCGCCCTGTGTACTTTCTTTAATATAAAATAAAATAAAATGAAGAGGGAAATATTTAGTCTACAAGAAACAGGCCCGCTTTAGCCCTTGCTGGAGCTCATAGCGAACAAGAATTTCTAAGGCTGCCCATAAAACATTTATAGTATAAAAGTATGGAGCACTGAAGATGGACCCACAGAGCTTAATGGGCCTACAGCATTTATATACTTTGTCTATGGTCAAAAACGACCCTAAAAACATTCGTACGAATTTTACTGTTCATGAGTTAATCTTTTCACTTCATTATCCCTCTAAAAATACAACCTAACTTTTTGATTGAACTAATTTTTTTCTCGGCCAGAAAAATTGCTTCTTTCGAAGTTTTCGAATTGATCTCTAGTTAAAACGAAGACCCATGCATGAATAGGGTGAAATTTTAAAATCGCTCTTGTCTTTTAGATTGAAAATTAGAAAAAAAATGATTTGAAATAAAAAGTAATAAATAGAGATTTAAAAAACATTTTTACTGAATATTATAGATCGTATTTTTTCCCTATTCCATATTTTTTAATTGCATTTTTTTTTATTTCTTTCAATTCGGCATTTCAATTATTCGAATCCTCGATTACCTTCTTACGCTCTACACCAGAGTTTCCAAAATGGTGGGTTGCGATCAGGCACCGGGTCACGAAAGCAAAATGCTAGGTCGCCACCCAAAAGAACCGACGAAAACCTAGGTGTTTCGTTTTGGGGGGTTCGTTTTTTCCCTGAACTTTAAAATACGGGTAAATAGTGTTGAATCAGGACTTTTGAATAGATAATCGAGACAAACTAATTAATGGAAACGAACGACGCACTCCGTTTCGCAGTCTCGCACATCTTCGCTAGAATACCACTGATGGATCTTTGGCTGTCTTGTTGTCAGGAGTTCCCAGTTTTAGCAGAAAAAGCAGCAAAATTTCTAATGCCTTTTGTCACGACCTATAAGTGTGAATCAGGCTTTTCAACACTGGTTTTCCTAAAAAATAAATATAGAAACCGATTGGAAGTCGAATCGGATCTAAGAATAAAGTTTTTTTTATCTCAACCTGAAGTTTCTAGTTAGCAAAAAATGGCATCACACTTCTCATTAATAAATTGTTTGGTTTTAGTTTGATTTCTTTACATTTTTGTAATAATAAATGCTTCTTTATTATAATACAAGAAAACTGTATGTACATTCAAATCTGTTTCATTTTACCTATAGGCAATAATAATTAGAGTGGATCACAAAAAGGAAGTATAAAAATAACTGGGCTACGGAAAAAAATTGTTTGGGAAACGCTGCCCTGCACTATTACGCTCTACACTACTATACCGCATATTCCGACCAAACGTTAATAAAATTTGGTCTTTTTAAATATGATACAGCGTTTTGGTTGTCTGAATCGTGTATATTAAATTGAAACTTATTGAAATATTTATATTTTATAGTATAATGAAAAATAACTAATCGATTACCTGTTAAAAATCAATCGTCTCACAATAAGCAAGTGAAGAACAACGTGATTTTTTTAATAATTCGATTTTTCCAGTTAGCCCTATCGAACTGTTAATCCATGCACCAAATTTCAAGCATCTAACTCACTTAAGAGACAGCATTTTTCATTCGACCAATCAAGCATTTCGATGTGAGGCAACTCTAAAATACCAAATTTTGCAACGCAATAATTTCTTTTTTCTATTACACGACCTATTCTGCGGCTCGCTCTCGACTCCCAGACCACCTAGAAAGCTGAAACTCGGCAAATAGTTTCTCTCACGAAACATTTTCATCTGCAAAATTTTCAAGTCTTAACGTTAGGGGTGAGACAGCCGAGTTAGGGGTGAGTTAGGGGTGAGACAGCGAGGATTGAACTCAGACGACCCGAGTTCGATTTCCGGCTTTGCCAATCTGCCCCCGTGTTCATGTGGTGTACGGGCACGTTAAATATGTGGGTTCATAAGTCCCTCTGAGAGGTTGGGGGTAGGGGAAGGCGGATACGATCCTTGTGAATTCCGCCTCCACTGGGTTCCGGTTTAAATTGAATGATACTGTCCCTGCCGTCCAAACAGATGCCTTACGCATTTGGGCAGGTCGGACCGTCTGGGTCGAAGAAGAAGTCAAAACTTTACGTCATTTACGTACGTCATAACCATGTTTTTGCCCTTTTCATGCATTTTCTTTGCAAGTTGCGGTTCAGTGTCTTCAGATATTCAGTTCTCCTGGTTCTTTACGCATCAATCTATATATAATATAACATAGGTTTGTACGTCAATTACGTCCAAAACTAAGAGGGCGGATGAGGGAGGGAAAACTAAAACTAGAAATGAAAACTAACATGTAAAAAGTACATTATGAGGAAATAAACCAGTTTTTCAATGTTCTCCACAACACAACAGTGGCGCATGGTAAAGTAGAAAATAAATTTTAATTTACACACGAAATTCAACCAAATTGAGAGTGTAGGCAGTTTCAATTTAAAACAATTTAAAAATTTATCATTAACTAAAATTACTATTATGCAAAATTGTCGAAAGTATTTTCTCTGCAATACATCCCCATTTAATTTCGACAATTATGCATAATATCAATTTTGGATATAAGATATTCTTCAGAAATGAGGCTGCCTACACTCTCAGTTTGGTTCAATTTCGTGAGTGATTAAAATTTATTTTTCTTTCCTTATATACATAATGTATAAGGAAAGTATTGTTGTTGTTGTTGAGACCCAGACCGTCCGACCTACCAGAAAGGTGTAAGGTAACTGTATGGCCGGGAAGTGTCACCCAATTTAGACATGAACCCAGTCGGGGAGGCATCCACAGGGACCGTACCCTCCTTCCCCTACCACCAACCTCTCGGAAGGACTTACGGACCCACATGTTTAACGTGATCGTACTCCGCATGAACACGGCGGCATTTGTGGCAGCGTGCAAATCTAGCGCGCAAACCACGGGGATACCGCACCCGAGATGGCCAACAGCACGCGGCGTTCCGAGGTGGTCACCCACCAAGTACTAACCGCGCCCGATGCTGCTTGACTTCGGTGATCTAACGAGAACCGGTGTTTTCAGCACGGTACGGCCGTTGGCCCAAGGAAAGTATTGTGACGGGGTCGAAAATTCGAATTCGAGTTTTCGACGGGAGAGCACGTTTCAAGCATTCCTGATCATGATTCAAACATTTTTGAAGTGATGTCTGTGTGTGTGTGTGTGTGTGTGTGTCAGTGAGACTGTGGAGACGATAACTGACGAACTAATGGACCGATTCGAACGAAATTTTGCACAAAAATCACAATATATAAACACTGGAAGCCTATTGTTTTTATATGGAATCGAATGTTCAAAACCCCCCTAAATTTTCGAGTGAAATATTGAAAAAATCGTCAAAAAATCAAAACCGCTAATAAAGTTACGCAAACAGACATTTCTTGTGTAATATTTTATTAGAAAACGATTGACATAAATTTTAGAACGCTAACAAGAACCATTCTCGAGATATTGTACATTTTAAAAAAAAATTATTAAAAAGTCATATAAAATAAAAAAAAACAATATTTCCTATTGAAAAACATGTTCACTTTTCATATGTAATACCATGCGATAAATTCGGTAACATCATTCTCGTGGATCTAGCTCATTCCATTCATGAGAAAAGATACTTTGAGTAATACTTTTGTAATTGAAAGCCAATAGTCATTTATCTGCTATAAAAATAACTTATTTCTCCATCCGTAGAGCTTGGCGAGATTTTGACGACGAATTTGGCGGAAAGTCGCCAACTTGGCGACTTTTTGAAATGTTGTCAAATTAACGAAAATATCGTCAAATGAATTAAAATGACTCTAAATCAATGAAAATGACGACTAATTGTCGAAAATTTAATATCTTGGAAAGAATATATCTACTATAAGAAAAACCTATTTTTTTTACGGTAAAAGTAGTAAATTCATTGCATTATATAAGGAAAGTCATGTTTTGCCCACATCATATTTTTTACTTTTCCATGAACTGCTATTGTGTAGGAGAGGACACTGAAAAACTTGATCTTCTTATAACTTATATAGACTGTAGTTTTCCAATATAGGGAATAAAAACTGTAAAGCAAATGTTCGAATAATAGTTTAAAACCATTTTAAAATGCTGGAAAATATCACGTTTGAATTACCTCATTAGAATGGTAATTTCAGTTCTATAGGTTGTTATTCTTCAATATAAGGAGTATAAGCTATCTTAAAACAAACCACCACTTTCTTTCAATTTTTGGGAACTACTCTTACGTCACGTTCGTTCTGTGCTGCGTGGAGTGACGTCACAAACGTTCCAAAGCTGTTTTGCGAACGGTATGTTGTACCAAATTGCTGTCGTGTAATGAGGCCTTTAATGACAAGGGAAAACTTAAATGTTTTAACTTACCTGGTTGGGGTGGTTCTTAGCTTCCTTGGTTGCCAGGTTGATGGTCTCAGCAGGGACGAACCTGTCTGGGAAGACCTCCTGGATTGGGGGGAGGGTGACGCCCTTGCAGTCATCCCTGTGGATCACAGCCACGGACAGGACGTACACATAAAGACCTTCATTGACGATGTCTCTGGCCTGGGTGGCCAATGTGATGAAGTCATCGAAGTCATTGGCAGCTGTGTGGTTTTAATGGTTTCAAATTAGGAATTATGTACATTAAAGCAATAATTAAAGTGTTCAAATTTTTATTTTAAACTTCTGCAGAGATATCCAGTGACGAAAACTCAACCAAATTTAGAAGAATAATCTTCAAAATATGCGATAATGGTTTCACGAAATAACAGTTTGTACCAGCAGAACAATGTGTATCTTTAATTTAGAACTGCAGCAGCGACGACTTCGTGGGTTCAAAACACTTTTTGAGCCCTCAATAATTTTTTCGTGGGTTCCTCGAACCCTTAATGCCTTTGTGACTATTTAGTAGAGAAAATGTATGCATACATGCATAAATTTTGTTTTCTGTTATTAATTTTTCAATTTTTTCATTATTTATCCCCTGTTTACTATATATAAAGTCGCTTGTATAGACATCCCCCTCCCCTCAGACAATTTATTGTATTCTGAATCCAAAATTTTAACTCAGAAATGATTTAAAGAGAAATTAGTTGACATTTTTACCACTGGTAAAAATACCTAAAAATAATTTTTACATGCTTTGTTATTTTTATGAAGATAATTGTGTTGGAAATTCACATAGTATTCACAGTATTCAAGTTATTTTGCTTTTGAAAGCGCAAGCCTACAAAAGCAAAGTAAATGAAATAAATAATTATCTTGAGAAAAAAAATATTTTTCTGCACTTAACTATAATTTGCTTCATTTTAGCATGTCATACATCTTATTGTGCCAGATAATCTGACTGAATGAAATTTAAATTTGCCTGAAATATTTTGAAAAATGAGTGGGTCATTTGATTTAAAATTTTGGAGCCCCCCCCCCCCCCCCCAATAATGTTTCGCATCGGCGCCTATGTAGAACTGTATTGGCGAAACGCGATGTTTAAGCGGTCAATGTTTAAAATATTAATATGTAAAATGAATTTAAATGCCATATGTAAACAAATTATTTATTTGTTAATAAGTAAATCTTCTATACACTCATGTCCAAAAGTTAAGCATAATTCGTAAAATGCGAAGAATTTGGAGTTAATATGGATACAACGGTTTGCAATCAGTTGTAGAGAATCGTGGGATGAAGGCAAATCATTGTGCATATGCAAAACAGTTCAGTCGACTTCGACATATGCAAAAGACATGGGAAATCATTGTCCAGCATGCGTGGTTACCCGTGGTTCCCACACACCGTATTAAACTGCAGCATCACATTATTTTAATCATTCTGTTTCACTGAGGTTTTCACTCGTATTGTGACTCTTTTTATTTCAACCCTTTTCTTTGGATAATAAAAGTCGTTATTATCCTTGATTTGCATTGTTTTCTTCTTCTATAACCCTATTATATCCGCATACCACGTTTCCTTCCATTCCGATGTAGATTTCCTGAAATTTTCACATAAATAGCAACTATGCTTAACTTTTGGACATGAGTGTACATTGCAACAGAATTACCCCTGTTTTTATAGAACAGTTTCCCGAACAAAGCACGTCGAGCAATGTGAACGTCTCAATGCCTTCCATACCAATTCATAACACGTCTCATTCCTTACTTTATATTCATTTAATTGCCTATTAGAATTTTTGCTGTAGAAAATTTTACGTATAATCTCCAATCGCTTATGCCCGACTAAAAATGATGGGATTTTCTTTAAAAAAAATTCCTTTAGGTAAAATTGCTTTCGCCTGATCGGAAAAAATTCATGCTACATTTGAGTTTCGGTAGATAGATGTAGCGGGACCATAGAAGTAAATGGAACCTGCACTTAGGTCAGCAGATTTAAAAGGAGCATCAAGATACTTAGCTCTTATTTTGGGAACACTCAATATTTTTTTCTTTGTATCGTGAGTCCAGAAAAGATCGAAGCCTTATTGGAACTTAAAAATAAACTTAATGTTTATGATAACGTAATTTTTAAAAAGCACTTTAACTACAAAAGGAAAACTATTGTTCCAGTAACTCAATGGATAGAGTGTCAACAGGGTACAAGTGAAATAAGTGGTTCGAACTTCGTCTGGCACATCAATTCTTTGCAACAGAGCATAAGCAGTTTAATTCTACCGCAGTGAACCACCTAGGTACCCAAAATCATGAGTTTTCAGTTTTTAAGATATCAAAAAATTTATGGTAGTGATTCACGAGTGGTACTGCAAGCAGGATGCAAATTGTGTTAGAAAAAAGTAGAAATGAGGATATCGTTCAGATCTGAAGTTGCAATTCGATTTACTTTAACTCCACATAAATTCATCCACTTAACATAGATTGGTTCACTATAATTATCGTTATAAATGAGAAATATATTCAGTAAAGACGAGGAAAATAAACAATAAAATGTTTTGAACTTTGTAAAAATGTTCATATATCCGAAAATTTCTAGTAAAAACCCTTCAGGAAAACACATGAAGTCTTTAATATCTTCCAAATAATTGAGAAGTTATATGCAGCTTATTAAGAAATAAAAATGGAATTTATTTTCAATGATTTAAAATGAAATTCCCAGTCCCCCTCCCCGAAAAACAAAATTCTAAATTCCGAGATATTTGAATCACGATTTATGTATGATATAATTACTCTACATTGTATTTAATTAAAGAAAAAGACAAGTTCTTAAGATTTACAAAAATTTTCAGCCATAAAAATGAAACAGATGAATAACTATTTGCCAAGTTTATCAAACTTTTCCCATAATAACTATTTGTCAAGTTTATTAAACTTCATAAGTGACAAGTATAAAGTTATTGAATGTATTCCGCAATAAACTTGGCAAATTTGCCACTTAGATCCAAAACAGTTTCTTGTTACTATAAATTTAAATAAATTGACAGGAATTGGGATTACAAAACTTAAACTGCATATACTCGCATATTGCATCTCTATATATCGTTAATTGGTAAATTTGGCAAGTTTGTTACGAAATATATCAAACAACTTTTCCTCTCTACACTTTTCGCTCATGAAGTTTAATAAATATTATCCTAACCATGTTTATGGCTAAGACTTTTTGCTAAGCTGAAGAACTTTTCTTTCTTTTACAAGTTTGTTTGTGAGTAGATATTACTTTTTGTAAATACTTTTTCATTCTTCAGCAAACTTGAAACAATCAAGATATTTAACGTATCGAATTGTAACGGTCTGCCGTTAACATTTGTTCTGCAGAACTTTGCTTTTAGGTGTCCTCTGCTGAGAAAGTACCGAAATTTGCAAGATTTTGACCTATTAGCGGTGTACCTTAAAATTTAAAATCTTCAAATTCTGAAAATGTTCTTATTATAATTACAGGACAATCAGCACAAAATTTCAATTACTTATCTTAAACAGATTCTCTGTGTAATTTTGATGAATAGTGACATTTTGAGAAAATATATATATTTCGATATGTCATATTCTTTCATTTTTAGCGAGTTCTTTAATTTTTTTAAAGTTCGAATTTTGCAATTTTTCTTTTAGCGATTGTTACAGGACACTTAAAATACCGAATTTAAACTGTGTATCTTAGACAGATTTTCTGTAGAATTTTGGTTATAAAGCAGTCGCCCTTTTTTGGGAGAAAAACTGATAAGTACAATATTTACAAGATTTCGAATGGTCATTACGGTTACTTAAAATTTCATGTGAGAAATGTCTGTGTTTTTCTTTAAGAATAGAAATGGAATACTCAACATGGCATACATTAAGCTTCTAATTTCAAAAGTCCACTTTAGAGCTTAGGTGCAAAAGTGGAAATTTCACAGAAAAACAAAATGTGCTACATTTAAAGCATTGATACAAAAAATTGGCTATAATAATTATCTAATCACGTCTGCCTATCAAAACATTTGAAAATCAACATTCTACTCCTTTTAGTTAGTAAGCTACAGGGAGTGAAAATAGCAACTTGATGATGGCTCATGTAAAAAATGTCCGATACCGCCTTCAAAAGTGTATGCTAAATTTTTAAACAGAACTCGGCTGTTGCTCTTTCGAACACCTTAATAAAAGCTAAAAAGAATAGAACTTAGCAATGAAATACTCAACATACTGAATATTAAGCTTCTAACTTCATCAATCGACTATAAAGTTTAGGTGCAAAAGTGGAATTTTCATAAAAAAAACAAAGTGTACCATCTTTGACGTATTGAAACCTAAAATTGGCTGTGGTAACTATCTTATCACACCTGCATATCGAAAAATTTGAAAATCAACATTCTACTACTTTTGGTTTCGAAGATACAGGGAGTGAAAATAGTAACTTGATGATGACTCATGCGCTTCCGACGGAGCATTCAAAACTGTATGTATAATTTTTAAACAGAATTCGGCTGGTGCTTCTTCCACACACCTCAATAAAAGCGAAAAAGAATAGAACTTACCGTAAAGGATCTCAAAAAGTTCGGTAGCCTCCTCAAGATGGTCCTCGTGGAAACAAGAAAACAAGGTTCCTCTGGGCAAATGTCCAGTATGAGCAAGTCTCGGATCCCTGTCCTCAACTGGCAGCTGATGCCTGGTGAGGCTGGTCAGCAGCTGGAACAAGGGCAAGATACGGTCTTCTTTCTCCTTAACGGTCATCTTCGAAGCTTCTGATCAAGAATCGGTACACAAAGGTCTACACACAAGTGGGTGCTCGTCTCTGTCCGTTGATGGACTGTGTAATCTGCCAAATCTGCGGCATAATTTATACCCCAGAAATTGTTATCCAAGTTAAATTTCGAAGAAATATTATTTCAATATTCACCGAGAATGCACCCTAAAGAATGGAAATAGCCAGAAGAGAAAAAATTGTCTTCCATTTATAGAGTAAAGGGTGAAGTTAACAGGAAGTATAGCCGGATGACTCTACGGACGTCCAAAAATGAATCATATGCTAATCATTTTAAAAAAAAAAAATTGTTATCACTTTTTCACATCCGGTAGATAAAATCAGGAACCCTATTAACGAGGTGTTAAAGTCTGTCTGTAACTTTTCTTCTAAAATATGACCCGTTCACTCGAGTTCTTCAAAGAAGATTGATGAATCAAATTCAGGAAAATAATACAAATCAACAAATTAAGAATCCCATGAAAAATATTGGTTACAATAGTTCGAATAAATATAGAGATGTAAAAAAATAGAGAGCACAGGATTACGAGAAAAATATCAAATTCTTAATTTTTGCAATCACTGTGATAAAAGATGCTAAAGGTCGGCTTTTGGTTTTAGTTTAGTTTTGGAAAAAGTAATCAGCAAAAACATCTGACAAAGTGATCAGATACATCAACCTAACAGAAGTACGTAAAATAACCTGGAGATTTTACCTTGATTAACAAAAGAAGGGGTGTTATAAAGTATAAAGTGTGGAAATTTAAAAAATAAGTGAAATATTTGAACTGAGTATCGAAACACAGGGAACATCATTAGAAAAATTCCAAAATGTATTGTGTTTTACTTTTATTGGTTGGAGTAGCGTGGTGAAAACGTTGGGATAAAAGAAAAATTGATGGGGGGGGGAGGGGAGGCATCCAAATATGTTACCATTTCTCCAAATATCATGTCTATGAACTTCAGTGAATTCTGCCGGGTTGCTGGAGGGGGAGGGGTTATGGTCCTCAAATGCCCCTCTTTAAATCGCCACTGTTAGGAGGAGATGGAAAAAATCCACTGTTACATGAAACTTTGGTATTCCATGGTAACATTCGCTTTTGGTGGATCTATTTCAACAATTATGGAGATAACCTCTTGCAGATCAAAACATAATTTTTGCTTCGTGCCCTCAAAACACATCTGGCCGGATATTAACCAGCGCCGGTACACTAAAATAAGGCATACTGCATTTCAAGGGCTGAACCGAACGGAGAGGCAGGGGCAAAATTGACCCGAAAGGTAGACCTTGTGCTAGCCGGTATCATGTGTTTTTTCAAAACCGCGGGAAACGCGGGTTTACCTAATACCGTGGTTTGAATATTACCTAAAATTTTCGAAGCAATTTGTGAATTGTAAATTCGCTTAAAAGATGTTTGAAAAATTAGGTCCCATAGGGTTCAATGTATTTCATTTTTACAACCCGGGTTCAATCCAAAACTAATTAGGTGATATTGTTCATTTATATTCCCATAGGTCCTACAGACCGTCTGAACAACATACTAAAATTTCATTTTGATTAAGTCATTTTTACGGCAGTTATCGTGCTAACGGACGGACAGACAGACAGACAGACAGACAGATAGGCAGACAAAATGGACAAAGTCATAAACACTTTTCAACTTTGTTGTAAAGTGTTAAAAAGTCATAAACACTTTTCAATTTTGTTGTAAAGTGTTAAAAAGTAAAAGATACGGTTTCGGAAAATAAAAAGAGCACTTTGTGGGGTCTAAATAACCTTTCGATTATTATTTCCCTCAGTTTCCATTATAATGTATGTTTACTTTAAACTAACAATTTTGATTGGTTCGATTAGATAGGCCAATCACCGAGTTAATTAACATTTCTAAGTTCCTGATGTAGAACAGGAAAAAGTTTCGGATCGCGAGTAAGAGGGTGATTTATTGCAGGAGAGTCCGGACAGGAGATGATTCAATGGATTGAAGAGATTCCATTGTGAAATTTATTGAAGGATGCAGTAAGAAATTGGCTCTGAAGGATGAGTGCGGAAGTTGGATAGCAGCCTAGTTGAGTGAAACCCACTTGTATACAACTATGACCAGAAAAGTCTAGTATCCTGGGTTAACCGCAATACGGTGCGAGGCCAAAAAAGAGCGTTTTGGGTGAACTTAAAAGCTTTGTAACTCATCTACTGTGTAAGCTTTATCATCAAGCCCGTAAAGTGTATTATATTATATAATTGTGTATCATTATGGGCGCGTGTAATACCAGTTATGATCTATGTCGTCAGTTTCTTTAAACAGTCAGCTGCTGTAATTATATAAAGTACACAAGAAATATAGTTTGATTAAGTCAGGGCATTCGTGTGTTATTGACCTGAGTCGAAAGGTCCTGTATATCAAATTAATTTAGGTTAAGTCCCTTTAGGCAGATCTAAGTTACAATGGCATCTATAGAGGATTGAAGAACCAAAAGGGATCCTTACAACTTCATCATCTAAATGTAAAAAACATTCGATCAAATTACTTAAAAAATATCAAACTGCGGAATAAAAATATGAAAAAAACAACCGGTTTCGAAAGCTACATGATTTACGTCATCAACTTAATTAAAAGAAAAATTAGAGCAATTTACTGCAAAAATACCAATGGATAAAAAAAGTGAAGAATTAAGAAGAATGTAACGAGAATCACAGGAAACAAACGGTTTCAAAAGCTACATAAGCTACTTCTCCAGCTAAATTTAATTAACGTTCAGTCAAACTAATAATAGGCTGTGCAGTAAAGAAGAATAGAACAAATAATGAAAGATGCCGGTATTGTAAGCTATGTGAGCTAGATTTATCAACTAAATTCAAATAATTTTCAACCAAACTACTTTAAAAGCACCAATGAATAAAAGTCTGCGGAAGTGCGAATAAAAGCCTGTATAAGATCAATTTGCAACCTTGGGGTGGGTGGGTGGGGGTGGGGTAGACAAGCCGGCAGCTCTTCCCAGGGTATCCCAATTATCCGAGAAATATGCTGTCCACTCCATATAGGGCAAAACCTCCACTCTGAAGGCATACTAAGTTTGCTCTATGTGGACGTCCATTAGACAAAAATACGGACCGGCAAGTCTAACATAGGGATCCAGGACTTCATTGAAATACCTTTCGCCATCACAGTGCCGACTGAGAAATCATTGAAGTCGATCAATCAGCCTCGAAATGAAGGGCCAGCCTATATCATACACTACTACAATCAAAACTATGGTGTTCAATGCCATTACTGAACTGGTTATGTATTTTTTGTTTTCTTCAGACTAGCACACGTCCACTGTTCGATTATAGGGAAAACCTAGATTCGTATGTAAATATAACATTCGTCCACTGTGTTTGATGCCAAATTACATGCTCAAGACACCACTGCAAACGTGCTCTTCAAGCCTTGGAGCTCAATGGGACACAAAATTTTTGGTCTCATTGCGTAGTGACCTCTAGTATGCAACCTTTGCCTCATAGTACTAGTGGATATTGACCCATCTATGACGGAAGTAGCAGCCGCAGTAGACTTCGTGCTGATGCTCGGTGATTACGCCTCATCAGTAAAACTATGTACCTATCATTGAAAGGTGCTGTGACTCTATAGCGTCCTGAAGCAGGTCTTCTAGTGACCGTTCCAGTTAACAGGAATTATATTCACAAACGAAAAAGTATGCAATCAATGGTGCACATGAAAGAAATTTGCACCCTCCGTAATGGATTGTCCAGCCTAAAGTCTCTCAACAGGCACGTCACCCTTGCGAATCATTCGTACGTATTCTCTGGGTCAAGCTAAGTAGATAGCTATTCAAACTTTTCGCAAAAAGTATTCTGGTAGCATTGAAAGTCTCATACGGAAACGCTTCGATTTTACCTAATATAATTTTGCATATATTTGAAGCAAAACGATTCGCTTTTTGGCACGTGTTTTAATATTCGCATGTTCTACACGAAGACCACAGCAAGTTCCGTGCGCAAAGAAAAAAAATCTGATGTGGGCAGCACATGACTTTCCCTGCAGACTTATATTAACGTTCTCTTTATTTTAATTAAATTTATTTCACTTTTAATTCAATTTTCGTTCTCATTCGGTAACCGGACATATTTTCATAGGTGGCGTAGAGAAAATATGAAAAACTAAAATATCTCGAGAACGGCTAGACCTAGTGTAATGGGGTTGGTCTTATTATTTTCATCGTTAAAAATTACGTATTAAACGAGCATTTAATGGATATATTTGAGTATACGTAGTTCTTTAGTTCAGATTTTGACGATTTTTGCGGGCCATTTTGCAAAAAAAGGTAGGTTATTTTTTTCCGAATCGTACCAAAATCTAATCAGCACCAGGGTAACCCACAAGTGACTCATATACCGAATTTTGTGAAATTCGGTCTATAAGTTATTCACCTAGAGTGGATACAAGCTTTTACGAGACATTTCACAAAAAAATGCAGGTTCTTTTATCCCAAATCATACCCAAAACTAATCAGCAACAGGCACACTCATAAGTGTCTTACCTACCAAATTTTGTGAAATTCGGTCCATTAGTTTTTTAGTTAGAGTGGATTCAAAATCTGCACAGAGACAGACAGACAGACACACAGACACACACACAGACGTCACGCTAAAAATGTATTTTTCGTATTCTAGAGGCCTTGAAACGTGTAGATCAGCCGAAAACTCGAGTTGTGATTTTCGGTATGATTCCAATACTTCCTCTATGCATTAATATGTATGTATGGAATGTAAAAATCTGATGTGGGCAGCACATGACTTTCCCTGCAGACTTATATTCACGTTCTCTTTATTTTAATTAAATTTAATTCACTTTTAATTCAATTTTCATTCTCATTTGGTAACTGGACTTATTTTCAAAGGTGGCGTAGAGAAAATACGAAAAAACTAAAATATCTCGAGAACGCATAGTCCTAGTGTAATGGGGTTGATCTTATTCTTTTCTTCATTAAAAATTACGTACAAAACAAGCATTTAATGGATATATTTGAGAATACGTAGTTTTTTATTTTAGATTTTGACGATTTTTGAAGGTCATTTTGCAAAAAAAGGCAAGTTATTTTGTTCCGACTCGAACCAAAATCTAATCAGCACCAGGGTGATCCACAAGCGACTTATCTACCAAATTTTGTAAAATTCAGTCCATTAGTTTTTCAGATAGAGTGAATACAGGCTTTTGTGGGACATTTCGCAAAAAAAGGCGGGTTTTTACTTTCCCTGCAATACATGGTAATGTATAGGGAAAGTATTGGAATCATGCCGAAAATCGCAACTCGAGTTTTCGACGGATCTACACGTTTCGCGACCTCTAGAATACGAAAAAAACACTTTTAGCGTGACGTCTGTGTGTGTGTGTGTCTGTCTGTCTGTGTGTCTGTCTGTGCAGATTTTGTATCCACTCTAACTAAAAAACTAATGGACCGAATTTCACAAAATTTTGTAGGTAAGTCACTTGTGGGCGGAGCTGGTGCTGATTAGTTTTGGGTACGATTCGGAATAAAAGAACCCGCCATTTTTGTGAAATGGCCCGCAAAAGATTGTATCCACTGTAGCTGAAAAACTAATGGACCGAATTTCACAAAATTCGGTAGATGAGTCACGTATAGGTCATCCTGGTGCTGATTAGATTTTGGTACGACTCAGAAAAAAATAACCTGCCTTTTTTTGTAAAATGGCAAGTAAAAATTGCCAAAATCTAAAATAAAAAACTACGTATGCTCAAATATATCCATGAAATGCTTGTTTAATACGTAATTTTTAACGAAGAAAAGAATAAGATCAATCCCATTTCACTAGAACTAGCCGTTCTCGAGATATTTTAGTTTTTTCATATTTTCTCTACGCCACCTTTGAAAATAAGTCCAGTTATCAAATGAGAACGAAAATTGAATGAAAAGTGAATTAAATGTAATTAAAATAAAGGGAACTTAATTATAAGTCTGCAGGGAAAGGCATGTGCTACCCACATCAGATTTTTACTTTCCATGCAATACATGGTAATGTATAGGGAAAGTATTGGAATCATGCCGAAAATCGCAACTCGACTTTTCGACGGATCTACACGTTTCGAGACCTCTAGAATACGAAAAAACCATTTTTAGCGTGACGTCTGTGTGTGTGTCTGTGTGTCTGTCTGTGTGTCTGTCTGTGCAGATATTATATCCACTCTAACTAAAAAAGTAATCGACCGAATTTCATAAAATTTGGTAGGTAAGGCACTTGTGGGCGACTCTGGTGCTGATTGGTTTTGGGTACGATTCGGGATAAAAGAACCCGCCTTTTTTTGCGAAATGGCCCGCAAAAACTTGTATCCACTTTAGCTGAAAAACTAATGAACCGAATTTCACAAAATTTGGTAGATGAGTCACTTGTGGGTTACCCTGGTGCTGATTAGATTTTGGTACGATTCGAAAAAAAATAACCTGCCTTTTTTTTGCAAAATGGCACGCAAAAATCGTCAAAATCTAAACTAATGAATTAGATATACTCAAATATATCCATTAAATGCTCGTTTAATACGTAATTTTTAACGACGAAAAGAAAAAGATCAACCCCATTACACTAGGACTAGCCGTTCTCGAGACATTTTAGTTTTTCGTATTTTCTCTACGCCACCTTTAATAATAAGTCCGGTTACCGAATGAGAACGAAAATTGAATTAAAAGTGAAATAAATTTAAAAATAAATAAAGAGAACGTGAATATAAACGTCTGCAGGGAAAATCATGTGCTGCCCACATGAGATTTTTACTTTCCCTGCAATACATGGTAATGTATAGGAAAGTATTGGAATTATGTCGAAAATCGCAACTCGAGTTTTCGACGGATTTAACGTTTCAAGACCTCTAGAATACAAAAAACCATTTTTAGCGTGACGCCTGTGTGTGTGTCTGTGTGTCTGTGTGTCTGTCTGTGTGTCTGTCTGTGCAGATTTTGTATCCACTCTAACTAATAAACTAATTTCATAAAATTTCGTAGGTAAGTCACTTGTGGGTGAATCTAGTGCTGATTAGTTTTGGATACGATTCGGAATAAAAGTACCCGCCTTTTTTTGCGAAATGGCCCTCAAAAGTTTGTATCCACTCTAACTTAAAAACTAATGGACCGAATTTCACAAAATTAGGCAGATGAGTCACTTGTGGGTTACTCTGGTGCTGATTAGATTTTGGTATGATTCGAAAAAAAATAACCTGCTTTTCTTTGCGAAATGGCCCGCAAAAATCGTCAAAATGTAACCTAAAAAACTACGTATGCTCAAATTTATCCATTAAATGCTTGTTTTATACGTAATTTTTAACGAAGAAAAGAATAAGACCAACTCCATTACACTAGGCCTAACCGTTCTCGAGATATTTTAGTTTATTCGTTTTTTCTCTACGCCACCTTTGAAAATGAGTCCAGTTACCAAATGAGAACGAAAATTGAATTAATAGTGAATTAAATTTAATTAAAATAAAGAGAATGTGTATATAAGTCTGCAGGGAAAGTCATGTGCTGCCCACATCAGATTTTTACTTTCCCTGCAATACATGGTAATGTATATATTACTTTCCCTGCAATACATGGTAATGTATATAGGGAAAGTATTGGAATCATGCCGAAAATCACAACTCGAGTTTTCGACGGATTTACACGTTTCGAGATCTCTAGAATACGAAAAAACTATTTTTAGCGTGACGTCTGTGTGTGTGTGTCTGTCTGTCTGTCTGTCTGTCTGTCTGTCTGTGTGTCTGTCTGTGCGATGTATGTATCCATTCTAACTCAAAAACTTATAGACCGAATTTCATAAAATTTGGTAGCTAGGTCACTTGGGTATGACCCTGGTGCTGATTAGTTTTCGGTACGATTCGTAAAAACAGAACCCGCCTTTGTTTGCGAAATGACCCGTAAAAATTTCATGTATCCACTCTAGCTAAAATACTAATTGACCCAATTTCACAAAATTTGGTAAATAAGTTACTTGTACGATACTTTGGTGCTGATTAGATTTTGGTTTTATTCGGAAAAGAACAACCTGCCTCTTTTTACGAAATGGCCCTCAAAAATCGCCAAAATCTAAAAAAAAGCTACGTATGTTCAAATATATCAATTAAATGCTTGTTTTATACGTAATTTTTGATGAGGAAAAGAATAAGAATAACTCTATTACTCTAGGACTAACCGTTCTCGAGATATTTGAGATTTTTCGCATTTAGTTATGCCACTTTTGGAAAAATGCCCAATTACCTAATAAAAACAGAAATTGAATTAAAAATGCAAATTTAGTGTTATATTGTTGTTGTTGTTGAGACCCAGACCGTCCGACCTACCAGAAATGTGTAAGGAAGTGTTATATTGTGCAATTAAACTCAATTTAGTGAATTATTGAAGAAATAAATAGAAAATTAATTTGAGTCTGCAGGGAGAGTCATGTGCTGCCCACATCAGATTTTTACTTTCCCTGCAATACATGGTAATATATAGGGAACTCACTTTTCACTCGGTATTCACTCGATAGGTTCCGTGGATGTCAATTTTAGCCTATTTCAAAAATACGCCCAGGGCGAAGGCAGCGCCCACCTGAGGGGACTGCCCTATTCACGGACCTCCGTTGACACCGCGAAATCTACCACATTCAATGCTCAAACCTTTTGTATTCGATGGGTCGGAAAAATTGTTGCTGGCTCTTGGATTATTCCTTTTAGAATCCAAGTTCAGGGATTTATCTGGTCAGTGATTGCTCACAGACCCATACTTCCAATTAGAAAAATCACCAAAAAGCAACAGCCTTGTATCACGGCATTTTATTGCAAGGGAGTGGTATTAGCAAAAAATTGGGGATCTAAATTTTTATACGTTCCCCTCAGCGAAAAAGAATTCCAATAGAAAAATTACACTTCGAGTTCATTTAAACAATGAAACCGACCCCACCCTTCTAACTGGAAAACAGGCTGAGGTATTAAGATGACAATTGCCAACATTTTGAACATTTCAGGCTTGCAAGAAATTCATTTGATCGCCTATCAATTTTTGTCAATTAGGGGGTTGACTGCAAATTGCAATATTTGCATGCGTACCTCTTGATTTTCTAAGATTATGATTTTTCTTGAAAGATCGACTTTTCTGTGAATGGATTACTTACAATTACAACACACAATTAATTATCTGGTTAATAGACTGATTCAGTTAACCGGGTGCTAATTTTTTTACTCGGAGATTACCAAAAAAGATCGTTTAGGTTTACTGAAAAAGCATATAATGTAAAATCTTTAACATTTATTCGGGACCGTTTGAACAAATATTATGAAAGTTTGAGTTCTTATAAAAATAATCTGATGTGGGCAACACATGACTTTCCTTATATAATGTAATGAATTTACTACTTTTACAGTAAAAAAATAGGTTTTTCTTATAATAGATACTAATATTCTTTCCAAGATATTGAATTTTCGACAATTAGTCGTCATTTTCATTTTTATCCATTTGGCGAGATTTTCGTTAATTTGGCAACATTTCAAAAAGTCGCCAAGTTGGCGACATTCCGCCAAATTCGTCGCCAAAATCTCGCCAAGCGTTATGGACGAAGAAATAAGTTGTTCTTACAGCAGATAAATGACTATTGGCGTTCAAATTCAAAAGTATTACTCAAAGTATCTTTTTTCATGAATGGAACGAGCTAGATCCACGAGAATGATGTCACCCAATTTATCGCATGGTATTACATATGAAAAGTGAACATGTTTCTTAATAGGAAATACTTTTTTTTCATTTTTTTGACTTTTTAATAATTTTTTTGAAAAATGTGCAATATCTCGAGAACGGTTCATGTTAGCGTTCTAAAATTTATGTCAATCGTTTTCTAATGAAAAATTACATAAGAAATGTCTATTTGCGTAACTTTATTAGTGGTTTTGATTTTTTGACGATTTTTTCAAAATTTTATTCGAAAATTTAGGGGTTCTGAACATTCGATTACGTATAAAAACAATAGGCTTCAAGCGTTTACGGATTATGATTTTTGTACCAAATTTGGTTCGAGTCGGTCCATTCGTTCGCCAGTTATCGTCTCCACAGGCTCACTCTCTGACACACACACACACACACACACACAGACATCACTTCAAAAATGTTTGATTCGTGATCAGGGATGCTTGAAACGTGATCTCCCGTGGAAAACTCGATTTCGAATTTTCGACCCCGTCACAATACTTTCCTTATACATTATGTATATAAGGAAAGTAAAAATATCTGAATCTAAATCGAAACTTCCACTAACGATATGAAACTGATATCTTTCTAGATAAAACAGAAATTCTTAAATCATCCAGCAAGGCATTATATCTAATGCATTTGCTGCGCATGTTCTCAGTGGTTGTAATACGACAACCTCATGTTTTTGCACATGAAAAACAAAAGTTTTTAATACTTTATAGAAAGGTGTCTTATTTTCTTAACTGGTCTTACTTCTTTATTTAATTAATTATTTCGTTATATATTTCTTGACCTTTTAATGGTATGGTGTATTTATTTGTTCATAACAGGTATCATAAGGACTCATGAACTTTTTAATTGAATTATAAATATGCTCATCCAAATATCATTGAACTGCTAAACAGCGTGGAAAGCATGTGGAAAGATGAACAAAAATAATGTGCTGCATTTGTCGCTCAAATTTGGATAGAAAAATATTGCAACACTTCTTGAAGTGCCAAAAACAGATTTGTAAAAACTACTTAGAACAGTGCTTCTCAACCTTTGTGAGGCCACGACCAGATAAATTATTACTTTCCCTGCATTACATGGTAATGTATTGCAGGGAAAGTATTGTATAGGGAAAGTATTGGAATCATGCCGAAAATCACAACTCGAGTATTCGACGGATCTACACGTTTCGAGACTTCTAGAATACGAAAAAAACTATTTTTAGCGTGACGTCTGTGTGTGTGTCTGTCTGTGTGTCTGTGCAGATTTTGTATCCACTCTAACTAAAAAACTAATTGACCGAATTTCATAAAAGTTGGTAGGTAAATCACTTGGGTGAGACCCTGGTGCTGATTAGTTTTTGGTAGGATTCGTAAGAACAGAACCCGCCTTTCTTTGCGGAATGGCCAGCAAAAACTTGATGTATCCACCCTAGCTAAAATACTAATTGACCAAATAACACAAAATTTGGTAGATAAGTTACTTGTGGGATATTCTGGTGCTGATTAGATTTGGGTAAGATTCGGAAAGAATAACCTGCCTTTTTTTTTACGAAATGGTCCGCAAAAATCGCAAAAATCTAAAATAAAAAGACTTCGTATGCACAAATGTATGAATTAAATTCTTGTTTTATACGCAAATTTTGACAAGGAAAAGAGTATAACACACGCCATATACTTTAGGACAAACCGTTCTCAAGATATTTGAGATTTCTTGTATTTCTGTTACGACGCTTTTGGGAGAATGTTCAATTACCGAAGAAAAACAAAATTGAATTAAAAATGCAAATTTAGTGTTATTTTGTGCAATTAAACTCAATCTAATGAATCATTAAAGAAATAAGAAAAATATGAATTTGAGCCTGCAGGGAAAGTCATGTGCTGACCACATCAGATTTTTTTACTTTCCTTATATACATAATGTATAAGGAAAGTATTGTGACGGGGTCGAAAATTCGAAATCGAGTTTTCGACGGAAAAGCACGTTTCAAGCATCCCTGATCACGAATCAAACATTTTTGAAGTGATGTCTGTGTGTGTGTGTGTGTGTGTGTGTGTGTGATAGTATGTGTATGTGTGTGTCAGTGAGACTGTGGAGACGATAATTGACGAACGAATGGACCGATTCGAACCAAATTTGGTACAAAAATCACAATCCGTAAACACTGGAAGCCTATTGTTTTTATACGTAATCGAATGTTCAGAACCCCCCTAAATTTTCGAATAAAATTTTGAAAAAATCGTCAAAAAATCGAAACCACTAATAAAGTTACGCAAATAGACATTTCTTATGTAATTTTTCATTAGAAAACGATTGACATAAATTTTATAACGCTAACATGAACCGTTCTCGAGATATTGCACATTTTTCAAAAAAATTATTAAAAAGTCATATAAAATGAAAAAAAATATATTTCCTATTGAGAAACATGTTCACTTTTCATATGTAATACCATGCGATAAATTGGATGACATCACTCTCGTGGATCTAGCTCGTTCCATTCATGAAAAAGTATACTTTGAGCAATACTTTTGTATTTGAACGCAAATAGTCATTTATCTGCTGTAAGAACAACTTATTTCTTCGTCCATAACGCTTGGCGAAATTTTGGCGACGAATTTGGCGGAATGTCGCCAACTTGGCGACTTTTTGAAATGTTGCCAAATTTACGAAAATCTCGCCAAATGGATAAAAATGACGCTAAATCAATGAAAATGACGACTAATTGTCGAAAATTCAATATCTTGGAAAGAATATTAGTATCTACTATAAGAAAAAACCTATTTTTTTTTACTGAAAAGTAGTAAATTCATTACATTATATAAGGAAAGTCATGTGTTGCCCACATCAGATTTTTTTGTATGAGGGTCCGATCCCAACAAATTTACCTTTCTAATTTTGTTTTAAAGTTCATACATTATACTAACATAAATATGAATAATTAATCATGGCATGATCAAAGCGTATTAGTGCATTTATGTACACGGCGTGGCATGTTGGCAAACATAAAATTACATTTAAATGAGTTATCAATCACTGAACTCGTGAAATCGTGTATAGCATATTCTAATTTCCTCAGACCAACATCATTACATTTGTGCTCATTTTCTTTGACATTTCCGATACTTATCCCCAAAAATTTATAACATTACTCAGTATAAAATGGATTATTGTATTATTATATTGATTTTACTAATGTTGGTCTGAAAAAAAAATCTGTATTGAAAGATATAAACATTTATCCATCATAATTCACCATAGGAGCCAGCCGAGCAGTCTGTTTGTTATTCATACTAAAATTGAAATGCGGCTTTGTCACTGATATTTCCTACACTGTTATTTTGGCCTTCTAGTTCTGAGCTTTTCAACATATTCACGAATATTATTCCCCTTAGAATATTTCCAATATGAAATATTTATTCATAAAAAATGCTTAGAAAACTAAAACGACAAATTCCAAGAGAATCTCTCGCTGCCCGGTATAATTAATGTCAAGACCCGGTACCGAGCCCCGGCCCTGCGGTTGAGAAATACTGACCTAGAGGACAAATAACCTGTCATTTTCCAAAGTAACTCTTTGTTTTTAACATGTGCAACATTATAAAAGCTAGATAATATTTTCTATTACTTTCCTTATATACATAATGTATAAGAAAAGTATTGTGACGGGGTCGAAAATTCGAATTCGAGTTTTCGACGGGAGAGCACGTTTCAAGAATCCCTGATCACGAATCGAACATTTTTGAAGTGATGTCTGTGTGTGTGTGTGTGTGTGTGTGTGTGTGTGAGTCAGTGAGTCTGTGGAGACGATATCTCACGAACGAATGGAGCGATTCGAATGAAATTTGGTACAAAAATCGCAATTCGTGAATACTGGAAGCCTATTGTTTTAAAACACAATCGAATGTTCAGAACTCCCCTAAATTTTCGAGTGAAATTTTGAAAAAATCATCAAAAAATCAAAGCCTTTAATAAAGTTACGCAAATAGACATTTCTTATGTAATTTTTCCTTAGAAAACGATTGATATAAACTTTAGAACGCTAGCATGAACCGTTCTCGAGATATTGCACATTTTTCAAATAAATTTATCAAAAAATCCCATAAATTAAAAAAAAAATATTAGTTCTTAAGAAACATATTCACTTTTCATATGTAATATCATGCGATAAATTTGGTGACATTATTCTCGTGGATCTAACTCGTTCCATTCACGAGAAAAGATACTTTGAGTAATACTTTTGTATTTGAACGCCAATAGTCATTTATCCGCTGTAAGAATAACTTATTTCTCCGCCCATAACGCTTGGCGAGATTTTGGCGACGAATTTAGCGGGATATTGCCAACTTGGTGACATTTTAAAATGTTGTCAAATAACGAAAATCTCGCCAAATGGATAAAAATGACGCTAAATCAATGAAAATGACGACTAATTGAAGAAAATTCAATATCTTGGAAAGAATATAAGTATCTACTATAAGAATAACATTTTTTTTAACTGTAAAAGTAGTAAATTCATTGCATTATATAAGGAAAGTCATGTGCTGCCAACATCAGATTTTTTATTTTTATTTTCCATTTGTTGCTGTTAGATATGTGAAATATATATTTTTTTTCACAATATTTCCTATTTTGCCATTTTCATAATTTTTAAATATAAATAAATAACTTTTAAGGCTTATATTTGAATTTAGACGATTTAAATAAGATCTTCTATATATTTATCCTATTTAACTTTTAAAAGTTTTATTAATTAGTTGTAATTCAATAGAAGAGTTCATAGGACCCGACGATAAGTTATGAATAAAAATCCACCATCTCAGTTAAGGGTTGATAATGATTTTGTTTGTGACTGCATCGGAACAAGCAGATAATCAAAAGATAAAATGCTCCAATATCATATGCATATAAAAAAAATTCTGATAACAAAGGCAGGAATAGTTTATATTTATCTGATTGCGAACCACGCCAACCAGCGTGGCATCCTGTTTAGCCGAAACTTTGAGGTACGAAATAGCAACTGAACAATATCTTTTTTCAGAGTAGGTCTATTCTGATCTTACGCAGCTTCTCCAAGAATATGAACCAAAGTAATTTTAAAAGTTAGAATATGGAAAGTAGCTGCTTGAATATATATATTTTTTAACATCACAGAACACGTTTAATGTTATCTATTAGCTAATCAAATTACTTTACAAAATTTCTGTGATGCAATGATATGTACTATAATGCAAACGTATGCACTGCTTTGATAGCGGGCGTATAAGAATTTATATGTTGGCTGTCAGGGCAGTCTTAATCTTTGAAAAAGTCAATTCTTGGACCCCCTATAACTCAACTCTATAACCGGGACATGTTTTTAACTTAACTTTCTCATGCCAGAATCCATTTTTAATCAATTTTTACTTTCCCTGCAATACATGGTAATGTATAGGGAAAGTATTGGAATCATGCCGAAAATCGCAACTCGAGTTTTCGACGGATCTACACGTTTCGAGACCTCTAGAATACGAAAAAACCATTTTTAGCGTGACGTCTGTGTGTGTGTCTGTGTGTCTGTGTGTCTGTCTGTCTGTGCAGATTTTGTATCCGCTCTAACTAAAAAACTAATCGACCGAATTTCACAAAATTTGGTAGGTAAGTCACTTGTAGGCGAGTCTGGTGCTGATTAGTTTTGGGAACGATTTGGAATAAAAGAACCCTCTTTTTTTTGCGAAATGGCCCGCAAAAATTTAGTTTAGATTTGAACGCTTTTTGCGGGCCATTTTGCAAAAAAAGGCAGGTCATTTTTTCCCGAATCGTACCAAAATCTAATCAGCAACAAGGTAACCCACAAGTGACTCAATCTACCGAATTTTGTGAAATTCGGTCCATCAGTTTTTCAGTTAGAGTGGATACAAGCTTTAGCGGGCCATTTCGCAAAGAAAGGCGGGTTCTTTTATTCCGAATCGTACCCAAAACTAATCAGCACCAGACTCGCTCACAAGTAACTTACCTACCAAATTTTATGAAATTCGGTCCATTAGTTTTTTAGTTAGAGTGGCTACAAAATCTGCACAGACAGACAGACAGACACTCAAACACACACACAGACGTCACGCTAAAAATAGTTTTTTCGTATTCTAGAGGTCTCGAAACGTGTAGATCCGTCGGAAACTCGAGTTGTGATTTTCGGCATGATTCCAATACTTTCCCTATACATTACCATGTATTGCAGGGAAAGGAAAAAATCTGATGTGAGCAGCACATGACTTTCCCTGCAGACTTATATTAACGTTCTCTTTATTTTAATTAAATTTATTTCACTTTTAATTCAATTTTCGTTCTCATTCGATAACCGGACTTATTTTCAAAGGTGGCGTAGGGAAAGTACGAAAAACTAAAATATCTCGAGAACGGCTAGTCCTAGTGTAATGGGGTTGGTCTTATTCTTTTCGTCGTTAAAAATTACGTATTAAATCAGCATTTAATGGATATATTTGAGTATACCCAGTTTTTAATTTTAGATTTTGGCAATTTTTGCGGGTCATTTTGCAAAAAAAAGCAGGTTATTTTTTTCTGAATTATACCAAAATCTAATCAGCACCAGGGTGACCTATACGTGACTCATCTACCGAATTTTGTGAAATTCGGTCCATTAGTTTTTCAGCTACAGTGGATACAAGCTTTTGCGGGCCATTTCACAAAAAAGGCGGGTTCTTTTATTTCGAATCGTACCCAAAACTAATCAGCACCAGCCCCGCCCACAAGTGACTTACCTACAAAATTTTGTGAAATTCGGTCCATTAGTTTTTTAGTTAGAGTGGATACAAAATCTGCACAGACAGACACACAGACAGACACACAGACACACACAGACAGACACACAGACACACACACAGACGTCACGCTAAAAATAGTTTTTTCGTATTCTAGAGGTCTCGAAACGTGTAGATCCGTCGAAAACTCGAGTTGCGATTTTCGGCATGATTCCAATACTTTCCCTATATATTACCATGTATTGCAGGGAAAGTAAAAAATATAAAATTTCGAATAAATTTCCAAGCTTTCGCTGGAATTAAAAAAAAATGCTATCTAGTTCTAGATTATATATTTTTTTTTATAACAAGACCGAATGTAATACTTTGTAAATATGCATTAATATTTATGGCCGCTATTGTGTACACAAGAAATTGACCACACACAAACAGACAGACAGATGGACATCACTTCAAAAAGAGTCAGAACGTTTTCAGGAAGTTTTAAAACATATATAGGCATCAAAATCTCGAATTCGAAAATTTTCGTGAAAACAATATTTTTTTCTATACTATATTACATAGTAGGAGAAAGTAAAAATTTGTGTTATTATATAATTTAAAATGTAATTATTACAATTTATTTTATGTGCTTAACAATATGCATATTATCATTATTTTTGTAACAAAAGTTATAGATTAGAACTTCACTGCAGAAAAATATCAATCAAGAAAATAAAATCTAAAAATATATTATAGATGTTAGATTTTAATACATTCATATCCCGAAATTTATAAGTCTGTATTTTAAATTAATGAATAACTGCTATAATTCTATTATAATTCTTAGCAATGAAAAAGAAAATTAACACGGCTAGCATTTTTTAAAATTTACTTTCGAATACGAATGAAACATGCTGATATTGAATGAAATATTATTTTCAAACTAAAACATTTATTTTAAAACTGACAAGGGAACCTCAACTTTTGTTCCGGCTAGTTTCAGCTGGAATTGGGTGGAAACGGTAGGTACTAGTGAGAAACTAAAATCCCTGAAATATCTCTTGAATTGAGCGTGGAGATCTGTAGGAAAAAAATACCAAAGTTTACATGGATTAGCATGTTTGGTAGCTTATTTGAAGTATAATATGTATATTTACATAGAGTGTGTAATTAGGCAGAAACAAACGTACATGTGGTATGTTTATGTAAAAATGACACAATATTACATTCATGATTGTACATTATTACTTTCCTTATATACATAATGTATAAGGAAAGTATTGTGACGGGGTCGAAAATTCGAATTCGAGTTTTCGACGGGAGAGCACGTTTCAAGCATCCCTGATCACGAATCAAACATTTTTGAAGTGATGTCTGTGTGTGTGTGTGTGTGAAAGTATGTGTGTGTGTCAGTGAGTCTGTGGAGACGATAACTGACGAACGAATGGACCGATTCGAACCAAATTTGGTACAAAAATCACAATCCGTAAACACTGGAAGCCTATTGTTTTTATACGCAATCGAATGTTCAGAACCCCCCTAAATTTCCGAATGAAATTTTGAAAAAATCGTCAAAAAATCAAAACCACTAATAAAGTTACGCAAATAGACATTTCTTATGTAATTTTTCATTAGAAAACGATTGGCATAAATTTTAGAACGCTAACATGAACCGTTCTCGAGATATAGGACATTTTTTAAAAAAATTATCAAAAAGTCATAAAATAAAAAAAAATATTTCCTATTGAGAAACGTGTTCACTTTTCATATGTAATACCATACGATAAATTGGGTGACATCATTCTCGTGGATCTAGCTCGTTCCATTCATGAAAAAAGATACTTTGAGTAATACGTTTGTATTTGAACGCCAATAGTCATTTGTCTGTTGTAAGAATAACTTATTTCTTCGTCCATAATTCTTGGCGAGATTTTGGCGACGAATTTGGCGGAATGTCGCCAACTTGGCGACTTTTTGAAATGTTGCCAAATTAACGAAAATCTCGCCAAATGGATAAAAATGACGATAAATCAATGAAAATGACGACTAATTGTCGAAAATTCAATATCTTGGAAAGGATATTAGTATCTACTAGAAGAAAAACCTATTTATTTTACTGTAAATGTAGTAAATTCATTTCATTATATAAGGAAAGTCATGTGTTGCCCACATCAGATTTTTTTTGTAATGGAAACCAAATATTTTATTACGAATACAAATTACTGCATGATGAAATTACAATTATTCAACATATACTTCGCAATAATGATACTTTTCGTAGAAATCTGTGAAACATAGGGGAGTTTTGCACCAAGAACATCTCAAAAATAGAATGTTAGTACACAGTGCACATTGTGGATTTTCTATAAGGGTGTGACGGAGGCAAAATGTCAAAGGAGTTTCAAAGGATTATGGTAGAGAGATATTTCAGGGACATTAGTTTCTCACTAGTACCTACCGTTTCCACTCAATTCCAGCTGAAACTAGCCGGAACAAAAGTTGAGGTTCCCTTGTGAGTATGACAATTAAAAAAAAAAAGCAGAGAAAATTTAAAGTTTTAATTTACGCAATGTGCACTAGAGGGCACTATCATTAGCAGTCATATGCAGTGTGTGTATTCTGTCCAGGAAAAAAATGCCATTCTTTACTACGGCATGTCACCTCCTTCTATCTAGTCTTCATGATTCTCCCATAGATTCACGTCCACGTTTGAGGAGTGGATTATCCAGGAAGCGTTCCTTGTCAAACACACACTCTGTTTTATTATAAGTAGAGCTATCTAAGATCAATATTTAAGGAATAAAAGCCAAGTCAATGTTTTTGGGACACCCTGTATGTGTTAGGAAAGTAGGTATTAAAGCATCTTTAAAAGGAAACTTTAGATATGTTTTAGTGGCGGGGGGGGGGGGGGGGGGGGGGGGGGGGTGAGAGTGGAAGAAATACATAAATCAATAAGTCAGTTCAAAACACTATGTTCATAATATATAAGCTCCATTGAATTTATATATTATGAAAATAGTTAATCCTTAAATAAAATGTGAAATATATATTCTAGTTAATTTTTGCATCAATCTGAAATTACCAATAATTATTATGTATCAGGAAAAGTTAGCATGTAAAAATTGCAACCCCTTAAAGTGAATCGTGCAAAAAAACCACACGACGTAATAAACCAATGAAATGACTAGAAAAGCATATAGGAAACTAACACTAAGATTTCAAATCTTACAAACCATTGACGCTACGATTTTTTTTTGTCCTGTCACACAGGAAATGCAGATTTCCATGGGAATAGTTTTGTTGTAAACTCAATATACAAGCAGATGTTCACTTACGAGGTGATTACTTTGATTTGTGAATCCGTTAAATTGCAATTTTGTATGTCTCCATAATAAATGTTATTTTCATGAATAAATGGAATGTCATATCTAGAGATGTGGATCGGAAATTTTTCAGCTATGATTTTTCAGATATTTTTCACTTTTTTATTCTCCCTAATTCATTTGAAAATAATACACAATACTCTTTCCACACTGTTTTCTTTTAAAAGTAGGTAACTTTACAAGAAGTCTTTGATCATTTAGTTTAATAATTTTGAGGAGGAAAGGGAACAATGCTTTATTTTGAAGAAATGGGATAGATAAGAATTAGAAGGGTATACGTGATATTTTACTTATTCTGATAAAACAGCAGGTAATATTTTTAGACTATTTTTTCAACAATAAATTCTGTAAAATTTATGAAAATATAATAAATATGGAATATTTTCACAAGTGAGTTGGCTGATTTTTTGGCCGGAAAATTCTCCAGAAAATCCACATCTCTAGTCATATCTGTCACTCTAGTACATTATAATATCAAATTACAAATAGCACTAACGTCAGGAAAAGTTTTTTTTACTGTGGAAGCTAGCAAACTGAAATTCACCACAATTTCATGGCAATTGCCACAAGTGGTGAATTGGCCAATAGGGTTGCCGACCTCAGCACTAGATGTTAAGTTCATCTAGATTAGATGCATAAGTTATTTAAAATATTCCCTTTTATTTGCCCCCACTTGTGCTATTAAATTATCTAGACATACACACCTCTTCCAATCAATATTATTAATTACTATACGACCCCCTCCCTTACAAAACATACCAGCCCCAACAACCAGTAAAACTATTTTAAATCAAAAATATTGTATTACTTCTCACAAAATGACAGGAATCAGCAGAAAAAAATAAATTGAACACACCTAATAAAATAAACTTCAATACAACAAAACTAAAAAATGTAAAGATTTTATTATTGTAAACATTCTAAATTTGATATCAACAAAAGCAGATTACTTTGACAAGAGAGCAAATTCATATGTATATATCGACACAAATACCAACTGCCCTTACAATCCTATAAATGCATTCGTACTTCGCAAAAGTATACTACATTACAACTGTTTAAGCATATTTTTTATCCAATCCCATCAAATATATTTTATCAAATCATAAAATTAAAGCTAAAACTGCATAAAGATCAATTTGTACAAACAATATCTACTACATCAGGGATTATTTGAATACATAGCTCTTATTTCATACAAAAATTTGGCTAATTACATTACTTGATAAGAAATGTATATAGAAGACAGGCTCTACTCTGCTTTAATTAATTTAATAACACAAAATATGATTATGCATACATACCTTGAAAAAGTAGACAGAATTGTAAGTAGCAGTTTTATGAAACAGAAGATGGAAGTTAAGCAAAAATTCTGGGATCTCGGCCCAGTACCTTGAGAAGACTGTTATATTTTTCATCAATAGGAGTTAAAGGCGATATATATATATATATATATTTTAATTTCAGTTTGTCAAAAATAAAAATTGTAATAATATGTATTTCAATGGCATACCCATAATTGTCTCATGGGGGAATCCAAATGTTTTAATAAATATTAATATATAATTATGGGTTAAAGTAAAAAATCAGTAGTGGAAAATTGAAGCTTCAGACAACAGCAATATTCAATACAGAGGTACTTTAATCCCCTGTAATATGGCTCAGTAAGATTTTTAAAAATGCAAATTAGTTTTAAAATAACAGCTAAAAACAAAAATCAGTCAAAATTTTGACTTCAAAATCAGTCTTATTACAAGCATATGATGTTAGAATGTAAGATATGAAATCAGGTGTTTTGATACCCTTAATGTAATACTTTCATATATAATTTACAGATATGATATTTTAATTTATTTTATTTGTGTAAAACTGTAATTAAAATTAACATTTAATTGTAGATACACTTAAAGTAAGTAAAACTAAATGGCTATGGTATATTGGTGCAACCTATGTACTGATATATATATATATATATATATATATATATATATACATACACACAGAAAGAGAAATAAAATATTAATGTGCATTATAGTAAAATGCATTAAGACATTTGTTAGAGGTACTACCTAACAACTAATTACCAGTAGCCAACACACTTTTATGCAATTTGCATTAAGATTATAGATATTTCAGTGGCTAAATGTATGTAAAAAGTGTAAAATGAGATAAGACAAGAAAAAAAAAATGCCAATATTAATGGGAAGTTTTGAACACGTTCATGAAAAACAAAATTACACTGGTCAACTCGCCCGGCCACTCAAATTGATATTCAAGCCTTAGGGTGAGTTGAAGGGTCTGGGTCTTCCACTGGTCAACTCTGATTGGAGCTGACAGCACATGAGCGAAAAGCCGACTGGCTCCAGCTCTGATCAAAGCTGGCAGCAGCAAAAGCAATAATTGAAATAGGAGAAAAAAAATCCAATTTTTTAAGCTAAAACAATTTTTAATTGTTCAATTAAATTATAGATTAAAGCAAGCCTGTTTATTTTTATTAAGCCTGGTTGTTGACTTGAATGTAAAATTATAGAAGCCAATAACCCTGCTGTGTATAATTTTACTGTTCCACAATAGAAAATGATGAAAAAAGTTTGAAAACTACTTAAAGTATTCAGTCTACAAATAAGTTCATTTAAACTACAATGGTATACTGTAAATGCTACAATTTTGAAATTGAATATAAATATACAAATAAAAATTTGTACAAAATTTGGTTTCCATCTTGACTCGACTTCCTTCTTCTGTTCCTTTCTTAATTTACCCACTCATTTCACTTGGATAAAAATTCCACTGACTGGCACAGCGCTGTATCCTTTATTAGAATATAAAGAAAAAACTACAAGGTATAAATACACATTTGAAATAAAAACCAATACAAGTCTTACAAACCAGTTTAAAATCTGAATAAATAATATGCATTCATTTATAGGTCACATGCCAAAGTCTATTTAACAAACAAGTAACTTAGTGAAATACAAAGTGAATTGGCACAGAAATTTACAGGAAGTAGTAATAAAACTATTTTTACAGGGTTCCAATTCTTACATTCAAGTACTTTTCAAGACCTTGATTTTTTTCTTTCCTTTCAAAGATCAAATTGCACATAAAAAATTTTGAAAATGATTAGCCTAAAAATTATGGATTCGTGTCAAAAACCAGAAGCATTGCCAGGTTCTCAAAATGGGAAGATTGACAATTATAGATGTCATGTAGCCAATGGGGGAATTATACCATCTAAACCTCTGGGCTAAGCCACTGTCAAATACACCAATACACTACAGTAATTTCAAAATAAAAATGAACACGTATTAATCACATGATTATTATTGATTTTGATATGGTTTCAACATTGTGCATATGCTTTTTTAGAGAAAAATTACGACAATTCCACAAAGGAAAAGAATGAAGCAAATTAATCAGACATTTGAATATTTGTGCATTTTAAAAACCAATGAAACATAGATATACAGGATGTCAAGAAAAGTCATAGATCAGTTAAATAACTCACAAAGTATTAGGGATGGGGCTACATGATGAGGCAGCTATGGGAAGGTGGAACCCCTTTTTTAAACAGGTATGGGGACTATTTTGCTTTCTGTTAGAGATAGGGAAGAAACGTCAATTATAAAGTTGTAGAACATTGCAAAATTAGTACCAATCATTTTTATCCCCCCACAAAACATAGTAAGTAACTATGAAAACCAGTGTAAACAATCTAACTCCCTTTCCCCAAAAATTGAACATTTTGATAGGACAGCAAAATAAAATTGACTTTTATTATACACAAAATACTAAATGTTTACCTTCAGCAATGAGGCATGTTTGCACACATGTAATAAAATGTCCCGGCATGTTTACCAGTGTCCCTATATTTACACTGTTACAGGCAGATTAATAAAATTATCTCCTAAAAATCATTATTTAGATAATCATATTTCAGCCTTTGATGTGAGAGGATACGATAACTTACAATATAATAATCCTAATACTTGTAGAGTTATTGATCTGATCCATGACTTTCCTTAATACCCTGTATGTTTGTGTGTGTGTATATATATATATTACAAGCATACCCATCTTAGAAAAAGTCAAGATCTTTTCAAAGAATTTAAGTTTACCTTTTTCATTAACAAATTTCAAGGACTTTCATGGAGAGAATAGAATCCCTGCTTTATATTTTACAGGAAAAGTTGGAACTATTCAGTAATCAACAGAACAATAATGGAAGAAAATAGGAAATTCCCATATGCACACTGCATCAACATTCAGGATAAAGTTATCTTATAAAAAAATATTGAAAATAAACATTGCTTGTCCTCCATCATACAACCAAATTTATATAAATACTATATTCCAGATACATGACAACAACCAATAACAATGATATATAAAATGACCAATACTATCTGATACAGTCACCACCACTTAAAGTGAGTTCGAGAAAATGGTGTATTAGATCAAATGTTCATCCTAAATATTGGAGATATATTTTTTAAATTGCAAAATACTACTAATAAATGTAAATGCATAAACAAAGCTAATACCACCATTTTAAGATGAAGAAATCAAAGTAAATTTTAAACAAACATTCTTAACTTACACACAGTGTGTGGGCAAAAGAATTTCTCATACAGATGAGCTCTGTGATTAAAACAGGATTTGAGATCCAGAGTTTATTCCTATACTTTTATAAGCCTCTGAGAGTTTATGATTCCCATATAAAGCTCCAATAAATGCTTTTACAGAGACGCCATTAATCATAACTGGTTTTGTAACAATTTATACATCAGAAAAATATCAAATTTGGTATAACAAATTAAAACATTTGTGGCAGTTACATAAAACTATTTTACAGCACGCTGAAATTAGTAACAAAAATTATTTAGGCTGCATTTATGAAATTTACAATATGTACTTCAAAAATAATATATTTAATTGATCAATTCTAAATAATATTTTTTCCAACTCATCATGTAAAAATTAGCACAACTTTGTATTTTGACCAGTAATAATTACTGGACAACATATATATAACAGCAATCTTATTTCGTGTTGTTAAAGTAACCATGGTCCTACTACATTTCATTTTTGAGAGAAGAAAGCAACAACTTTATATAAAGTTGAACATTTTCAGAAGAATGGCTCAGACATTGTAATTTGCCACAATATGTGGCAATTGTGACAGCTCTGGCGCCCCTGGACTTTGTTATAAATGGTGGTGACTGAACAATTCACTGCAGATGATGTCTACTTGACTTGCAGAAAATAAATCATTTAAGAGTCAAACACTGTTGCTCTACACAGGTCAAGTTAATTTGTAGGGAAACATTCCAAATACTGTGAGGAGACAACACAGTATAGATGAATAAGTGGTTGCAGAACCTAAAAGATATTTTCAGTGGTCCCACGGAGCTTCAATGAGCAAACATTGACGTGCAATTTGACATTTTCAATGACAAACAGTTCGTGGATTGCTCAGATGATGCTTAGTTTGTTCATATGGGGGGAATCTTGGGTAGTCTTCAGGGATGTCTGAATATTGAGAGACAGAATAAGCAGGAGGTGCATCACTGTTAACAATCACCTAGAGAGAAAACAAAAATTAATGACAGTAATATGAGAAAACACTTAAAATTTCTAATACAGTCGGCACTCAATATCTCGAATTTTTAGATACCTAAAAAATTTTACTTTTCTTGCATGTTTACTATTAAAATAATGTATAAAACATCTCATTATGTCAAACTTTTTCATTGCGTACCTTCGATAACTCAAATTTTTTTAATGGTGTGAGAACCCAGAAGAACTTAAAAAAAAACAGAATACAGTTTTAGGTGTGTTTTGGATCTTGTGCAGTCATAGACCTCTGGGTAGAAGCATCCCAGCTATGAGATTCAAAAACAAAGCCATTAAGATTTTCCTTACCACCAGAATCTGCTGAGGAAGGCAGAATAAATTCATAAAGCCTGTCATCGAACGCGAGGGGAACTAAGATTCCAAGAATGGAGTCGGGGTGGTCTATAAGTTATTGAATCCTGAGACAAAATTCAAAAGAATAAGACTACGGTAGTCTGATAGCACAGTGGCCTATAAGAACATATATATGAAGGTACTCCGCTCCGGGAGTTTTACCACACAAGACACCTGTCAGAGAAGTCGCATTGAGAGGAGCTTGCAAAGCGAGTAGATGATGATACGGATCACTCACATGCCTCTTGCCATTTCGGAGATCTGAGTAAAATGTAAAGTTTGTAGAATGATGGCGAATAATAAACATTTTTGCATGATCGCAAGCTCCGTGTCAAATTTGTTGAATACCTGGCTTTATTTCTTTTAGCGCACTCACTGATTCGGCAAACATGCACTTCCGAAAACCAAGAGATGAAGTTCATCAAGAACCAAAGGGTTCTTATTCTCGGGTCACTCCCACGACCTTGGCACACCCAGCTCAACTATTCGGAGTCGTCATAAACAGAGATTTCCGACATATATCAATGATATATTATAAATGGTTTCAAACATTTTTTTAAATTATCTGTAAAATAACTTGTCAAAAGCACAAGAAACATAAGATTGCTCTTTTCATCAACACAAGATTGCTCTTTTGATCTACAATTGCAGTGCCCTGAGAACTGAAATAAAGTTGAGTTTCTGCCTTCGAACACTATAAAAATTGCAGCCATTGTACTAGGGTGTAATGCAGGGTTCTAAAGTAAAATATCATCAGGGTGTAAGAAAAGGCATTTCTAAAGATTAAACTGAAGTTCTCCCTTCAGTATCATCTGAAGAAACACAATTGTAAATGAACATTTAGAAAACACATTTGTCGAATTCAAACTAGGTATGACTTTTGAAACTTTTCAAGCAATGGCACATCTGGAAACTATTATTGAGCATAAGAAAGCTAAAAGCAGGCAACAAACTGTTTTAAAGAATTTTTTCAAATATTTTGAGGAATATCAGGGTTCTGTGACATGATAGTTTTAGTTTTATCAAAAAAAAAAAGGTTGTAAAGTTTTTAATGCATAATTTGGACCACAATGGACTTTATCTAATTTTGGAGTCTCGCCATCAAATTGAATTTCAAAACAATTCTGCAACCAAAAAGTTTGGAAATGACTGGTCTAGATGATCAATATTGAATATATCGGATTATCAGAAATAATATTTGTCATTCTAATTGCTACATGAACAATGTAAATAAAAATCCAAAAACTAGACTAAAAACATATATTTTAATAAATAAAAGTCTAATGAAAAAATGGTTGAAATAACAAAATGCTGAAATAAAACACTTGCTTTTTACATCTAAAGAAACTAAAAAAAAAAAAAGTAGGACCATCAGAGGACAAAAAAGGAGCACGAAATCTAAATAACTTTGTACTTAATTTTTCCAAGATGCGGGGCCAGATGAGAAGAAAGGAAATAAATAACCATGACTCTAATGAAATGCACCATGTGCTATGGACATGTTACTCCCTTGCCTCAGTAATTATAACAAGAGCCTTGCCATAACCTACACCTCGAACTTCCACTGCCAATCTGTCTTCTATCAGTGTCCGAATTTCCCAAGTCCATATTTCTTTCTTCAGCACGATACCACCGAGGAGCAAACTGACACTTACTCCCCCCCCCCCCCTTTCCTCCAAAATTCCCCTGTGGTGGTGCTGCTTCCTGGGGAGTCGAGGATCACCGTTGAGAATAATTAAACCCGCTTCATTGATCCTAGTTTGGCTTTGTTGCTAACAAAAATACCCCTCACCCTAACAAAATTTGCATTGATCCCATTTCTGGGATCGATGCAAAAAAATTGGTGCCAAAAAAGCGATAATCTGTGTTTCTGCAGAATTGTACCATGTCTGTAAAATGGATCCAAATTTTTTATTGTCCAAAAGATTCAGACTGGTTTCCACTTCAATCTTTTAAATAACATGTTATCAAGTATTTTGTTCAAAGAATGAAAAACTTTACAAAACAAAAGAAATACTGCAGTCAAAATTTTCGATGGATTTATTGAGTAAGCTAAATAGTGCTAGTTTCAAATCATTGCTTGGTATAAATGTAATTAATTTATAATATACAAAATTTTATTGTTTGAAAATTAATACTATTATTTGAAAATTAATACTCTTGAAAACACCTCTGAAATTTCTTATGCTAACTCCTGAAATACCTCTTAAAACTTCTGAAATTTATCATGATGACTCCTGAAGAGGCTAATTCAAGGTTGACATCTCTGGCATATAATCTCATCATCGTTTCGTTGGACTGTTGATGTGATATGAGTAAAAAAAATTTTTTTTTAATTTTTAAAAAAAATATTGAAACCTTTCTCAAGATGCCTCATACTATTGTAACACACGACACACATTAACCTTTATTCATTCAAAATATGCTAAAGGAGTATGTTTCACATTAATCTATAATGAGTAATAGAGTTAATCAATTTTTTTTTTATTCCAGAGCTAAATACACTTGCAGATTTATGCAGTTCAGGTTTATCTATAGGGATCATTTCCCCCGAAATTGTACACTTCCTATATAATAAAAGAAGATGTCAGTGTATATGTGCACAGTCAGTAGTGGAAAATCTTGGCATGGTATGATCATGAAATTTAGTGCACAGATTCTTTAAGACCTGAATAGGTACATCTTGGCATTATTTGTTTTTGTTTTTTAAATATTTGCAAGAAATCCAGATTTTGATTCTAACTAATTGCATGCAAAGGATTGTTTGCTTTTATTTTACATGAATTTTATATGACTTATGAATTTTGTATAAATATTTTTTATTATTTTTCCAGATTAATAAATTCAATTTATCCCTGCTTTAACTCCTGGGCAATGCCAGACATATTTTCTA
This sequence comes from Amaurobius ferox, assembly GCA_951213105.1. Taxonomy (NCBI): domain Eukaryota; kingdom Metazoa; phylum Arthropoda; class Arachnida; order Araneae; family Amaurobiidae; genus Amaurobius; species Amaurobius ferox. The sequence continues at coordinate 115,456,034 of OX578149.1, read as the reverse complement.
AAATAAAACATATTAATGTGCCCAGCACCAAGACAAAGGTGTATTACTTATCTGAGCAGCAGTGTGATTAGGTTCTTATTAACGCTCGTATGTCTTTTGTAATTCACGTGTGTGCTCGCACAGCAAGTGACTAAGCTTTTCAAATTAATTTAACGAATTTAATTCATCCTGCTTTATATCCCGAGCAATGCTGGGCACAGTTCCTAGTTCATAAGAAAGAAAGAAAAATATTTTTACTTAATTTTTTATGTACATGCAGCCATTATGTAGATCTGTTATAGAAACATGATTCTAATTTCATTATTGTTTAACACAAGGAGGGAGGAAGTAGCAAAGCTGAAATCTTGCATGCCTGCTTTGCCTGCATAAAGTTTTATTGAAGAACATTGGATATAATTTAGATTCAGAGCCTAGCCTTGTAAAGTTGACTAGAAAAAAAGAATGCCTTTTTTTATTGATTTTTCGAACTATGAAGCGGGAAAATAAAAATGCAAAGTACCTATGCATTATAAAAATAAAACAAGCTTTAAACTATAAATTTAAAAAAATAATTTATTGCTTACACTGCTCAATCCTTTATCTTCATCGGCAGCACCTTTAGTCAGATAATAATCATCTTTGCAGGAGTGAAGAACAACATAAGAATTGCTATCATAACAATATCTGAACAAGCCACCACATGCAGACAGTACAAGAATCATGAACACGACACCAGCCCTACGGACAATATTACAAATTTAATCAAACATGACTAAAAAGAAAACCTAAGATTACTGTGCTTACTTAAAACAATATAAGCTGTAATTTAAGTAATTAAAATATGAAATAATAAATAACAATTCTAAAAAAAAATCCAACAACCCCAACACCAAGTTATAATATTTTCCTACAAAATTTTAAGTCAAAAAGCCTTGAAATCTAAAATGATTATTGACAAGAAACTCTCCTATTATACAATTTTTTCACATTATTTTGATTTAATAAGTAATGACAATTCTGCAATTACAATGTTTTTGCACATTTTCCATTAAAGGAATAATGTACCTAGAACTGTAAAAGACTGATTACATGTATATGTTAAAGTATTATTAAACTTCACATAAATTAATAACATCATAAATACAATTGCATATGATTTCTAAAAACATCATTTGATTTCAATTTATATCAAAAATTCCAAAGAATCCTTATAAACTTCCACAACAAATACTTTAAGGCCATAAATTGATCCAGATCATATTGATTCATCAAATCATAAATTGATTCAAATTTAAAAAAACTCAAAATAGATATTAAAAAATATTTAAACAAAACAGCGTGAATTTAGTAAGTCATTATTTTCTGTTGTAAAGATATTTTCAGTGCCTTAGGATGAGAATGAAGTCATAAAATCACTGTTGAATATCTGTTTAGTACATAAAACTTAGCAATAGCCACCATCAATAACAGTTTCCTTAATATGAGTTCATTTTATTTGTTTTTACGACTGATTTGAAAATAATTGGCAGACTTTTGAAATACTGTATGCAAATGATTACAATAACAAAAGATGAAGTTTTTCCAGAGCATATTTGGAATTTTTACTAGTGAATTATAGAATTGGAAGAAAGTTTTTCTAATTTGTAGATCAGACAGTTCCAAATCTGATTTGCATAACTGTTTAATGCAAATCAGATTCAAATAGTTCTGAGAAAATGATGAAAATTAAATGCATGTGTACTCAGATATCAGAAGTCAAAATAGTACATAGTTCTGCTCTAACCTATAATCTATGTAATACTAACATAAGTAAAATGTACAAAACTATAAGTGGCTTTCAATGGTTTAGAATGCTAACATGGCAATGCTGTTAATTCCTGCCATTAAGCAACTTTCTATTCTCATCAGTGCTGCATTTTTCCTACAGTACTTATATTTCTGCAACTAGAGGAAATACCCACCATTGCCCAGTATTTTTAAATTATGCTAGCTCAAAAGTATTCCAAGCCTATTATCCATAGTTAGCATTCATTCCAGCATGGCAGCAAAGTGACAATTATCGCCAAATCGTAACAAATTGTCACTGAAATAGCAAACATGGATGATAAATTTCTGCCTGAAATATGATAAGCATTGTTTTGATTGCAAATCTTCCAGAAGCAATTGCACATGTGTGTCTCCCAACACTAATGATCAGTAATCAAAAGCATTGATACACATTGCCAGATTCCTTTTTAGCAGGGTAAAAAAATGCAGTCAGCAAGGTCTCTGTGGTGCCTCTCAGCTGAAAAATTTGAAGGATACCCTAGCAGTATGTCATCTTGTTCCTCCTCCATAAATTCTCCTTGGGTTGATCACTTATAAAGTGAAGTGATTTCGGTGATATTTACCTTTTGATTTTCAATAACTTTCTGCATGCATGTGATATAATTTAGCATCTTTCTATTGGTATAAATATTAATTGACCACTTAAAATTCATTTTCCATGTTACAAAAATTGCTCTGTTAAGTTTGGAGATGTAATACCATTCTTTTTTCTTCACCATCAGCCCTGCAAAGTAATGTTGATGAAATTGGCTACATTACTGGTTTTAATGGAGATACATGCCTCATCCTTAAACTGTTTGTTACAAAAGTGTTCAAATCCAACCATGTACTCTAAAGTTTAATTTGGTTTGTCAAATATTGCTTGAAATCATTGCTTGAATCTATTCTGAATGATAAATTCCCTTCAGGCTGTTATAAGGTTCTGAAGGCAAGTTGTGCATTTAATCCCAAAGTCCTGCCCAACACGAATATTTCGGATAATAGAATTGAGGATATGAAAACTTTATATTCTTTTTAAAAGGATGGTTTAAGCTCTCCAGAAGATTTGCAAGCTAAATAAAAGCTCTTCAAAAATTTAGTTTAATGTAATTACAGACATTTAAATTCTAAATTCATTTTAAAAGCAATTGATAAAGACCATATGTATATGAATCCAAGCATTTGCATACTGCTGATGACTCATGAAGCCAGTAAACAATGTCTCATGTGAAAGACTGTTTAGTTTAAAAAATCAAATCAAAACAAAGCTGGGAAATAAGCTGTCAAATGAAACTGTCGATAACCTTGTTAGAATTTGTGCTGAAAGGCTGACACTATTTTTTATTAAATTTTTACATAGTTTTCAATAACTGAGAATTTTAAATGTAAATAATTTAGAACATGTTTTGTGCTGCTTTTGCATAAAGGCATAGACATGTGTGATAAAACATGTAGTAGAAGCATAGATACAGATATATGATAATTTTAAATTTTGCTACCATGTTCACTTTTTGGAGCACCAAATACTAACCTAGGTGGTCTTTTTGAAACAGAAAATTTCCTTCTCTGGTGTGAACCTTATTCACAATTATTTATATGCAGCTTTATAAAACAGAAAATAGTTTATAAAACAGAAAATAGTTTTTATAAGTACAAATGAATAAATATGCAATGAAGAAAAGTACTCAATTGTATAAGAATAGAAAAAGTTAGTTTTATTGAACTGTGCGTATCTCAGGCAATGCAGAATGTTTCTGCTAGTAGAAAATAAACTTAGTGACTTTTAAATAGGGTATATTACTGACAGGGTTTAAAGTGATAAACAAAACTCTTTATCATTTTAGTTAAAATCTCACTCAAAACTACAAAATTAATTTTAAAACTCTTATGACAGTAAGCATTTCAGTAAAAAGTGTTTTGCATGTGAACTATATATTTATAATTAATCGTTTCATCTTCAAAAAAATATCTATATATTTAAGTGAAAAATGTTGCTAAAATTACAGCAAAATCGGATTGTGCTTTATCAAAATACTAAAGAAAATCACCACAGTTTAAACATCAGCACAGTTAGGACTGTGGGGGGGGGGGGGGGGTTTACTCTGCTAAATCATCAGTTATTTTGTAAAATTTATTTTGAGACAAAAGTATTTTGTGACAAATTTTCTTACTCATACTTACTACCTGTGCTTGTTATAATTTTAAAATAATAAAATAAAGTCACTTGTACATTCATGCAACAATTTATTTTGTGTTGAATTCCATTTCAATCGGTCGAATAGCATCTGAGAAAAATTAGTATTGTCAGACATGAATTTACAGAATGCTGGGAAGTATATTTTCATAATTTGAAAAATTAAAAACATTTATATTGAAGCATTTTTAGCACAAAAACAATATTTCTATTAGCAAAGGAATACTTGAATATATATCATAATATATATATTGTAAATTTACCATTTGAAAACAGTCCAACAATGCTGATTTTATACTGTCAATTTTATTCAAGTTAGCCTTTTAGTGTATAAAATAATTCTAGAGTTTAAAACCCAAACAAGCCATGATGCTATTGTTAGCACAAGGAATATGATTTCTGTCCTGGTTGATAGTACTAATAATCAGAAAATAATTTAATTGTGCTATCAGAAAAAAAAGTCAAACTATCATGGCATAGGTCAGAAAATAATACGAAAAACAAACTCTGTATAAAACTAAATTTTATAGTTATACCCCTAACTTACATTCATTATTTAGTTATACTATTTAGTCATAGGGGAAACTCTTGTACCTAGGGCCACCCAGCTTTATTTTAATAATAATTATTTTACAGCATTATTACTCTTTGAGGTAAGTGACAACATGGTTTGAAATCTTAGCAACTATTTTGAATGATAAAAAAGAAAACAGCATTTAAGTAGAAGGAAAAGTTTTGATTTGATGGTCAAAAGTAAAATGCTTCACATCATTTTGATATTGATTTTTTAAAGGTAAATGCAAAGTTTTGTATTTATGTGTGACAGTTAGTTTTAGTCATAAGCTAAGAGAAAAGATGGAATATTAACAAATTTGAATATTTATAGTGTTTGGGTTATGGAAGCCATTTCATAATAAGTGGCTATGTCTTGTACCTAGGGCCATGGTCCTGGGTACAATATTATCATTTGTGTAGTTAATTTAAAAATATATATAAAGGGCTGAAAAGACTTTTATGTTGTAAGAATAAATAGATTTTTAATGCAAGTTTAGAACTTTTGTGTGGCATCATTTGGTTTACTGAAGTATATTAGTGTTGATGCTTTTATTTATTCATGCTGGTATTGGAGTATCAGGCTTATGGCCAGTAAATGAAATATATTCAGAGATGATGAATATTTGAGTTCTTCTGTAACACATAGCCCAATCCAACAGTGAGAATTTGGTGTTAAATAGGCCTATTAATAGTCATTAAGTGACAGAAAAAAAAAGGATACCATTGCTGAAATTTGTCAGCCTTCTACATCAAACACTAAATCAATGTAATGCATAACACCAGAACAAGTGCCCACTTTCCCTAAAGCTAAACCTTGTATTGTAAAAAGTGATAGCCAAAAATCTATTAAGTGTAGTCCTTACTGATACTCCAGAAAAACTGAAATTGAAGTGGCAAAATTAAAGAAAATGATAGCTCAAAAGAAAATTATTACAAAACCTACATTTCAAGCAGAAAAAGCAAATGTGTGGAAGACCCAGACCGTCAGACGACTCGTCCTAGGACATGAGCAGCTGTTTCGACGGTCAGAAGCAAGTGTGTGTTGAAGACCCAGACCGTCTGACTCATCCTAGGATATAGAGCAGCTATTTGGACAGCCAGTGAAGCAAGGTGTGTAAGTGTGTGTGAATTGACTAAAAAGAATGGGACAATCGAACCAGTGCCTAAAAGAGTGCAATTCCAGTGCCCTAACCACTGGGCTACAGCGCCCTGCAATTACAATGTAGAATAATACAAATATTTCCTTTTATTATTATTATTGTGATTTGAGAAATCAAATTTTGTTTAATTTGTATTGTTTATATTTTATCATCACACACCTTTATATCTACATGACACCCTTATTTCTTCATGAAATTTTCTCTGTTAAAATTTCATGTAGATATAAAAGTGTCATGTAGATAAATTTATATGTAGATAACAATATTAAACAGGTGGTCCAACACTGTCATTGTACCTAGGGCCATTTGCAATTTTTTTTTTAATTTAATACCTTTTATAAGAAAAAAAAATCAATACTGAAACTAATTTCAGTGCAAAGGGAATAAAAGACCTAACAGTAAAAACTGTTTTGGTTACTGAGGTATTTTAAGTGATATTATTACAGTTTGAAAATTGCTGGCCCCAGGTACTAGAGTGTACCCTACTTTATGTTTTATATACACTGTGATAGTGAAAATGAGATACCAAGACAGAGTCGACAGAAAAATATGCAAATTGCAGGGTAGATGCAACTCACCAAGTTATGTAATTGATGCGAAATGTGCAGCTGTCGCGCTCATGTTTAGTAAGATATAAGGGAAGGAACCTGCAGAAACGGCAATAGTAGCACCACTCTGTCTGCCAGGGAAATGATTTTGTGATTTTATTTTGTCTCAGAGGAAACGTGTAGTAGCAAAGAATACTAGGCTATAGCCAATGACGCAGTTCCAGCAGACAGACGATTTCACGAGGGGTATGGTAATCAGACTCGGAAGGGCAGGTTGGTCCATACGTTAAATCTTAACAGACAGCCACCTACACCACACATCCACCAGCTGTGGTGAAAATGGTTGGAACAAGGGAATGTGGCACGTTTGAGGGGTGCCAGTATGGTCAGAGCAATGTCAGTACGCATGGACCGATGCATCTGCCGGCAAGCATTGGTGGCCCCACAGGTCACTTTCGTTGCCTTTTTGCAGCATATACAGGACACCCTTGATGCTCCCATATCGACCAGGACCATTATCTGCCAATTGATCGCGGGTGACCTACACTCATGGCAGCCGTTAAGCAGACTGCCATTGACCCAACAGCACAGACGCCTCCATTTACAATGGTGTCAGGATAAAGACACATGGAGGGCGGAATGGCACAGGGTTATGTTCTCAGATGAGTTTTAGCAATGACAGTCAGTGTGTATGAGTCTGGCATCAAAGTGGTGACAAGTGGTAGTCAATTTCCATCACTTTCTGCCCACTCTTTGGTGTCTCATTTTCACTGTCACATAGTGTATAATACAAATGCGTGTATAATACAATGTGTATAATACAATGTGTGTATAATACAATGCTCCCCAAGTAAAAATATCCTTTTCTTTCATAATTCTTATTCCAAATTTCTATCTTGTCACATGCTTATTGTGACCTAATTAAATCCTATCCCACAGCATTAATTTTATCAAAGACTAAATCATTCTTTCTTGTAGATATCTACATTCTGGGCAACTACTCTTGTCCACAACATGAACTTTCTCCTAAAATTTTATCTACTTTTTCATCCTGGAGCAACTGTAATAATAACTATATGACTAAAATATGTTTCTAAGTTTCTTACCTTTCATCTGTAATTGTATTCCCATCACATTTCTGCAATATAGAAACTGCAAGGACCGCATATTTCCCATGCCCTGATGAGAACTGGCTTTTTAGACTTGTTTGTTCCGCAATTTTAACTTACCATAACAGGTTAGAATTGCTGACCAATTCTAATAAAGAAAATGCGTAAAAAAAAATGAGTGATATGTTTCAGAGGCATTTTTTTTAATTGTTTCTGAAAAAATGTTTAACTTTGCATGTAACAGTCAAGCTGCTCTAAAACTTCGAATAAGATGGAGGGCCAAGGTAGATTCTGGCCTAGGTTTAAAATTTGTATTCCGATAATGTAATGTGAATAAACTGGATTAAAATACGAATGAACAGCCTTATCAATGGAATATTCAACTAAACATGACATATATATACAGTAAACAAAATATAAAATAGAATACTTTAAATACAGGTTCATTAAAATAGGGTCTGATTGTATTTATTATATGATTTCTCTTTGTATTCTTACCAGAAATACCATGGAGAATAGACATAATCGCAACACAGATTATCACCGCAGCAGTATTGATCTTCTCGACACCTAAAATAATGAACTTATTTTAAAACTTGTTACATAAGAGAATACATTCATTTTCACAAATAATTAAATAAACTTAAAGCCTATCAAATTTGATAAAAAATGTAATTTTCTTATAATGACTTTCATGAAGAGAAAATTTCATGACCCAATCACTATTCCATAATTAACAAGCAATTAAGGAAGGAACCTCATATGGTGGCAAATAGTCACTTCATTTTTGACAGAAATATTAAGCATTTTATTTTCTTTTGCATACTTATTTTGTATGGTCATACAAATTTACAGAAAATCCAGAAGTGACATTTTCTAAACAGAAAATGCTAAACTCCCTACCTCCTCTGGAATTTGATACTGAATCCGTATTAGTCAATCCTGATAAATAGATGTTTCAAGGAAATTTTTTTAAACCAGAATTGAAAAAAAAAGAAACCGAAGTGCAAATGTTTAGTTACCCCCCTCCTCTGTCCTCTGGAATTTAATGATGAATTCCTATCAATTATCATATAAGCTCTATCTATAGCCAATCTTGAGAAGTAGATGTCTCAAGTAGAATGAAAATTTTTGAACTGAAAATGGAAGAACTGGAAGTGCAAATTCTTAGTGAACCCCCAATTTCTTCTAGATTTTGAAACTGAATCCATATCAGACATTATCTAATCTCTATCTATAGCAGGTTCAGAGAAGTAGAAGTTTCAAATAAAATGAAAGGTTTTTAATTGGAAGTGGAGGAGGAACCAAAGTGGAAAGCCTTAGTAAACTCCCCACTCTCCTATTTTCTCCACAATTTAATTTTTAATCTATATCAATCAACATCTAACCACTATCTAAAGCAAATCCTGAGAAACAGTTGCTTCAAGGAAAACATTCTTGCAAAAGCATTCAGAGAAGTAGAAGTTTGGAAATAGTATGGCAAAATTTTGACCACCAAAAACTGCTAAAATGCAAACAATGAAATTGATAAAACTTTTCAGAAGAGACCAGTGGTGCAGGTGAATTTTTTTTTTTTAAATCTAAACACTTTGTTAGTAAAATAATGTAAACCAAAAAATATTTAAATTAAAGCTGAATAACATGTATACAACTTTTAAATGTATGTTGCATAGAACTTTGTGTGTTAAATGTACAACTTTTTAATTGTATGTTGCATAGAAATAAATATTTTTATAAAAAAATGTCCAATACATCCCCCATACATAATACAGCAGACATTGGTGCACAAAATAATTCATTTGTCACAAAATAAAAAATGTGCTGATTTTATAAAGTATGAGACAAAAGTTGGAAAGTATGTTTTATTAGGGTGGGCTCATTCTCCCCTCCTCCCAGTAGCTTTGTCTATGAGGCAAATAGAAGTCCAGTGTATTGGGTGTAAAGGGTATGATAGTACCTAAATACAAAGTTAACACATTGTAGTCAAAGGATACGAAATGGGTGAAAAAGATTCCTGAGCTTCTGTGGGACCAAATGCTGGTGGTTAGGTGCTAATAATTTTTAAAGGGGGGGAGGGGGGTCCAACTGCAAATTTATATTAATAAAAGTAAATAAAATAAACAAGTAGAGAATAACAACTTACAAATCATGATTGCAGTAATAAGCTGACACCTGAAAAAATAATGCAAAATATTTTTAGGTTAGATTCCAAAAAAAGCACAGAAAAGGCCAGAAAAAAGCTTCACACTCTTTACAAGTTTAAATGCTAAAAGCTAGTTGTATTTGGAAAAAAATATTATTCATTATTTTTAATATAAATATAGATGCAAGTAGATTATGCTATGGCACTATATGTTGCTTTTTATTAGTGCTAGTTAAAAGCTATAAAATAACTGGATATTTGGCAAAAACCTCAATTTTTATTTCAAGAATTATCTCATACTATGTTTAATAACACATAATAATACATTGAAAAATAGTTTTCTGCATAAAACATAAAATAATTACACAAATTTTAGTCATTGCAAACAAATTGCAAAAGCGGAAAATAATTTTACAATTAAAAGAAACATGCTGATATGAGGATCGTGTACAAATGCTTATTTTATTAAAATGTGTGAAAAATATTTTTTTTTATATACAACATAAAATAATTATAAAAATTCTAATCGATGCAAAAAAATTGCAAAAGTGGAAGAAATATAACCACAGGCTATTTTACACATGACACAATGAGAATTGTTGCTTGCAATCACTGATTTTGCAATCGCAGGGAAGGGATATTGATTTTCGAATGTAAAAATAGAAAAACTCTGATCTCAAAATTTGTAACTTTGTTTCTAAGACATTTTCTTGACCTTTGAGACCGATTTCAGATTTTGTGACTTTTAGAACAGGTAATTAATCACCCTGAAAATGATCATGATAGGCACAGCATTTCCTAAGTATGAAAGGGGATTTTGGTAAAGGAATAGCAAAAACTACTTATTAATACCTATGCTATTTATGAAGGAATAAAAGTCAGACAAGAGAAAAAGATGAGTCGGATTGTAGAAAAAAGAGGAGGTTGAGTTGAAAGTTTGACTTACAAGCGCTCTACATACGAAGCTCTGCTTTTTTTTTTTTTTTTAATATTTTGCTAAAACATTTAATGTAATTTTAGTTGAAAAGCAAAACATCTCACATAATTATAGACATTTTCTCAGAGCCGAAATCAATGAATTAATTATGGATAGAGATTCACTCTCAATGATTTCATTTAGTGTAAAAATGTTTATTAAAACTAATAAGAATTTTTTTTGTGGTCTTTCTGACTTATCTTAAACATTTTTATATGGATATTTAAAAAAAAAATAAAAATTAATGTTGAAACAAAGAAATTTGATAAACCTACAATAATTTCTGAGTTTTTCACAAAAATTAAAGATTTTTGTTTGCTAGTTTTAAACTCTGTTTATTAATAATAAGATTTAGATTCATACAAAGCTTTTCATTACTATTAGATTTGTGGAAATTGACTATATTTTGTAATTAAATACCTGACAAAACCTTTCCTGGAAAAGGATATTTAGTAAAACTTGAAATTAAAAGATGTTCAATGAGACTAATTAAACTAGGGAAGGAAGGTTTGGAAGTCACTGAGGCAGATCTTTCAAAATTATGCCGAAAGGAAATTTTGTCAACAACACAGATGATCTCTTATCAAGTATGGTAGTCTCAATTAGTGGAATAAAGTGATCCAAGGAGAATTTTATTGTCAACCATCACCACAACAGCGATTTCTAGACACTATGATACTAATAATAAAAGTATGAAATATTGATTTTAAGGATAAAAAATACCATTCCATTTTAACAAATTTTGGTAAAAAAAAACATATTTGTTAAAATTATGAAATATTTGTTTTAAAAAACCCAAATTCTGTTTTAATAAACACAGTTACAATGAACAAATTTTCAAATGTATAAAAGGACTACAAAAACTCCTGGATTGTAGTTACAGAATTATTTTATAGTATATTGGTTCTCAAATACCAATTCTGTTTTACTGAATATGGTTGTTATGGTTATAAAATCATTTTATAGGATACTGAAATATTTGTTTTAAGTAATGCATACCATTTCATACCCGGCCATATGTACTTGGTTAGAAGGTTACAGAGCTAATTATGGTGTATTGCTAATACTAGAGGTAATTAGCAATACACTAAAATATTACACTGATCAAGCTTCATATGCTTGTTTCTGAAAATTAATGTAACTGCAAAATGTCAAGCATTGCTGATGATTGCCAGTGAAATAATGTCACAGTGCAATTTCAGAACTTCAGCCATCAATAAAAAATTACTATTACATTTAAGAACATTAAATTAAAAACTAACAGGCGGATAACTAAATCCTAAATGTAAGTTTTCTATTTACCCTATATTCCTATATAAATATATCTAAATGCTATCACATAAATAGAAACTAAGTTAATATAAAATGTCTGGATGTATGCCTGAAAGAAACACTGAACAAGGTAAAAAAAATTAGTGAATATAAGTGTTTAAAATATTCAAAAATTGGATAAATGAAAAATCTAAATTTGAAAAACTTAAGAAATGGAAAAGAAGGGGATACAGACAATTAGTACTCACAGAAAAAAACACTTCACAAATTTTTAAAATGTATTAAATGTTAAAAATGAAAAAATAGCAATAATGCATGCATGTTAACAATATTACTCATTAAAAAATAAAAATGTTTCTGTAAACTTGTCTGTGTTATTATCCAGAAAATAAAACATTGATTTTACCAATCTTAATAACTTTTCCCAATTTTTAAAATCTTACTCAACAGCCAAATAATAATCTTATAAAAGTAGATCTGCTAAGGAGGGGGGAGGGGCGTCTTGCTAACAAGCATATAGTGATACCCTGCACCTGAACAAAGTACTCGCCATCTCAAGACACAGGGAGACAGACTGGTTGTTTGACTTATGTCTACTATATAAATCTATAAATAAATAAGAGTAATATAACTGTAATTTTCTAAATTATTATGCAACATATTTAAACACAATTTTGCACAATATTAAGTAAGTTGAAAAATATCGCACATTTTACAGCTATCAAGTGGCCATTAAAATTCATGAACCTACCGGCCAGTGACTACAAACTAAAAATGAGAATCTTAAGCTTTACATGTATGGCAGATCTCAGTTTTGTAGCGAAAAATTAACATTAGCCAAACATTTATTGATCATACGAGAAAAATTAAGAGTCTCTAATATAGCAAAAAATTAGGAATAACTTTCAGATGTCTACATCTTAAAATAAAATTAAGATGGTTAAGAAACTGTTGTTTAATTCTTAAAACTGCAAAAGGGATTAAAAAACGGCATAATGAAAAGCAAAATACTCAATAAAGGACACAAAAATAAAGGGAAAACAATGGGAGTATTCATGTGGCTCGTTGACACTAACTAAATACCGAATGTACCTGCACACAGCAATAAATAATGCACTACGTAAAACCGTGAAAATACATGGCAAAATTCAAACAATCGTTTTGGTAATACTTGGCTTTCTTAAGTGTGAACAAACGTAGAGTTAAACGTGAAAGCTGAGAAAAGAATTCGCATGAGTAAAATCTGCTACGTTGCACTAATCCAGATGAGAAAATGTAATTACAAAGAAATAGATAAAAGGCACGTTTTCGTTGATATAACATATAATGCCATGATATAATTTATAATACCTCAAAGCAAAATAATAAACAGAGAAACAATTGTTTACATTATCATAATAAACAAAAACAACCATGACATTCATAAAATACATAAACCTTGCATTAACAAAGAGGCATATTTTCATAAACCATAAAACAACATTTAATTGCCAAATTACCTTTGAAATAAGAAGAAAAACATTAATTGTAAATAACAAAAAGTTCGACACGTCGCCGAAATTTCCCATTATTATTATTGACGTTTGATCAATGATGCCAATCAACAATCTCATAACTTTGTACAGTACAATGTCAAATATTAAAGTTAAAAGAGTTGAGGAGAATACAGCCATTCTGAGTTTCATATATTGTAACAGGGTTTCAGAACTAAGTATAGGCGGGGCGAATGTGAAATATATCCCTTCCCGTCATTTCCTTTATAATTGAGTTTTGTACAAGGCTAGTTTCTTATATGTGACGCGATTCCAATGCTAGGCATCCATGTTTGTTGTAAATTATTAGTTTACATATCACAGACGATTTTAAAAATTTACTATCATTTAGCACCTAATTTTAGTAAGACATATCCAGCTAAAGCGTGAATCTCTGCTTCTTGATTGACATATAACTACGTATTTGTGTTACGTCACATCGGCTCCGCCTCGGTTGCCGCCCATACTTACTTGTCTCTATATACTTGCCTATGATTATGTCATTTCCAAGGTTTTGTGTCACATGACATTGGAAAGCTCTCTGATTGGAGAGAGTATCCTGTTTTTCTAACTAGAACTATGAAAGCGTATGTTGTGATGAAAAGCAAAATATTTTAAATTAGATTATGTGTACTGTAATTACGAAATTCCTGTTGTGCTGAATTAAGTAAACTATACCGATCTTGAACTATTTGAATTTTATTTTTGAAATGGTTTCTTATTGCTGCGCGTATGGATGCAAAAACAGATATGTTAAAGGTGTTACGATCACTTTTCACAGGTAAAGCTTTGGTTTAGTTTAAAAGAAAACACACAAAATTTAGAACAAACTATTAAATTATCAAAAAAAAGAACATAGCATACAACGTGAAAAGAAGATACCGGTTTAAAAGCAATATGGAGCCGCCTTTAGTATAAATGACAAAGAGCACCAGTAACAACAAGAGGACTTGTTTATTTTGCCGTAGGTATGCTGTGCGTCACGAAGATTTTATTTTTTTAGATTTATGCAGACGAGAGAACAAGAGAATTTGTATTAATTTATTTAACGAGGAAGACGCTTTCTAAAAGATTGAGTGGAAAGTGGCTTGTCAAGACCTGTGTTAAAATAAACACCGGCAGGGTTGCCACTCAACCTGAAAACCGGGAAAAGTCGGGACATTTAAAAACAGCCAGGGAAAAGTCAAGGAATTTCACTAAAAACTTGAAATTGTTTAGATAACGCAAGTAAAATGTACGATATTCGCCAAGTGGGCGATATTCGCTAATGTTGGATGCTTTTTTATACAGAAATTGATACATTTGCACCTCCTTATTTTTAATTCGTTGTGGTTAGGATTTTTGCTGCCGATCGCCATTACGCCAAATTACGATAAATTGCTTCATATGGAGAGTAAACAAACGTCCGTAATTGCAAGTTGCTGGCCTAATTATAGATAATTTTTTTTTTTCAAACCCCTCTGAGTGATTTTGCTATTATTTTTTAAATGCCCGAAATAAACAAATAGAAATAGCTTTCAATCGATCGGGATTATAAGAAGTACAGTCAGAATATTAGAGATTGCGAATGTTTTTTTTTTTTTTTTCAAAAGTCGGTACTTCATTAGCAGAAACGAAAGAAGCAATATATTCCCCTTAATCTCTCCTGAAAAAAAAAAAAAAAAATGACAAAGATACTGATAGTAGATTGTTGAATAGTGATATTCTTCTTAAATAAATAAATTTGTAGTTTCTTTTTTTAAGCTTCTTGTTCTCTCTAAAGTTCAAACTTTACTCAATTACTCTTTGTTAGATGTCCATTCTTTATTAGGTAAAAATTTCAGTTTGAACTCTTTAAGAATTTTTGCTTTAAAACCAATATTTACAAATACGTTATTAGGACTACAGTTTCATTATGTTCCTCATTTTGCATGAATGATGTTTTCTTCAATTGATCAAAACAACATAAACACTTAAGTGTTTATGTAGTATCCGTGAATTCAAAACACAGGAGAAAAGCAAGAGTTCTGCCTGTGATTAACAATCTGGTTAATATCTTCTTATCTAATGTAAAACTTATTTCCCAATTTTTTATTTTTTAGTTATTTTTTTTTATTTTGAATAAAACTTTTCTAGTGAAATGAAGGTATGAGTCTTGTTTTTATTCTGCTATGAATCCTACGGATTGTAATCTGGTAACATCTTTGTGCTTTTCTGTAATTATATTGATATTTTTAATAAAATATATTATTCACTGTCATAATAAGATTGAAATATATAAATATTTACAGGTTGCCAACCATTACAGGATTTTCCATAATTCTTACAGATTTCTAAGCAAATTTGCGGGAAATTCCTATTTTTTTTTCCATCTTTCTTTCTTTTTCCATCCATCTCCAACCTGTAATTATTGCACATTAAACTGACAAAACTTGTTTATTTTCATATTTTGGTTTATTATTAATGTTGATTTTTTAATTATTTTGACATATTGTGCAATTCGGTAATTCTCATGAAGTTCTGGGATTCTAAAAGTAGCTTTTTTCATCCATCCCCATCCTCTAAATATGTTATAATAACAAGTATAAATAATAAATATACTCCCAGGGTCCGATAAAAGATTAAAACAACATTTTATTCCTCATGTAAGAAACATACACTCGAGCATTTCAAACCTGCAACAATAACATGACAACCAGAACTTCAACTAACATTGCCAAAACACGAATTACAAAAACAGTTACAGTTATTGATCAGATGTGTTGTGTGATTACCTCAACACCCTCCCTCAACCGCTCACAATGCCACACCTAGACCTCAAATCACACAATTTGGCTTTGGGCAAACATTTTGTAAAAATGTTAGCTAACTGACTTTCACTTGCTACATACTCAAGATTAATATTATACAAGCTTATAATTTCCCGATTAATATTATACAAGCTTATGATTTCCCGAATATATTTCAGTTTAATGTCCAAGTGTTTTTATCTGCCATAATGATTTTCATTTAATATTGCTTTTATAGCTAGCTGACTGGTTGTCTTCAAAAATAGTAACATTAATATCAATACAGCTGAAGATCTCTTTAACAATATTATTGTACAATGAAATTATATCCTGAACAGTTTTTCCTAAAGCTAAAATCTCTGCCTCAGTTGAAAAAGTACAACAGAACTTTGTTTTTTAACACACCAGATTACAGGGCAGTCATTAAACATAATAATATACCTCGAGACAGACTTTCTGTCTCATGCATCAGCCTTCCAATCTGCATCTGCAAAACCAGAAATTGTAGGATAACATTTTTTTAGATTTTTGAAACATTAATTTTAGTCGGGGCGCGGTAGCCCATTGGTTAGCGCGCTGGAGTTGCACTCGGTAGGCCCGGGTTTGATTCCAGCCACTGCCAAAACTGCCGCCGTGTTCACACGGAGTACGATCACGTTAAACATGTGGGTCCGCAAGTCCTTCCGAGAGGTTGGTGGTAGGGGAAGGAGGGTACGGTCCCTGTGGATGCCTCCTCTACTGGGTTCCGGTCTAAATTGGGTGGCACTTCCCGGCCGTCCAAACAGTTACCTTACACCTTTCTGGTAGGTCGGACGGTCTGGGTCTGAACAACAACAACATTAATTTTAGTCCAAAAGTTAACTTTCAGATAGTGCCATACTCTTTTTAAGCCAGACTAGGCAGCATGAGTTGGTTTTTGTATTTGATTTCTATGTTGTTGTTGAGACCCAGAACGTCCAAGCTACCAGAAAGGTGTAAGGTAACTGTTTGGACGGCCGGGAAGTGCCACCCAATTTAGACCGGAACCCAGTAGGGGAGGCATCCACAGGGACCATACCCTCCTTCCCCATATAATCCAAGAAGATATACCCAGCTAACTGAAATATTTCAAAATAGTTATTTCCAAATTTTGGTTCAAATAAAATATTTAATCAACACAATTAATAAATAAAATCGTACTGCAGAATTTTCCATTAACTTTTCATTTAATTGCATTGTGCTCAACTATGAATAAAAGTTTGAATAAATTTCTATAATTATATGTATGTAAATAAAAAATATTCACTTTTATTTGCATGGAAATATTCCTGATATAGGTGAGGTAAGACAGAAAAAGTCAAGTCTCCGTATTTTAGAATATATAAATAACAAACAAATAAAAATCCCCTTACTTGCATACATAAATAAATCATCCAATAACTTAATGGCATGTGAGTTCGAGTTTAATGATTTGTTGGCTGCAGTGTAGGGAAAATAATAAATGATTTTTGATTGACATGTCACGTTGGCCCCATCCATGCTGAATACTAGAACCCGCTTTCAATATGTGCATCCCAAGGTGCCTCACTCTCCTCTATGATAATATATTATTTTAAAGTCTTATTTTTTTATTTTAGGTTTCCTGCAAATCCTAAAAGGAGGAAATTATGGACACTTGCACTGAGGCGTAAAAATTTTGTACCAAGTAACACTACAGTGATATGCTCTGAGCATTTCACTGAAGATGACTATGACAAAAATAAGCTTGGAGGATCCTGGTTGAAATCTAATGCTGTGCCTTCCAAATTTGTTTTTACAGAGCAAACTTCAGTGCATCATAAACCTCCTATTATTAAAGAAGTCAATATTTTTAATAGGTATATATCAACAATAGAAATCTGTTAATAGGTTTTATTTTCCTTGATAATTTGATATACATAAACATTATAAGTTCATATAACATGCTAACTAAATATTTATAAATTGCTGTAAAATTTCAGATCGGCACAGTAATGAAATGAGTATGTGTGTACAGTGCTCGAAAAAAGTGTAAGGGCAACGTATAGTTGAATGAAAATATACTTTATTTTCTCTTCATCAAAATGAATTTTTAATATTTCTGACCTCTAATATGAAATTATACAATAACATTTATAACACATAAAACAACAAATCTGAACCTTACAAAAGTTGACCTTTTAAAGATTATCACTAAAGAAAATATAGAAAAAATTATAAGGACACTTTCTAAATTACTTAATATTTCTCTTAATAATCAAGAAAACAACCTTTTTTTCAATTACTTAAATAAGCCGAGATGTCATCAATGCTGAAAGTTATTTTAAAGTGTCTATGGAAATGTTATTCCAAGCTTGTTTGATGGCTAACATAAGATCCTGTTCACACTGATATTGTGTCCCATTTTTATAAACTTCTCGGGCTAGAAGGCCCCATAAATTTTCTATTGGATGAAGATTGGGACACCTCACCGGACAATCAAGTAAATTTACTGAATTAGCTTCAAACCAGAGTTTTGCACTCATAGAAACTTGTATGGAGGCGTTATCCTGTTGGAAAATATAGTCTCCTGAAGTAATTTGTGAAGCCTCAGGTAACAAATGCTCGCCTAACATATCAACATATTTTTCAGAGTTCATTTTGTAGTTGATAAAGATGATAGACATGGTTCCGTTTGCTGCAAAAGCGCCCCAAATCATTACCGTGCCCCCACCGTATTGGCGTTTGGAAAAAACTTCTTTGCTTTTACACAGATTATACCAAAAATAGCGAAAACCATCTGGCCCATCAAGATTGAATGCCTTTTCGTCCGAAAAGATTACATCAATTCATTTTAGACCAAGAGAAATGCATTTTTTTTTTAAATTCCTGTCTTCGTTCCTTATGTTCCTTTTTAAGAGGCGTACATGACATTAACCTTCCATACCAAATATTCGGATATTTATTCAAAACATTTTGAACTGTTCGTGTGGAACATGGTAAGTCCAAATTTCTTCTAACTTCATTTGCAGTTTCTTTTTTCTCACAAGCTCTTCTGACAACCATTCTTTTCTGTCAATGCATTAGAATTTCTGGTCTTCCAGTTCGATTTTTCATCTCATACATTCCAGGTTCTTTTAGAAAATTATAAACTACAGTTTTTGATCTTTTACTTTTTTTTTTTTTAATTTCATGTCCACTCAATCCACATACTTTAAAAGCAAGAATTTCCCCTTTTTCATGGTCAAACAGATGAGTTCCTTCAGGCATCGTACAAAAGTCGTGAAGAAATGAGGCAAGTGTGACTATCGTTTAGAAACCCAGTCTTATATTTGAAATGGTCATTTTCTGCTTTCAAATAATCAAATTTTACTATAATTATTGATGAAAAAACAGTTGTCCTTATACATTTTCCCAGTCGGCGTGGTGGCCGAACAGTTAAGGCGAGCGTTTCCAAGCAATCGATCGGCCGCCGCTTTGTGGGTTCAAGTCCCACGTAAGACATGGATATTGTGTGATGTGGGCGCAGTGTGTTCCGCCCCCCCTCTGGTGCGCCTGGGGTACCGTCCTAGGATGGTGAAATGGTTCACGATTCCGGCCGAATATAGGGCGAATGACGAAGAGTCTAATGCTTGGCTATTTGAGAAAAAAAAAGATTTTCCCCAAGATCACATGGGTTTAAAATTTATAAAGTAAATTTATAGATATTTATTTTTGGGAAATGTAACTAATTTACATGAAAAAGAACTTAATTTTATCAATATTTTTACTTAAGAAATTTGCGTACATTTCCATCTAAAAAATTTCTAGATTTGGCGAGTTTTCGCTTGTCCTTATACTTCTTTCTCGCACTGTATTATCTATAGCTTAAATTATGTGGTAGACACTTCTATCTGATTGATAAATTTCAAATTTGGCTAATAAATTTATAAAGATTATTAGCCATTATGGCTGATATATTGTTTCAAATACCTGATATGTCTTTTCTTGCATAGAATTTGCAGCTAAAAAGCAATCTTTTATAGGTACTTATTAATTCAGGGTTTTTGTCACTTGACCTTGATGACAACTTTGATAAAATGTTGATACCTTGGCCACTTTTGGAAAATTTGAGAATGCTGGTGAAAGGAATAGAATTTCCTGAGTTAACTTCGTTTTTCCAGATCTTACCACAGAGGATTTTCATTTTTCAGAGAATAATGTGATGTGATACAAGTTATTGTGAATATGTCAGTGTTTTTAAAATACAATCTTCATGATTGTGAATTGTTTTAACTATTATTTAGTAACTTTGCTAGATAACTATGTAGTTATTAGTATCTTATCCCTATTTATGCTTTACTTTGAATAAAGCTTAAAGGAAAATGAAATTTTCTACTTCAAAAAATGATTTTTCAGAAACACTTTTTAAAAGTAGTTTATACTTTAGGGTACAATTAAAAAACAACAGCTCCAACTAAAATTATTCCCACAATAATAAAAAAAGAAACAGAATGTTCATCTCAGACTTTATAATTTAGTGTGGGTTCTGATTTTGATTTTTGCCTTGGTGGGTTATTAAAATGTAAGATATTATTTTCTTTTGAATTTTTAAAGGATATGCAGCAGGTCTTGAAATAAGTCATGGCACATGTTAGCTACACTGAGTGGCCAAAATATAAGTCGCAGTGTAGATTGAAACATGCAAATACTGAAGAGGGAAGGAATGATAATGCATTTCAAAATTTTGTATAATTTTGCAGGCCCTTAAATGTAATGGGATCAGCATGCAGCTAATCAGTTCATAGCAATTATGGCTGAAGACATAAGCAGTTGTCGAAAAGATGTTACAGAGTTAACATAGGGCCACATTCTTAGCCTGTGTCAAAAGCAGAAGACATACAAGGAAATTACTAATTGGCACTGATTTACAAACTGTCCAGTACATTATTAAATCTTGAAAGATGGCTGTGAACCATCCACTTCACATAAAAAGTGTGGTCAAAAATCAATTCTGAGTAATCATGACCGATAGATCATTAAATTGCTTGTCGCTTAATGAAACCGGATCTAAAAAGACTGACCCTAGAACTTACAACAGCATGTTCTATATGACCATCATATTCTGCAAGGTGTTCCCAAAAGATTGAAATGCTCTTTAATTCTTTACCTGTTGGAGATAAGTGGACAATGTAAATTGCAAAAATGCTGAAAGTAAGGTAGGAAATAAGACTGCATTAATGAAATAGTCCTCCCATTAATTTTCAAAAGTTATACTTTTTAAATTTTTATACGACCCCTTAGACAAAGTTAATCAGAAATCATCAACAAGATCATTAAAAAAACCCTGCATATCTGTATCTTTAAAATCAACTGAATTATGATAAAGGAAAAAATCCGACTTATGCCACTTTTCCATACCATGTGAAAGACTGTGACATCAATGAAAATAGTGATCATAAACAAATTGACGAGGGAAATTGTTTTGATCAAAAATACATTAATATGTGTCAAAATTTTTTAACACAAATGTATCTAAATAAAGCATTGCACAGACAGAGATCATATAAAGCAGTGGTACTCGCTGCGCGATTGGTTATCCTATGTATTATCATCCAGTTTTATCTTTTTTGTGATATGTCACAAATTTACATTCCTAATTTGATATATGGTCCCCATTCACATTGTTCAATTTTCAATCAAATATAACTCGCTCAATTTTAAAGATACAGATATGCAGTTTTTTTTAATGATCTTGTTGCATTAAAAATAAAAAATTTCTGATTGACCCAATTGTCTAAGGGGGTCATATAAAAATTTAAAAAGTGTAAATTTTTAAAAATTAATGGGAGGACTATTTCATTAACGTAGTCTTATTTCCTACCTTACTTTCAACATTTTTGCAATTTACATTGCTCGCTTATCTCCAACAGGTAAAGAATTAAAGCATGTTTCAATCTTTTTGGGACACCCTGTATAGTGGAAGCAAGACCATTTCTACTAACACAATGAGACCAGAACTCAAAGGATTGGGAGTAATCTGGTGTGTTGTAAAAAGGAAAATACTGGTTACTGAGAGTAATAAAAAAAAAAGACTCCAATTTGCCAAGGGACATAAATATTGGACTACTGAGACATGGGGGAAAACCATGTGGTCTGATGCATGCAGATTTACTCTCTTACAACATGACAGTCACATCAGGATTTGAAAAGAACCACATGAAAAATCGGACCCTTCCTCTACTGTACCCACTGTACAGGCCTCAAGAGGAAATGTTATGATCCGGTGTTGCTTTTGTTCAGCTAGTCTAGGTGCAGTGATAAAATGAAGTCAGTTGAGTATCTGAACATACTAAATGACCAGCTTATTCCCAACGGCGGATCCAGGGGGGGGGTCATGGGGGTCATGACCCCCCCCCCCCCCCCCCCCCCCCTGAGCTGGTTCCAGGACTTAGGTGGACCACTAATTGAACATAATGATTTTATTTATATATTTTGTCACCATACAGATTTTATGTAACTACATACCTTCAATATTTAATTAATTTAATATAATATAATAACTTTGTATGATGGCAAACGTTTGGGAACGAACGCATTGAAAATTTGAATTTTACCGCGCCACACTTGCGCGCGCTTGTCGACTACGTAACGTCTAGCTAGACCTAACCTCAATCGGAATCGGAACGACTAAACTTCAACATATCATAACATAGTTCTAAGTTAAAAAACTAAAATTTCTTTCTACCTATAATGTGTTTATAAGTGTACCTTTATAAGTATTCTTAAAAATTGTTGCTGCAAACTCATTAATTACAAGAAATGGTAAGTAATCAGTTTCTCATTATTCCAGTGCGTGTGTTTTAACTTAAATGTTATTGTTGACTTAAATGTCTGTTGTGGGGTGTGAAATTTGCATGGTTTTGCTTGCAGGGTGATTCTAAGGGAAAAGGAGATGGTAGTGGTGGATTGAAACGTTCATTAAAAAAAAATAGATTCATTTTTCCCAAAGAAACCAAGGCTTGAGATTGATCACTCGAAAAATTCACCTACAACAACTACAGATGAAAATAATTGTATTGCCGATGCTTCTGCTTCTACAGCTACATTGCCTACATTAACCATAGATGAAGAAAAAACATGCTCTCCTGTTACTAACGATATTCAGCCTACAATATGTACATCGACTTCTGATTCTGATCAGATAAAGACTTCACTTTCTCAACCAAAGTTTGCTTCAGATATTGCTTGTTATATAGGGGAAAATATAGATGATTCAACTAAAGCTATGTTGCTTGAAAAGCATTGGCATCCTCCCCCTAATTATACTTTCCCGCATTGTGTTGTTAATAAAAAAGGAAAACAAGCAAAAAAATATGCTCAGAAGTCTCACCTTGACAAGTTTCACTGGCTTGTTTTGTCGCATAAAGACCAGGGTCTTTACTGCAAGTACTGTGCTTTGTTTGTCGTAGCTCCTGGAGGTGGTATACAGACAAAAACACCTTTATGTCGACTCGTAAAAGAACCATTAAAAGCTTTCGATAATTTGCTAGGTGAAAATGGTGTTCTGCTAACACACCAGCGAAACAAATACCACGAATTAGCTGTCGAAGCAGGGAAGAACTTTTTATTGAGTTTTCATAAACCGGAAATTAACATAATGAACCAAGTAAATAGTCAAAGACTGAAACAAATAAATGAAAATAGAGAACGTTTGCGACCAATCGTAAAAACTATAATATTTTGTGGCCATCAAAATATATCGTTACGTGGCCATCGCGACGATGGTAAATTGCTGAACTATGACAGCGTAGTAGCCGATGAAGGGAATTTTAGAGCCCTTTTAAAATTCCGTATTGATTCTGGCGATATTGCATTGCAGCAACATTTAGAATCTTCAAAATCCAACGCCACGTACATCAGCAAGACTGTACAAAATGAGTTGATAGATGTTTGCGCAGAAATCATCCAGGGAAACATTTTACAGAATGTGCGGGAAGCTAAATATTTTTCAATTTTGTTCGATGAAACAACAGATATATCACATATCTCACAGCTGAGCCTATCATTCTGATATTTGCATGATGGTATTATTAAGGAACATTTTGTGACTTTTTGTGATACCTACGATGCTCTTAGACGTGAAGACAACAATTCAGGTGACATAGAGCCTCGATTGACAGGTGTAGCATTGGCGAAAATCGTTGAAAATCTGTGTACCAAATTTAACTTAGATTTATCTTGGTGTGTGGGTATTGGAACTGACAGCTGCTCGGTTATGGCATCAGATACAAAAGGTGCAGTGCAAGAATTGATGAAAATAGCCATTCATGCCAAACGTTGCCCGTGCAACAACCATGTGCTCAATAACTCATTGGCAAGATCATCCAAAGTAGTTTCCTGTCGCAATACATCTGGCACAATGAGAAAAGTTGTGGCATTTGCCAATGCATCCGCTAAGAGGCATGAAATTTTTAAAATAGAACTCGGAGCTGCCATGCAAGGTATTTGTGAGACACGTTGGGTAGAGAGGCATGATGGGCATCTTCAATTTCAAGGAGACAACTTAGTCAAAATTTGTAGCGCTCTGGAGAAGATTTCTGCTTGGCAAGACAATAAAACTGCCAATGATGCGCATTGCTTGCTGCAAACATTGCGCAGTTCTAACTTTATTATATCCTCCATCTGTTTAAGTGATGTATTAGGTGGGTACTTCCCTAAATTATTTTATTTCTTATTGTTTGGCAAATGAACTTATACGAGTATACTAAACCTACTTTAAAATTATGTTGTTTTGTTAATATTTTATGCTACGAGTACATACCGTTTATATTAAGTTATAAATTCTTAGTTTATGCACTACAGTCACAGTCACTTACTTTTTATTTTTCAGGTACTACTGTATCTTTAAGCAGAATACTGCAATCGAACTCAATTGATTTAAAAAAAGCTACGGACGCTATTAATGATACTTTAAGTGTTTTACAAAATAAAAGAGAAAATGTGGACGTAATCTACCGACAGCTTTTTGAAGAGGCTAAAGAAGTAGCTGAGCAGCTAGATGTAGAAATTAAATGCCCCAGAATAGTATCAAAACAAATACATAGGGCCAATAACCAACCTGCTCAATCTGCTGAAGAGTATTTCCGCAGAGCTATATACATCCCTCTTCTAGATTCAATAATAAGTGATCTCCAGGACCGCCTGTCTCCTGATGTACTTAATTTGTTTCAGCTAAGCGTTTTCATGCCAAAAAGCGAATATAGTAATGAAGACATTGTAACTGTGAAACAACTAGCTACCGACTATACATTATTACTAGATAACACTCCAGTTTCTGTCATTGTAAATGAATATCGGCTGTGGATGGTGAAGTGGCAGGCGTGGCAGCGGAGCCAGGACATACCGCAGTCGATTTCTGATCTTATTTTAAATTGTGACATCGATATGTATCCTAATATAAGAAAATTTTTATGTATTATGGCTACACTACCTGTCAGTGTAGCGACAGCAGAAAGGTCTTTCTCTACGTTGCGCAGAATTAAATCGTGGCTAAGATCTTCAATGGTTGAAGATCGCCTAACCGGACTGGCACTTCTCCACGTTCATAAAAACGTACCCATTGACGTAAATGACGTAATAACGCGTTTCGGGAGAAGACGTAAAAGAAAAATTGATTTTGTTATTTAAATATATGTATTTTGTCTGTTTCTATTTTGTTTGTTGGAAACCCTTGTCGTACCACCTCTTCACTTTTGCGGAGTTTTGCGTCATACCCCTCGACATACCTCTAGCTGTTATGACAAATCATTCACCACGGTTATGGAATATAAATAGGCTGCCTCATTCCGTGCGTGATAGTGCTTCTCTGGATGTCTTCAAGAGAAGATGGCAATATGTACGTGTATATGTACAAGTTATTATGTGTTAAGTTTTTCAAGTGTACAATAAAGAATAAATATTTTTAAGTACAGTACTTACGTACATTAATAAAATACCTACTTTTTACTTGTATCTATTGTTATCAAAATTAAATTATAAGTTCTTGACTTGACCACGACTATGTGACCCCCTCCTGGCGCCAAAGCTGGATCCGCCCTTGCTTATTCCATCAATGGCATTTTTGTTTCCTGAAGGCAATGGCATATTTCAGGATGACAACACCATGATTGTCATGATAGCCAATACCAATACTGTGTTACTATATGGATTATTAATATTGTTGAAGTCATTAAAAGTAGGAGAAAATTCTGTTTAATATAATTACAAGATTGATTTGTGTTCATTTGGACTGGTTTCGACAAAAATGGGACTTTGTGGGAGTCGTTTTCTGCAGAATGATCTTTTTGCTTACCGGGGGCCCAGACCCCTACATGGTATACAAAATTTATTTTGATCTCTAATATTAATGAAGACTATATACCAGTTTGTATTCTGTACCACATCTGGTACTCTTATAAGAATTTGAAGAAGTTTTGTCTGACGTCATATTTTAAAATTATTCCCAGTGTCAGACTACTGACGTAATCGCATCTGCCTTCAGATGGAAAGACTATATGTGTTTTAGTTACTGATATGACATAGTGTCTTAGGTCACTGTGCAATAAAAACAGTATTTGTAAGTGTTGGAGTTCCTAACAGATTCTTAATCATCATAGTGCTTTTTGCAGGCATAATTTGAAAGTTATTACAATTTAGATGTTGTTTATAATTAAGAGAAGCTATAATTTAATTTAATTCCATGAATGACTTGTCACTATTTAGACGGGTTTCATTGGAAGTTAGACTTTAATGGTTTTTTGCAAAATGGTTATTTTGTTTGCCGGAGATCTGAACCCCTACTGGGAGAGGGGGTTAAAAAATTGTTCTGGTTTTTATGAGTGTTGGTGATAACTATATACTAGTCTGAAACCTGTTCTACTTCTATTACCTTATTAAACATTTTAAGTAATTTATACTGATGACATCACCTTTCAGCTGCCTTTGTTTATTTTACTTGTGAATTCGTGTTTGCTCAGGTAGATTGGAATTCAGTTGTGGTGCCACCATTGCTGCGGGATTACGCAGTTTCTGCTTGACCAGTAAGTGCGGTAGTGCGCATGTCTGTGAACTAATATTTAAGAGGCGGCAATCGACACAACTTCAGTTAGTTTCCGCAAGAGTCTTGTTGCTCTTCACAAACTCTCGTCGCTTTTTACAAGTGTCACTTGCTCGAATCTCTGCATGCATGTATGATGTTAGATTAGTTACGCTGTGGCAGTTTTGAGCCAAAGCATATAACTATGTTTCATTATGTTAAAGTTTATTGTTATCCATGTTAAGTTTCTAGTTATTAAATTGTTAAGTTTTAAACTTGTGGTCTCTTTTCCTGTACGACGAGTCAAATCATGCAAACACATGTGACCTAGTTACAGTATCTATAGTAGTTGGTGGTTGACGCTTTTCTTGCCACGTATTGAAGATGGTATGACACCCTCCATAAAATGGATGCACCTTATTGGTACCCCCTAATTGGTGACCCGGTAGCGCATACCAACCATACAGTCTCTTGAAAATCCTGCTTTAAATTTGTGACCATCATGATGTACACCTATGCCCTAGATGAACTGTTGAACTCTTTTAATCGGACGGTGCTTGAGCACACATTTTTTCTGGATGAGGTCAATTTTGATTTGTCACTGTATCGAAAGGCCCTAGATGTGATTGGGAAGCTAGAAACTAATTTTATAGAAAAGATGTCGACACTCGCAACCAGGGGGCGGCCCTACCATTGGTGCGAAGGGATCTCCCGCACCAGAGGGGCACACTTGAAGGGGTGGCACTTTGAAGGAGGGAGAAAAAATATAAGGCATATGCAAAGTGTTGAAGGCCCAGACCACACGACCAACCCAGGGGGTTTATGGTATCAAGTTGTGTGGCCGGGCATATGCAAAGTGTGTGATAGCTTATCACAGATACTCGATGATAGCACATTTGAGCCACCTACAAAGAATGAGGCTCGCTGTTTTTTAGGAAAATTAGAAGCTTTCACTGTCATATTTTCTATTGTTATATGGTATGAAGTGTTGTTTCAGGTTAACGTTGTCTCCCAAATTATGCAAAATCTGAACACAGATATATCAACCTGCATTGAGCATGTAGATTGTCTTAAAAAATTTCTCATAGGCTACCGAGACAACTTTGAAGAGATTGCAAGCGTGGCATCTGAAGTTGCCATGTCTTGTGATATAGAAGCTGTTTTTCTTTCTGAACAGTTTCGATGCAGGAGAAAAGCGAAAAAAAACTTTGACTATGAACATGAAAATGAAAATGTGAATGATCCTAAAGATAATTTCCGAATAAATTTCTTTTATATTATAATTGATACAGCTTTAAATTCCATGGAAAGCATATTTGACTTACTTCAAAATTATAATACAGTATTTGGTTTTTTGTTCCATTTTAAAACGATATCGAACTTGAACAAATCAGAGCTTTTGAAACTGGCTTTGGATCTTGAATCTAAACTAATTAATAAAACTGATATAAACTTCCCTAAAGACATAAATGGTACAGAACTTGCAGACAAACTTAGTATAATTACCAGTTTTTTGAAAACAGAAACTTTGCCAAAAGATGTCTTACAATACATTTATAAGCATGGTTTGACAGGGACTTTTCCCAACATTTCAATAGCATTAAGAATCTTATTAACGCTTCCTACATCAGTTGCTACTGAAGAAAGGTGTTTTTCAAAACTAACTGATAAAAAAACTATTTAAGATCAACAATGGAGCAAGAAAAGCTTTTTGATTTAGCCTTAATATCAATTGAGTATGAAATGTGTGATAATTTGGATATAAAAAAAGTACTAGAAAATTTTGCTAATGTAAAAGCAAGAAAGATAAAATTTTGTTAAACATTTCTTTCTCTTATCGTTTTCTGTAATAAAAAATAATTAAAAATATTTTTTAATTTGTTTCCGATAAACTGAAGAAGTGTGTTCAATTCCTTTGTTCCAGAGAAAAATAAGTTTTTAGTCGGGGCAGCAAATTTTTTTTGCACCAGGGTGGTAAATGGCCTAGGGCCGGCACTGCTCGCTATGCCCTTACAGACAACATTGGTTAATGACATTGTCACACCATTGATGTTCATTATTACAACCATTACAAGGAAGGCACGTAACCTTAGTGGCCAATTAGAGGAGAGCATGAATGAATACACTGAGAAGGTTGATAGGTTCAATGAATTAGAAGATAGTATGGTCATTTTAGAGAGGGAGGAGAGAATTCTTAAAATGATAAGCTAATGGACTGCAGCAAAATTATAAGCGAGCTTGAGAGTAGCACTAACGCTTTGGAAAAGTGAAAGTTATGCCTGAATGATAAACAAAGGGTCTCCTGTTGCGTTATATACAAGTTAGAGATTACAGTGGATGAATTGGAAAAAGAAAACAAAGATCTTGGTACTGTGGATACTTTTTTGAAAAGCTTAGTAAAGAGATGGAAATTATTGCAGAAGGACTAACTGCCTCATTAAAGGAGCTGAACATGGTTATCACAGCCTTAGGGATGCGTTATGAGTCCACCGCCTCTACTCTGGTCAAGACTGTTCCCACTGGGGGACCTTTCCATATAGAACTGTTGGATATATGGGCTCAGAGGATGTAGTTGTTAACAAGCTTGGCTTTGCTATCACGAGTAAAGTAGTTGGAGTGGGCGATACTTCCAGGAAAATTATTCTGACCAAGCCCAGATTCTAGGACAATCTGTTAATGCTAAGGAGCTTATTTTGTGTTCTGGAGTGAACACCAGCTCTCTTGGTATCGTTATTAAGAAATGTTTAAGTATACCAGGGGGTGGACTAATCATTGAAGTTCCTAGTGAGTCCTCGGCCACTACCCTTTTGGACAAGTTACAAATGATCCTGACTTACGTGACAAACTTACTTTTGAGCATCTGCTTAAATGCCTCCCAAAAGTTATAAATTTCAGTGTTCCGTATAACACTGAGCTGGAAGCCTTCTGAAGTAATATTGTGGCTCAAAACGGTGATATTGATGACATTACATATAATTCCAGATATGAGTTCAAGATTGGGGCCAAATTTGGATCACACTGGGTTTTTAAGGTTGATCCTAAAATCTTCAGGATTATTACAGCAAAAAGATTCGGTTATTTGAAATGGAGGAAGGTTTGGTGCAGGGAGTTTTTCTCTCTGCTTCAGTGTATGGAATACAGTTCATTTGGCCACACTAGTGGACATTGTACTATAGGAAAGAAATGCCTGAGATGTTCACTAGCTCACCTGGGTACGGATTGTATGATAGACTATAAATGCATAAACTGTTTGAACTATAATGAAGTGAGAGTTGGAAAGCTACACACTAAGCACTCTTGTCTAGTGATGCAACGGATATCAGTTTGGCCGGATGCCGGATATTCAACCTGAATTTAAAACCGGACATCCGGGATATCCGGCCGACAGTATAATTTTCTTTTAGAAATCCTAGATAGTTAGTATTTCATTATTCCTATTGATAGGAGCAATCAGGGGGTTGTTTTTAAGGTTAAAAAAAACCTACCCCAGAAGCCCTCAATTTATATGAAGAAATAGTAATTTTTGTGCTAATTTCAAGGTTGTAACCCTTCATAGAGTGAATACCCCCCCCCCCCCCCTCCAGAAAAATATTCTGATTGCACTACTGTTCCTATTTAACTTTTCTTCTCATTTGTCTGGTTTTTTTACATGATTATAGCTAAGTTAAATTCTTAATTCAGAAGAAATACATATTTTAAAATTATTATTATATTTTAAAGCAACTAATACAAATCAAAACCAGCAGTAGCCATTAGACTATTAAAACTTTTAAAATGGCTATTAAAGCTTAAGCGTTAAGTGTTTATATACTTAATGATTATCAACTGGTTATTAATATAATTACACTTGTTAACTTCTTAATATTTAGTAGCCACTGCTTAAAATAAAATTCCAGTTTTGATTATAGCAACTAAGAATTTAAAAACCTTATCACTCTTTAAATTCCTATATAATATCATAAATAACTTGATAAATAATAGAAATAGAAATCATAAGTACTTTTAATTCCTAATATAAAATTACTAATGTAAATTTAATAAATAATGTAATATAATTACTAATGTAAAAAAAGAGAATGCTGTTGAAAAGAAATTTATTTTTAATTTGTAATGTAAATCATAAGTTAAAAAGTAATATTCGTTGTCAAAGATATTGAATGTAAAGAAGAGATTTTAAATGTATATTAAGTAATAAAATGAAGGTTTAGTTTAAGAAACTATAATAAAAATTGAGAAACCTGAAAATTTGTATATTACTATAAATTGAGTTATTAAAAATACTTATTTTGCATATTATTTATATGACCGGATATCCGGCCGGATAATCCTAATATCTGACTTAATAGCCGGATGGGCCGGATACCGGATATCTGTTGCATCCCTATTTTTGTCGTACCCATTACTGTGAGACTTTTAAAAAAGAACTGAGGCAACACCAATTACATGTGGACTATGGAGAATAACAGAGTACTTTGAATAATTTAACCCTCCTCCAATATGATGCTTTTGTATGCATATTTTAATATAAACAATTGTAGTTTTTATGTTTTTATTCAATTTAAATATGAATTTGAATGATTATTATTTTAAATTGTGATTATTATTTAACTATGATTATTATTTTAAATTGTGATTATTATTTAACTATGATTATTATTTTAAAACTAGTTCTGGATGTATGCAATATGTAAATTTAACAAATTCATGGATTGTAGGATTTTATAATCTTGGATACTTTTGTGCTTGTGCTACAGAAAGTAAAAAAAAGAAAAAGAAAATTCTCCCTCTTGCGGTGAAATAAAGTTTCGTTAATCTGTATAAGATGTCCTATTAGGAATATTGAGTCATATAGTTTTTATCAGTTGGTTGGCCTACAGAGAGTTGATTTTATTGGGTTTTATTAATAGATATTAGATAATTTGAATACCATGGACTTATAGTATATACAGGTACAACATAATGTAAATACAATGATTTTTATTGGTATATGAGTTGTAGGTTTTTAAAATCTTGATTATTTCTGCACCTCTGCTGCAAGAATGCAGTTTAAATTTCTATTTCTTGGAGGAAGCCAAGTTTTGTTAATTTGTTTAAGAGATCTATATGAATATTAAGTTCCAGAATTTTAACTATTTGTTGGTTGGCCTTCAGGTGTCCCTGGATGGGGAGATATTTCACTAAGCTTCATCACTTGATATAACATAATGTGAATAATGTGGCTCTAAGGAATGTCGTGGGGATGCTTGATGAATATAAATGGACAGAAATTTACAATCTCTGGCAAGATTAATTCTTGGATTTTAAATTTCGGTTGTATTTATATTGTTGTGTAGGTGATTTTGGAGAGGGGGTAATGTGTCTCTACAGATAGTTTAATATTGAAAGATTAGCTAGTTAGGTGTTACAATGTTACAATATTTAACAAGGTTTTCACTGGTTATGTTGGTAGATTTCTTGGGGATATTTATTCACCTAGGGTTGCATAGGACTTAACAAATTTTGATTTTAAGCAATTTGCGTCCCTATTTTACGTATTGTCCCTGTAGGAATATTGTCCATAGTTGGTGGGTTTTTTTTATCTCTTTTCATGGGAATCAGGGATTTTTAAAGGCTTTGTTGGTTAATGTACTTTTATTGTTGAGGATCATTAAGTTTTATTATTTTTCTTTTAAATTTTTAAGTTATTTATGTTACTAATTTAATAGGTCTTGCAGTAGGTTGAGTGGGGTTTGTTTAATAATTTTATCATAGGTATCTCCTTCCCTTCTTGTAGCATGGTAGTCATTGGAACTTGGGTTGTTTAATTTTGATGTTTTTACTTTAGGGCCCCTTTTATTAGTTTATTTGAGCTATTGTTGGCGGTATGATTTTGTTGTCAATTAGTATTTGAGGTTTTGTGTTATTGGTTGAGCCTTAGGTGCCAAAAGGCAGCCAATGCAAGGGGGGATGCCTCTTTAATTTGTTTATTGGTTTGGCTCTGAATTTTGATGGTTAGGTTGACCTGGTATGTTTGGGCTTTTGATGACTGTTATATGATTAATAGTTGATTAATTTTAGCTCCTTGTTGTTGACCTCTAGGTTTATGGCATTTATTAGATTAGTAATGAGGGTTATTAAAATTTTCAGTTTGGTAGATTTGGGTTTAGACTAGGGTTGTCTCCGAGGATGTGGACTAATGCCTTCTTTGGACGTCAGTGGAACATGTTCCTTGTCTTTCATGTAAAATATTTTTATTTATGGGAGAGGATTTTGTTTTGCTGTTACAGGTATTTTATGGTTTGTAATAATTTTGGTTACTTTGAGATTAGGCGCGTTATTGTTTTTGCTCCTGTTGGGTGTTGGCATGGTTATTTTTGTGTAGTGGATTTTTAATTTTGTTGGTTTAGAAGTTTT
Source organism: Amaurobius ferox (assembly GCA_951213105.1). Classification (NCBI taxonomy): domain Eukaryota; kingdom Metazoa; phylum Arthropoda; class Arachnida; order Araneae; family Amaurobiidae; genus Amaurobius; species Amaurobius ferox. The sequence goes on along the minus strand of OX578149.1, from coordinate 115,422,567 downwards.
GATGGTGGTGAATTGTATGGTTTGTAAATATTTGTGTTTGTGCGAGTGGTTGGGAAGTTGGATGGAATGATTTTTTGATATTTTGTTATTTGATTTATTGATATCATTTTTGCCTATGTTTCTTGTTAACATTTTGGTTTGCTACTTATCTGTTTATAATTTTGCTTAATTTTCTAATTCTTCTTACATATTCTAATTCTTAATTTTCTCATCAACGGATTAAGTGTTGGTTTTTAATGATGTATATTATGTTAATTTTTCCTGTTGGTGCAGTTGTTGAACTGTATTCGACCTGCTGTACCCTTTTTTATTTGAAATAAATATTCTGTGGTTGCCAGTGCATCGCCACTCTGGCGGTGGTGCAGTTGCCTGGTGGGTTTCTGGTTTGCTGGGGTGGGTTCCAGTCATCTCCATCGGCATTCCTCTCCGGGACTGGTGGCAATTGGCTTCGTTCGGTGGTTGCTTGGCAGGTTTCTGGCTTGCTGGTAGGGGTGCCCGTCATCTCCATTGACATTCCTCTCTGGGACTGGTGGTGATTGGCTTCACTCAGTGGAGCGATGGGCTGCTCTCCCCTTGGTATCCTAGTCAGTGTGCATGCTGTGTGGTGGAGCCTGCGGTTTTCTTCATTCGTTGGGTTTGGGTGGCTCAATCTTCCTGTTTCATGCTGGGGGGGTCAAACCTTTTTCCGACAAGGGAAACAGATGCTCGACCTTTATTGGTGAACCCCACAGCCTTGGCTGTGGAACACCATGATTCTTCATGCTATAATTGCAAAAGATTGGTTTTATGGTGCAATTGCCCAAAGATTAGTGCGTGGGGGTTGCACTCTGATGTTCTAAGTTCAATGCCCGCCTCTGCCCAAACTGTCGCCGTGTTCACATGGAGTATGATCACATTAAACGTGTGGATCCATAAGTCCTTCCGAGAGGTTAGTGGTAGGCGAAGGAGAGTACGGTCCCTTGGATGCCTCTCCCACTACGTTCCTGTCTAAATTGGGTGGCACTTCCCAGCTGTCTGGGGCTTGCAGGAGTTGCACTCAGTAGACTTGGGTTCAATTCCCGCCACTGCCAAAACTGCTGCCGTGTTCACGCGGAGTACGATCACATTAAACATGTGGGTCCGTAAGTCCTGAGAGGTTGGTAATAGGGGAAAGAGAGTACTGTCCCTGTGGATGCCTTCCCCCACTGGGTTCCGGTCTAAATTGGATGGCACTTCCCAGCCGTCCAAACAGTTACTTTACACCTTTCTGGTAGGTTGTACAGTCTGGGTCTCAACAACAACACCTTCGGGTAGAGGGCACGGTAACCCAGTGGTTAGCGTGCAGGAACTGCACTCGGTAGGCCCGGGTTCGATTTCCTCTGCTGCCAAAACTGTCACCGTGTTCATGTGGAGTACAATCACTTTAAACATGTGGGTCCGTAAGTCCTTCTGAGTAGTTGGTGGTAGGGGAAGGAGGGTAAGGTCCCTGTGGATGCCTCCCCCACTGGGTTCTGGTCGAAATTGTGTGGCTCTTCCCAGCTCCAAACAGTTATCTTACACCTTTTTGGTAGGTCGGATGATCTGGGTCTCAACAACAACAACACCTTCTGGTAAGTCGAACGGCCTGGGTCAAAGAAGGAAAGAAAAATTGGTTTGAGGAACACTTGACCTCATTCATACACTTGAATTGACCACCAGAAAGATCTGACCTCAACTTCCTTGAGAGTATGTGGGCAGGGCCAGCTCCAGACTATTTTGCGTCCTAGGTAAGGTGAGTTATTTGCATCCCCTTATCCAACCCCTTATATTGTTATGCAGATACAAACTTCAGTTTTTAAAAACAGATATTTTGTAGAACAAGTAAAAATACAAAACTTAAAACTGTTAATTTTATTTAACGTTACATGAATAAGCCGCAACTGTATGTGAATTTGCAATTATCACAAATACAAAAGCAAATATTTTGCACACAAATCATTTTGAACTAAACGTATGCAGTATGATATGTACCTCAACTATTTGCAAGACAGCATTAAAACCTGTTACTTCACATACTTTCAAGTATATGCCGTTAAAAGTTACTTGACATAACCAGCCCATTATGTTACAACAATATTTTACTTACAATCAAACAGAGAAACAGACAGAGTTAAAGGGTGTGTTATAAAAGTTTCAATTCCATGCACATCAAAATCTCACTTTGTGCTCAACTAGCTTTAAACCGAATCTATAAGCAAATTTCTTCATAAGAAAAATTTAAAATTCATTGAAATATTCATAGTTTGGAAAATTTCATATTTATATTGTTATATCCGAAAAAGGAAAAGTCGCACGATTTAAATTTTCGGCTGGTATATGGAGTGATATCTTCGCATTCTAATAAAAAACATCATAATGATACTATCTCCTTTCAAAACACAATTGATTTCATTGATTTGGCTTCAATTTTAACAATTTGGCAACACATGTGTCAATTTCACAACATTTGAAATAAAAGTCAAGTTGAAATCCGTGAAATTTTTCGCCAAGCTTTACAGAGGGAGTATGGGAAAACAAATGGAGAAATGGGTTTATTACAGTGAACTAAAACGTATGCATATCATATGAGGGAAATTCAAAATTTGAAAAACATTACTTCCCATTTAGCGTTATTTTTATCAATTTGGAAACACTTGCATCAATTAAACAGCATTTAAAAATGTCCCAAGTTAGCGACGTCTCGCCAAATTCTTCGATAAAATTTTCACCAGTCGTTACGAACAGACAAGGAAATGGCTATTCTTATAGTAGAATCTTATATTTTTCCATGATATTGAATGTTCATTGATTTGGTGACATTTTCGTTAATTTGGCGATTGTTTGATTAATTTAGACACATTTTAAATAGTCACCAAATTTTTCGCCAAGTGAAACGGTTGGATTGATAGACAAGCGCTACCAAAACATCATGACATTATTATTCCCTTTCAATGCACAATTAATTTCATTCATTTGGCGTCATTTTTATCAATTTAGAGACATTTTTATTGATTTCACGACAATTTCGTTAATTTGGTGATATTTTGATTAATTCGGTGACATTTAAAAAAATGTCACCAAGTGGGACTGTTGGAATGACACACAAACTCTACAGTAGCATCACAGTACTACCCCTAAACTCAATTTCATTCATTTGCCGTCATTTTTATTAATTTGGTGACATTTTTATCGATTTAACGACATTTTCATTAATTTGACAATACAATGATCTCTCACTTATGCGCGGGCGCAGAAGACGAGAAAAACGCTCATAAGTGAGAGACGCGCATAAGCGAAAAACCACAAAAGGAAGCTTAAAAGTGAAACATCAATACATTGTACTACATTATATTGTTAATTAATACTATGTATACACTACTGAAAAATGTAAATTAGTTTCAAAATGCAATGAATTTATTTTTTAATGAATTACTATTTTTTAAGAACACAAAGAAAATGAAAATGTTTACATACTCAAATTTTGTTTTACTCCTATTACTGCTTTCTCACAAAATAATTTACAATCGAGGATTGTTTTTGCTTTCGTGCATTTTCAAAAAGAGTCTTCAAGTTCATCAAGACTTGAAAAAGTTCCTTTACTTCCAGAATTGAACTGAAAATAGTGATGCAGAGTTTCTAATGCTTCCAATGCTACTGTGTGAGTTGGAGGAACTTTTGTCGCATCTTCTTCATCATCGACGTCCACTTCTTCATCTTTGTCATCACCATTTATTTCATCTGCAATGTCTCCAATTTTCCACAATTGAGCTGTGATTAAATTTTCATCTACATCAACGAATTTGTTGAAAGTACATGTAGCAAGTCCACCAGATACAGTATGCCAGTCTTCTTCATTTATGTCATTTTCACTTTCATTTTCTGGCTTCTCCCATTCATTTTCTGCTGGAAACTAAAATCCTGCTTTCTTAAAGCAGCTTTTAATACACTTTTCAGTGATGTTTCTCCATGATAAGCACAACATATGAATTCAAGGATGGTAACTTGCTTCAATTCATCTTTCGTTGCACGTTTTGTTTCTAAAGCAGCCGCAGAAGTCGACGGATTAAAGTTGTTCTGTAGTGCACTTTCACACAACGAATGATACTCAGATCCAAAGGTTGAATGTTGCTCGTGTAATTAGCAGGAAAAAACACAACTTTCGTGTTGTTGAAAGTTGGAAGATCTTGTGGGTGAGCAGGACACTGATCCATGAATAAGAGAACTTTCCGTTTTTCTTTTTCCATTTTCCTGTCGAATTTATGAAGGAAATCCAAGAAAACGTGCAATGTCATCCACGCCGTTTTGTTGCTAGTGTAGTCGCAAGGGAGCTTCTTCACTTTCTTAAAACAGCGAGGTTTGTTTGATTTGCCAATGACCAATGGCGGGAATTTTTCCGAACCATTGGCGCGCGTTGCAACACAGCAAGACAGTTACTCTTTCTTTACTTTTTTTCCCATCATGGCATGGTTTGTCCTTGAATGTTAAGGTTCTGTTGGGCATCATTTTATAAAAAAGACCAGTTTTGTCACAATTGTAGATGTTTTTCAGTTTGTATCCGTTTACTAAAGTAGCCAAGTCTTCTTTCCATTGTTCTACAGTTCCTTCATTCACACTCGCACTTTCCCCAGAAAGGACATGAGTTGCCAAGCCATGCCTATTCTTGAATTTTTCAATCCATCCATATGATGCAAAAAAGTTTTCCATTTCAAAACTCTTTGACAACTGTACAGCCTACACCCTTAGAAGATCAACGTTAACAGGAATGTTCAAGATACGAGCTTCTTTAAACCATAGCACCAAAACTTTCTCAAATTCTTCGTACTTTCCACCTTGAATTCTGCTTCTTTTCTTCGACTGAATTCCACATTCTCGATGAGCTACTATTATCTCCTCCCGATTTTTTAAAATCCCTCTCAATGTCGATTCTGGGACATTAAAATGCTCTGCTAAAGCTTTTTTTGAGGTGCAAGGATTTTCTTCGAATTTTTTAATAACATCCATTTTAAACGAAAGTGACAATTTTGTTCCTTTCGCCATTTTAAAACGTAACCATCTAACCAAAACTCCAAAGATTGTTCTTTTGTTAGCGATCAATTGCACGTGGTACGTACCATACTAACCTCTCTAATTGTCTGCGACTTTTACTGACGCCAATCACAAGAACCCCCGACGTACACCCCTGTGTATAAGGTAGAGGAATGTGTTCCTGGAATCTGAACAATAGGGGAAGGGCGAGGGGATGCATTCTTAGAAGCAGAACGAAAAGGGTAAAATTCTTGCGATAAGCAACACCTGACTACTTGAGGAACCTACTTTTTGAACTGAGAAAATTTTTTTTGCGACGCGCATAAGTGAGAGGTGCTTTTTTAGTGCGGCGCATAAATGAATAAGAGTTATCATTGTTTTCCTATATCCCTGGCCGGGACCTCAGAAAAAACGTGCATAATTGAAAAACATGTATAAAAGAGGGCGCGTATAAGTGAGGGATCACTGCATTTGAATCAATTTGCGACATTTTAAAAAGTCTCCAAGTTAGAAGATTAGACTCACAGACAAATGCTACCAAAGCAGCATTGCAATATTATCGCCATTCAAAACTCAATTAATTTCATTGATTTGGCATCATTTTTATCAATTTAGCAACATTTTTAACAATTTGATAACAGTTTCATTAATGTGGATATATATTTTGCTAAGTTCGGCTGCATTTTAAAAAGTCTCCAAGTGGAATGGTTGCACTTGACAGTCAACGGCTACCGAAGCATCATTAAAATATAGTATCATCTTTCAAAACACAATTCATTTGGTATCATTTTTATAAATTTGGCGACATTTTTATCGATTTGACGACATTTTCATCAATTTTGCAACATTTAAAAATATTGCCAAATTTTTCAGGAGTTGGAACCGTTGGACTGACAGTCAAATGTTACCGAAACATCATTATAATACTATCCCCTTTCAAAACATAATTTGATTTAGTTGAAGACCCAGACCACACAACCAACCCTAGGGCTTACGGATATCAAACGTGTGGCCGGACAATTTGACAAATTGTGTCATTTTTGTCAATTTGGCAACATTGTTATTACTTTGGCGATATTTTGATCAATGTGGGAACAATTTAATAAGTCGGCAAGTGGGTTGGTTGAACTGACAGACATAGGCAACCGAAACATCGTTATAATGCTAATTACCTTACAAAACACAACTTCATTCATTTGGCGTCATTTTGATCAATTTGGTGATATTTTCGTCAATTTCGCAGTATTAAAAAAAGTCGCCACATTGGCGATATTCCTCCAAATTTTTCGCCAAGCATTGCAGAGATGAACGGACGGACATAGGGAAAAATGTGTTATTTTTATAGTGAATAGAGTTATAGTTATGTACCTACAAAGATAATAATAAAAATAATACTGTATTCTTATTTTTTAGGTCTATAACTAATGAAAACAACAGTGAAAATGTTTTGTGTTTTCCAAAAATAAAAACTTTCAGATATGTGGGTGATTTTAAAGATGATGACGATGATGAACTTACAGATACAAGTAGGTTAAGATGGGAACTTGCAAAGAAAAGAATATCGTATCAACAGAAGACAATAAAATCCTTACGTGAAAGTATTAGAAGACTGAAAAAAAAAGAGTCTTCATTGAAGGAAATTGTAGCTGATTTGAAAAATAAAAAAATAGGAAAGACAGTCCAAGCACAATTCCAAAAAGAGAAGGCAAAAGATTTCAAAGAAGCCGATCTTGTGTTAAATGATGAAAATTCTTCAAATAAATTAGTTACAGCTATTTATTCTGAAAGTAACTTTATTAAAGAAAATAATAAATGAAAACATTTGAAATTCTATATCACATTGAATGAGAATGGTATTTACAAAACTAAATATTTAAAATAGCTTTATTAACATTTTACAACAAAGTTGAAAAGTGTTTATGCATTTGTTCATTCTGTCTGTCTGTCTCTCCGTTAGCACGATAACTGCCATAAAAATGACTTAATCAAAATGAAATTTTAGTATGTTGTTCAGACAGTCTGTAGGACCTATGGGAATATAAATGAATAATATCACCCAATTAGTTTTGGATTGAACCCGGGTTGAAAAAGTGAAATACATTGAACACTATGGGACCTAATTTTTCAAACATTTTTTAAGCAGATTTAAAATTCACAAATTGTTTCGAAAATTTTAGGTAATATTCAAATTATTCCATAAAATATATAAAAAAAAATTCAGCAAAATATATTCAGTAGTTTTTTAAATAAAAATTAAAATAATAATTACAACTCTTATATGAAGCGATCACGTGACCATGAAATGAAAAGATCACGTGACTCACTTCAAAATAAAATAAGGCATCCATCTTGTCTCAAAATCATGATTTTTAAAGTTCCTTTTAATTCATATTGAGTGTTGTATTTCTCCCAAAACCACTTTATTTTTGCTCAAATTCTGTGCATCTACATACTGAAACAACGCAATGACAATATATTTGTGTTGTTGTTGTTGAAACCCAGACCGTCCGACCTACCAGAAAGGTGTAAGGTAACTGTTTGGACGGTCGGGAAGTTCCACCCAATTTAGACCGGAACCCAGTGGGGGAGGCATCCACAGGGACCGTACCCTCCTTCCCCTACCACCTACCTCTCGGAAGGACTTTCGGACCCACATGTTTAACGTGATCGTACTCCACATGAACACAGCGGCAGTTTTGGCAGTGACTGGAATCGAACCCAGGCCTACCGAGTGTAACTCCAGCACGCTAACCAATGGGCTACCGCGCCCCAATATATGATCATCCAAATTTGATTATTTCTACAACGAAGCCTATTTTTCACTTATGTAAAATGTAAACAGCAAAATATGTAGGATGAGTTGTATAAGAATTGCTCTATTTCTTTAACGCAAAAGTATTTAGCTCATGGAGTCTGCATAGCTGATATGAATGAAATATTCATTGATTTTACAGAGAAATGGACGATTTTTTTCAATGAAGCTTTAAGCATGGAGTTTAATTACTTGTAGCTCCATGGTCTTAAGTTTTAAAATAAAATAAATTATTTTAGTACTGTGATGAATGAAATGAATGGGAAAATGTTATGAATGAAATGCTGCTTTTATATAGAGAGCCAGGCGTGTTATTTTTTCTATGATGTCATTTGAATGAATGTTAGTTGTTTTCAATGAAGTTTTCAAATATAATAAATTATTGTAGTATTATGATGATTTTAAAAATATTACCGAGGAATGTATCACATTTTAGAGATGTTTAAACCAGGCAATTTATATTTCAATGCCTTCATTTGAATGAAGTTCATTTATTTCGATGAAGGTTTAAGTTTTCAAATATAATAAATTAATGTAGTATTATGATAAGTTTTAAAATATTACTTAGGAATGTATTGCATTTTAGAGATGTTTAAATAAAATTGCATTGAAGTTGGAAAGTGTTTCATAATCAATGCTTTAAGCATGATTGATCTTTCTTGTTTTTACTTTTTTTGACAAGACATAGTTATAAAGAAAAAATTGTGTCTCTTTCAATGCAGATCGACTATTTTTTAACATTATGTGTTCGTATATATGTGTGCTGAATGTATTATTCTTCGTTCAAAAATTATCCACCAGATTTTTATGAAATTTAGCATTTAGATGACATGCATTTCCCTAGTGCTTATTACATTTTGGGGATAAATAAAAAAAATAGATGCTATCTATTTTTTAAGCAACTTGTAAAAATGAATATAGCTAAGAAATAAATGTTATTAACCACTCTATTGCTGTTATTACTTACTCTATTCATTAACCATTTGCAGTCCAGTACTCCCATTTGGAAACATGGCATTTAAAAATTCCCCCCAAAAACTAGTATGGATAAAAGATATTTTTGTGTCTGTGTGTGTGTATGTCATCTGTAAAGGAGAATGAAAATGTAGAACTGTGGCGAAATCTGTAACATTATTTCAGATCTCCGGATAATGCACCTTCGGCTTTCTTAAAATTTGTATTAGTTTTTGGTTATTTTATGTTGGAGCACCATTTTGAATGATTGTCACATAAATCGGTTCCTTAACAATCGAAAATAGTATTGTCACGAACGCAATATTCTCTCACTGGTGTCCCCCGTCTTTCGCCTTCGCAGACCAAACGGTGCCATTGGAGTGTTTTCTCCAGAAGACAATGGTACGAACATTCTTTCCTGACGTCACTCAATAGTTGCTAGAATTTCGAGTCAGAAGAAGGGTTGCCAGATTTGGCAACTTTCTGAATGTTCCAGAAACTTTACGAAATAACAATTAGTCTAGGAGATATCGGATAATTCTGGAAATTTCTACAGAAAGATTTCCAGAAGTTTCTATAGAGAGTATAAAAATGGACTCATCACTTCTTTGCAGTTCAGTTGATGAGTTGACAATATATGAGCTACAGTGTACTGTGACTTTTGTCAATGTTTTAAGAATAATAGCTGTTTTGTGATATTATTTTTCGACTGTATTTTGAGACTATTATTGCTTATTCTGTGAAATTAGTGGAGCATTTAAGTGTTGTTCGATTGTATATTGTTCCTGTTTACTTAGTGCTTGTGATTAAAAGTAAGTTATATATATATATATATCCAGAAACTTGGACTCGTTCTTGTATCCTGTAGGAGATTCCTGATTCTAGAGGATACATTCTTAACAGTATCATAGTCTTTCCATCTTGGCATCATCGGATAGATTCAATAACTTTCTTTCTAACGATTTTTGATTTATATCCCTATGACTACAAATGACGATGTTATCGACTATTAAACATTTGCATGTAACTTTTATAGTTACTCTATCGGACGATTAGTACATACTAGTGTATATCGCAGATGTTAATGCACAGATGTTGATGCACAGAATATAAAACATATTTTTTTTTACACTTTTTACCAGAATTGTTTATAATACAGCTTAAAGGATATAGGGGCTGAGATATTCCAGTGGTTAAAGCGTTAGATTCACACACGGTGGTCCTGGGTTAAATCCATTCTCAGTGGACTAGGGTTGAATCCCCGCCCCACTGCCCAAAACTGTATGTGTCTGCATAAAGTATGATCACGTTAAATTTTCAGCTTCAAAAGTCCTTTCAAAAGGTGACAGGTATTGGAAGGATGGTGCGGTCGCTGTCGATGCCACCCTGAAAATGCAATAACACGAAAATGTAACACTTGATGTTCTTTTAAGACTTAATAGTCGTTAGACCAATGCTGTAAGCAAGGTTACGATGATGCATCAAGAATGAGTGGTACATATTCAAGACTTCAGCGCGAAAGCCTAAAGCTATTTATGTACATTGTGCAGCCATCCAAGTTCAATGAACTTTACACAATGCTGCAGAAATGTCTAAGGCAGGGGTCGCCAAACTTTTTTGATCATCGACCCCTATATAATTTAAAAAACCAAACTTTTTTGATCATCGACCCCTATATAATTTAAAAAACCTTAATATTTATTAATTTATGTTCTATAAAGAAACTGATATTAAGTCAATTATAAAAAAATTCACAAATTTTACGATCATCGCGATTACGTATGTGTGATTTTCGTATTAAGAACTGTTTTTTCTTCGACCCCCAATCGACCCCCTGGCTCAGATCGACCCCCGCTTTTGTTAAATAGACCCCTGGGGGTCTATATAGACCACTTTGGCGACCTCTGGTCTAAGGTAATCAAAGAAGCTTTGGATATAACCCAGGAAATAGTCACTTTGCTTCGTCGCTCTCCAGAACATATTTCACTTTTGAAAAACCTTCAAAGTAATTTAGGCTGATTCTCACGAGTCTGGTGACTGCATCTGCCTCTTTAAAGCCCTTGTGTCCCAATAGATGGACTGTCTATAAATATTATATTCAAAGCATCCTTTTTAATTATGTTCTAATAGAATTAGAAGAACTTTCCAAGAAAATTCCGGCCGGCAAGCCACAGGACTAAAGCAATCAGTTGAGCTGTTTTCTGTCTATTTTGGATTAAATGTTTGTGTTAAACTGTCACAGTAGAAGAGATCAGCAAACAGTTACAATCAAAATCGTTTAATTCTCAGGAAAGAACCGCTGCTATCAATACACTATTGTTATCAATACTCATATTTTGAGGACTTAAGAAACGATGCTAGTTAGTTTTGACAAACTTTGGAATTCTATTCTGAATTCATCTAAGAATTTAACAAACCCATCAATATTGCCATGAAACTAGAAAATGCCCAAAAGATAGGATGAAGGATTGTCACCTTCTTCTTTAAAAAAACACCCCAGGATAACTTCAAAAAGGAATATTTCGAATCGCTGGCAGTGTTTCTTTCAGGACTTTTTGGCCGGGAGTCACATGAAATTTTAGTGGAGGAGGGGGCAAGTTTTCTATTTGTCCTATATAAATATATCTAAATGTTGTCACATAAATAGATACTAGGTTAACGTAGAGCGAATAATCATTTCCGGGGGGGGGGGGGCCTAGCCCCTCCATGGATATATGCTTGAAAGAAACACTCACTGACCGTTGTCCTAGTATCTTCCTTACATGAGTGATTTTCAAACAAGCACATTAAAATTACGATAAAATGGACATAAAACGTAGAACCAGAAGAGTTTAATGATATCTTATACAAACATAAAGAAAGATCGACTAGCAATGCAAATTAGTATGTTATCGGATTTCATAAAATCTTTGGGTGATAAGTATGAACATGATTAGAACTCCAGGAAAATTAACATATCTACAATATGCGAAATTTTGGAAAGGGAACAGGAACTGTCGTCAAATATGTTTAGCGAGATATAGAACCTCTTTCAAATATATCTGATTATGCCTGTGACTGTCGCAGCAGCAGGGTTGAAAGTCTATTTAAAAGCAAATACAAAAATCAGACAGAAGTTTTTGCTTATACTCCATGTTCACAAAGAAGCCAATAATAAATTATATCTTATTAAAGTTGCTAAAACATTTATGTTCAGAAATATATGATAGCCTTCGAAACTATTTTGGTCATTTTTAATAATTTAAATTTTCATTTTTTTTTTTTTATTATACTCACTATTAAATTTTAACATCAAAATGAAATACCGGCATAATAAATATTAAATTATTGTATTTGTATGAGATTTTTTTTTAATCTTTTTAGGAATTTTTTTTCCATAAAAATACCCTATTGATATTTTATCCGTCCGTAGAATAACACCACACTTAACATAGATAGAGAGATGAAATTCTCAGAAATGTTGATGTATGCATCAGAATATGACTGATTAACTCAGATGCAGTTCCGCTCCACAGACATTTCACCCATTTATTCCATAAAACCAGTGTAATTTTAACAATTAAAATCATTATAAACTTATTTTGAAATGGAAACTTAAAACATTTCATTTCACGATATTTTTATTGTTAGCGGAAAAGTGTTCAATTCGCACATTTCATAATATTCTTCATTTTATTTTTCAATATACTAGAATAAAATATAAAAAAACTTTTTAAATTACGCTGTTTTAGTAAAATGCACGAAAAAGTAAAAAATAATTTTCAACTATCCCAACATTCTTGATCATATGGAGTTGAAAGTAAAATCGTGAGGAGCTCGTAATTGTTTTTAGGCATTGGCAGAATTTTAAGAAATAACAGAAGTGATAATATAGAAATGACATATATATATATGACATATATCACATCGATTGTTCCTTAAAATTATGTTAATGCCAGAATACAATTTTTTTTATGGGCGCCTAACGCTTTTATCTTTAGTTGCATATGGTCAGGAATGTTGTGATAGCTGAAACTATTTTTTAATTTTTAGTGCATTTTACTAAATCAGAGTAACGTAAAAATTTTTTTATAATATTTTATTTTATACTTTTCAGACCTTTGCAACTTTGTAATTCATTTTTCATTAGATGTCTGTCAAACCTTCTAAATCTTTTATTAAATTCGCCGTGACTAGATGTCTATTTCAACTTCTTTAATGGCATTTTTAGCATACTTCCCTACGACCTAGAGATCTGAAATTTGGTATACAACACAGCTTAGGTCAGTGAAACATTTTATTTGATTAAAATTGGTGGATCTTCGAGAAATGGCAACGTCACATTTTGCGAAATGGCTCATGAAAATCGCCTTTGCTTTACATAATCCCATTCTTATAAGATAGTTAAATGAAGTTCAATATATATATTGAACAATTCAATATATATATACATACAGGGTGTCCCAAAAACATTGACCTCGGCTTTTATTCCTTAAATATTGATCTTGGACATATATAATAAATTACAAAGTTACGTAAAAAAAGGTACAGAATTTTATGAAATCGATTAAAATTTTCAAGGGAATTGAATTTTAAGAAATACAAAATTTAAATTTCTATACGGCCCCCGTACAAAAACATATCCAATGAGTAAAATGTACCCCATAACTAATAAAGGTGATGTACAAAATTTCAGCATTTTATCGTAAAAAGTCCCAGAGATATGAAAAGACAAAAATGCTGACTTAAACCACTTTTCGATACATCGACATAGGTTCTCAGACGGGAAAAATCATGTCGGCAGATCGCGTTTCAGGGGTTATACACAAATTACGAAATAAAACGATTGCATAAATAAATAATTTTGCTATTTATTGGTACAAAAGTATCTACACTGTGTGGAAATAATAACTTTACACAAAGATTACAAAGTTAGTTCAAAATGTTTTCCATCCATGCCAAAGATCCATTAAAGATAAGAGAGCTGATATTGTTTGCCTATGATTCATTTCTGCGTTGCGTCATTTGCACTCTTACTGTAAACATTTACATTTTAATTTGTGATTAATCCCTCACCAACTTTGCTTAAACATATCTCTGGGACTTTTTATGATAAAATGCTGAAATTTTGTACATCACCTTATTAATGTATGGGGTACATTTTACTCATTGGAAATGTTTTTGTACGAGGCCCGTATAAAAATTTAAATTTTGTATTTCTTCAAATTTAATTCACTGAAAATTTTTATCGATTCCATAAAATTCTGTGCCTTTTTTTACGCAACTTTGTAATCTATATAATAAAAGGCAGTGTCTGTGTTTGTGTGTGTCTTATACACTATACGTTCAGCGACCAGGCGTCAGAGAGCCACGAAATTTGGCAATCGGAGACCGGGGGGGAGGGAACACGTGAAAACCGATTTTTAAAATTTGAATTATTTTTTTAGTTATTTAATGTTTTATGCGATTTCGACAGTTTTTTCCCCTTTTTTCTCCACCATCCAGACGTCGTAGAAAAGAAAACAAATCACACCATCGGAAAGAGCAGACAATTGCGAGTAAAAATATATAAATTTCAAATCTCAGGGACAAATTCATTCATCACCGCTGTTAAATATTAGTTAGTGGCCTAATTCTTTTGATATCTTCTTCACTTTGCATATCTTCATTTTTGTTTTCAAATGTAGTTTTAATTTGTAACTCTACCAAAATCTCTCTGAAAGGAGCTAAACAATTTTGTAGTTCTCTTTTAAACTTTGCACTTTGCACTGATGAAGGATCATTTTCAATAAAGTAATTTTCTAATTGTTTACCCAAACCCAGTCCCCTTTTCACATCACTTAAATTGAAATTTGGAACCCATTCTTTACCCATATTTTCGTTTACAAATGCATTTGAGATGAATGTATTAATTTTTTACAGGGGATTTCCCTGATAATAGAAATTGAAATATGGTGATGTATGTGGATGAAAAAGCAGGGGAATTCCCCATTAATTTCGAACCGGAAATGTGTAATAGAAAAAATCATGCTTTAGGGAGACTGCTTAAACTGAGTGGTATTATAGAGAAACCGCTTTATTTAAAGACTACCGTGTTTTATGAATATCGCCTTATGACAGGGCTGTCGCAACTTTTGCTCCACATTATATAGAATCCGCATTATGAGAGTATCACGATATAGGAGGGTTGACTGTAATATATTTTTCTTATTGTTTTTAAATACCAGAATTAAATGTTTGCTTGCCTAAAGCAAAATATCGCTGCACACCACTGATTTTACCATTTAATTAAAAAATCAATTCGGTAACCTTGTTTATATATGTAGCATGTTACAATTTTGTTTTAAATTTTTATAAAGAGTTAATTTTGTAGAAATGTTTTATTTATTTTGGTTTTAATGGCTGAAAAGGGAGATAGCGTCTATCCAAATAATTTGAGATCAAGTTACTTTTATTTTAATTATATATTTTCCAAACTAAATGGATAAAACATGCTCTGTGTAAATAAACAAAGTATTTTTACTTTGTCTAGTAAAGCTAAGAGTCAAGCGGGATTTTCAGGAGTGACGAATCTCTCTCTGTCTATCCACATCGGAAGATATTCCATTGGAAATGGAACTAAAAGAAAATATGTACACAATTTATACTCGAGCTACAGCAAGTTTTTGATAGACATGTCAAAGCGATAAGGAAGTGGCTGTTTTCTTAATAGTTAATAGGAAATCTGACTTGCAAAATTGCTAAATTATAGATGTTTTGATATTATAGGGTTGTTTCGATATTTTTCAGAGTTAAAAACTCGACATATGGAATTGATATTTTAAAAAACATATGAGACATTAATCTCAAATATCCTGATGTTTTAATTTATTCAATTTCACATTACATTCTTTGATATTTATTTATTATTTGCTTCAATTTTTTTGTATAAATTAGAAGTAGCACAGTTGCTTATAATAAAGAAATTTACAAGTCTTTGTATTAAGGTCAAGGTAAAAAATTCTTATGAAAACCAAATCAATCTTGAATGTAATATACGAATATATATTTGGAATTGTTCTTGATTAAATTTTTATCAAATGAAAAAGTATAGCTTGATAAGCGGTATATTTATTTTCTTATATATTTTCCTTGATTTTTATATTCCAATTAAAATGGATTTTTCCTTGTATTTTGTTTTCCTGCATATAATGTTCGTATTACAAAACCGGAGTTTCACTTCAATAAATTTGTTAATGTCATTAATTTATTTTAATTGTAATTCAGTTATAACTGAAACATTACTCAAAATAGTATTCCATACCTCTCAAACTGCAGTCTAGTACAGAGGCACTGATTGGTAAAGCATAAGAATACTTTGCATAGGGACTCGGGAGGATTCATTTTCTTTACCCACACCATCTGACCTACTCGAAGGTGTAAGGTATCTGTTTAAATGCCCGGGAAGTGCCATCCAATTTGGTTCAGAAACCAGTGGTTGCAACATCCACAGGGACTGTATCATTCGGAAGAACTTACAGGCTCACATATTTAACGTTCCCGTACTCTGCATGAACACATAGACAGTTTGGGGCAGAGCTGGGAATCAAACTTGGGGGATACGAGTGCAATCCCCGTGCACTAACACCAGACTGTTCCACAAACCAGACCCCTTTTTGCCTAAACCTTTCGTAAAAATAGATCAATAACTTGTAAAATAAGGAGGGGTGCACATTTGTTTTATATGCCCAAAATATCTGACGACGGCTATGTTCAGGTCCATACAGCTGTACTAAGGCATATTTATTATAATAGACCAAATGCTTTTATATGCAGATTTCTGTTTATCGAAGTTTACTTTATAATATATAAATTAATTTAAATGTTTTTCACACACACGTACTGTACAGTGACCATTTTGTCTAGTGTTTGGAAAAAAATATATTTATTGCCCAATATTTTGTTTTAAATTATTTTTTTATTTCTTACCTCATTTCGACATCTGATAATCCAGCACCACTTTAAGTCTTAAATGTAACCTAGCTAAAATATATATCATGAAACTTCATATTTGCAAATTTTGGACTCCATTTTTCAGTTTCCGCAAATTATTTTTACATGACTGGTCTGTCATCATGACTGTTATCGTGACTGAACCATCCTCCTCAAAATTAAAAAAACTAAATAATCAAAGACTCGTAAAGTTACTTACTTTTTAAAAAACAGTGTAAAAAGAATTAATTTTCAAATCTATTAAAATGAAATAGAAATAAAAAATTTACCGATACACATCTCTAACTATGTCTGAAAAAGATTTGGTATGAAATTGATATGACGTTTTTAAATAACAATCTCAGGTTGAATATAATTTTTTTAAAATCATTGTGCGTGTAAATTTTTAGTGTAGTTAAAAAAAAAAAAAAATTTTATTTTCTTACTTTCATCGATTTACACATTTTAGTTATCCCTGTACACAAAGCACAATTTTTAAATAATTTCTGAATAAATATTTGTGTACAATATCGTTAACATTCTAAGTACTCATTTGTTTAACGTAATATGAAGTAAGGGATATTTACATTTTATTTTAAAGAAACATGTTATCAACATGGAATAATTAATACCTGCAATGGCAGCAAGAAAACTTACTAAATTAAAAATTAAACTCTTGAGAGAACTTTGCCTGTAAAAATATTCCCAAAGTTTGAATCAGTCTCTCATTCAATGTGAAAAATAAGGGGCGCGACAGCCCAGTGGTTACCTCGTGGCAATTGCACTTGGATGGCCCGGGTTCAACTCCCGCCACTGCCAAAACTGCTGCCGTGTTCATGAGGAATATGATCATTTGAATGAGTTTCGATAATTATACATACGTAAATAGAAAAAGATATCGATCCGTAATACGATGAAGGCAAAAAAAAATTTAATCTCCGTGTTTTAGAACATATAAATGGGAATTTATGAAAATCCTCTTTCTGAAATACATCAAATAACTTTAAATTGTCTAAAAACATATATATAGCTAAAGAATGGCGTGAATATCTCCTTCTTGATTGACATATCTCGTTACGTTTATGTAAGGCTCCTCTACATACGGACTGACTCGTCCAGCACATTGAAGCCCACCTAGGCCGCAAGCGTAATCCATTAGCATTAGCTCTATTCATATTTTCACTTTAGGACGTACTATTAAAATAATTTTTGGTGGGTGTTCTGCACCAAACTGATCTAAACACACTAGGAAAAGGTTTAAGTAATTTCGCTTTCCCAGAAATGAAGAGGGAATAAGGAAATGGCTTATAAATAATCGGCAGAATCATTGGATACCCGATACAGGAGCATACTTGTGAGAGCTAAATTTTACAATATTGTAATTGAAACTTCTATTTTTATATATTTATTTTAAACACTCATTGTATAATTTCGGTAACTGGAATATGTATTATTAATGACTTTTATTTCTTATAATCTTATCGCGGTTTGTAATCCTGAATATGTTATTCTCTCCTTAAAAGTATAATTGCTCCCAATTATATATATATCAAAGTTTTATTCATGTTACACCAATATATTTCAAGTTTTATATACTTTATTGCATTTTTAGAGTATGATGAATCATAAAACTGTTGAATGGTAAATAAATCGAAATGCATTTATCATAAAAGATAGTGAATGATCAAATAGGATTTCTTTACTAAAAACTGATAGAATTTATGTCTGAATGACTCGAATTTACTTTGAAATGGCACTATATTTTCATCGTCAAGACAATGACTGGCGCTAATCATTTGATGTAAATATTGGCGCTAATCATTTGATGTAAATATTGGCGCTAATCATTTGATGTAAATATTGGAACTATGTTTAGAGGATCCAGTTTAGATTTCCTCAATCTTATCTTTTAAAGTACTTCAATTCTTTTATACTAGGCATAAAAATATATCGTTCACAATACAGATTTATATAATTTATTATTATTATAAAAATTTTAAATTCTGTATTTATCTAATCCATACATCCACAGATTTATAACAATATTGCCCCTCTTTAAAGTTTTAGTACCTTTAAAATAATATACACATTTTTATTTTAGAATCCCCCCCCCCCCCCCCCCGGGTAATTCACACACTACTATGCATCATCATAAATATATATTTCAAAAACGGCTTTCTATTATTTAGTACAGATATTTCAAATAATTCGAGGCTTTCTGAGATCATAGTAAGGCCATATTTTATTCTATATAATGTTAGAACTTTAATAGATGTAAAATAGAAATATACATCAAAGCATTTCATAAATTTTAATAAGATCGAAATTTGCAAAAAAATAATAAGAAAAAAAATGTCCATCTATTTGTTAATCTGCTTATAGAGTGAGAATCATATTTTTGATTCTTGTTAATAAGTGTCGCGTAATTACAAATGCTACTCCAATCTAATTCATATTTATAAAAATATAACTCAATTGTAAATTTGTTAACATTTTCAAATAACTGCAAAAATCAATATTTGGATCGGTCTACGGGGCAATTCCCGTATAGGAGGAGGAATCCGGTTTTTGGCAGAGATCTTTATTTCATTATTTTTAATAATAATCCAATCTGTGAAATTATATGCGTAAATTAGAAACATGTCTTTATATGACATACCATTATATAAAGGAAAATATCATTGTCTTTACCGACAATCGGAATTATTCGCTGCTTCAGTAGTCATTTGCAATCGAAAATAGTCTCTCAACAGAAACACTGGTGCCTGGGAAACAATGATAATTCAATCAGTACCATAAGATTTTGATCAGAAATGTGGTAAATAATTCCATCCACCTTTTATCAATGACTTTCAAAGGTAAACATATCACTTTGTGGTATTTTTCCTCCGTAATATTATGAACTACATCA
Source organism: Amaurobius ferox (assembly GCA_951213105.1). Taxonomy (NCBI): domain Eukaryota; kingdom Metazoa; phylum Arthropoda; class Arachnida; order Araneae; family Amaurobiidae; genus Amaurobius; species Amaurobius ferox. The sequence continues at coordinate 115,402,918 of OX578149.1, read as the reverse complement.
GACTGTTAATACTAGCGATTTTTCGCTAGATTTAGGGTTTTCCCTGAAAGTTGAGAGAAATATAATATGGTTTTCCGTGGTTATCAATTAAAAATTCATAATTTATTTTAATAATGAACATCACTAAAAAGGAGCACAAGGAAGTACAAACGAAGTATAAAGGAGTACAGTTTTCCTAAATAATATTATAATTATACAAACTTATAAAAAATGCAATACATTTTTCTGAATATAATTCGACAGTTACTCATAATACATGAGAACGTTCAACTACAGACACTCAAGACAATTTTTTTAGGTGGGGGAAGAGGAGTAATTTAACATAAAATAATGTGATTTAATAAAACATGCATTTTTTATTTATTTTACATTTAAATACACTTTTACGACTTGAGCTTACTTATCCCCCGCAGGGCACAAGGGGGGAACATCGAGGTAGTATATAATGGAGAGAGCTTAAGGGTTGCAATCGGGGCCAAAGATAAAGGGAGTTGTAGTCAGGACGAATTTCCTGAGAACCCGTTTTCTTCCGACTATGACCCTGTACATTTCAATGGCGATTTCTGACTGAGAGCGTGTTTGAGAAATATAAATAGTAAAATAATGGCTATGTACTGTTGTGCTTACGGCTGCAAGGAAAAGCATGTAAAAGGAGGACTTTACTCTTTCCATGGGAAAGTTTTTTTTTTCATTATATATCTTACAAATATAGTTAAGAAGTAATTTTGCTAGATTTTAGCGTGGTGCATTTCATTTGGCTATTAATTTTATTGCTTTTAATGCTATATTATTAGAAGTTTTGCTCTATTTTTGGTGTTTGTGATATTGCAGAAGACTTATAATATCATTCTAATACTTTAAAAAAACATTCGGAGTACTTTTGTGATAGTTATAGAGCTATTTTCGGTATCCTCATATGTTTTCCCTTCGAGGTAGAACTTGGCGATGTTTGGCGACGTTTGGCAAGATTGGGTGGCTAGGGAAGAAACATAGGGTGTTTAGATGATGAGCGTAAAGACGTGTCGTATGATAAAATTTTACTTTCAAAATAAAATATAATAGTTTACATTCATTGAAAATGTCACTTAGATTTTACATCACAATTTTTCAGTGCATTTTATATAAAGATATATGATCTCTGAAATATGAGCATGATCTCATTTCTAGTTCAAAGTAAATTGTACTTAATAAGTCGATGTTATTAATCTTATCCATGAGATTGCCCCCCCCCCCCCCCCTTCACTCTCTCTGCATAAATTTTATACATGCCGATGTTGGTTAGAATTAATTTCATATAAACATCTCGATTGTTCACAAATTAAATATAAAAGGATATATGATCAAACTCCCAGTGTAGTAGAAGTATTTTGGTATTACACTCTTGTTTAGTTTTCGAGAAAGAAATATGCCTTGCCCAAAGAAATATTTGAATCACCGACTTCTTGATCACGCGTTAGCAATCTATTAAATGAGAAATATTAACTCTAAAAGAACCTTACATTCTCCTCATCATAATTTAAGTAATAGGCTTTTTGATCTAGAAACAGCTCTACCAATATAAATATTTTTACTTACATCATGTTTTATGTACCAAAGTCGTGTTTCAGAGTCTTTCAAGTGCGACTAATATAAATTGAAGTCCAAATTATTATAATTACAGAAATTTGACGAAAATAAAGCTATTGGGACACCTAGCTTAGGTGATTCAAAAGTAATAATTTTATATTGAAATAATTTATATTGAAATAGGACAACATATATCATCTTCATCAACTAGTTACAACATGATTTAAATGAAATAATATCACACGAAAAACTCAAAAAAAGGAAGGAGGGGGGGGGGGGGGTAATGGGACTTAAATAAAGATGCTGTCAGGAGGAAGAGATGAAAAGGCAATAATTGTTACACATATTTTAATATTTTTTAGTTCGTATGAGATAAAATAGCGAATATATATATATATATTTCCCTATATAAGAAATATTATAAAGTTTTATATTTTTCAGTTTTCCTCGGGAAAGTTAAATATTTTATTATTGCAAATATTACATTGTTTTATATTTGACGGTACACATACAATATATTAAAATAAATTAGATGTAAAAATGACTCAGTCGTATTACGCCTCAAAGCAGATATGGATAATGCTAACATAACTTTCAGAGATAAAGTTTATCTGGATAAAAGTGAAGAATTCTACATTTTAAGCAAGCATGCACACAATTTTTTCATATACTTTATAATTGCTTTTAAATATATTATACATATTCTTCAATTTGTATACTTGTAATCTATTTCATATCATATTTTATTTGTAATTGCTTTGTAGTTCAAGTTGTTTTACAAAAATGACTTCATTAACAAAATTATTCTTTAGTAATAAAATTTTTTGGTAATAAAAATATTCTAATCCTATTTCGTATTTTTCTTCATACATATTTTTTAAAATCTTATAACGTATAACACGTGTAATAACTTCCCATTTATCCTCGACTTTAATAGAAGTTAAAAAAAAAAACAGAAGGTACACGACACAGTTTAGGCGATAAATCGCCAAATCATGAAAGTCCTTCTCCTCCTCGTCCTTACTACACCTTCTCAGTGTTTGTCCATGCTACTAGCATGGGGAAGATAGGACCGCACTCCCTCCATATATACTAACTCGTTGGGGGGGAAGGACAGCTATGATGGGACACATGAAGTCCTGAAGGCAGGGTCATAGCGATAACCCCTGCAGCCCCCGCGGTGCAGGGGGCCCCCATTCTCCTCATAAATATATATGTTTAAAAAAAAGAAATTTTAAAATAGGGGGCCCCAGATTTTGTGCTACGCCACTGCCTGAAGGTGAACTGACTCTGCAGCAGGTAGGTTTAAAAAATTGATAGTCAAGGGCGATACTTATCTCAATCCTATTTATTACCACATAAAATTAAAAATTTTAATTTTTATGTTTTTGAGGATGAGCAATTTTTCACTATTGGTGGGGAATTTTTAATCACTAGTGGAATAATTGCTTATCAATTGCTATCTTAAATATGTTCTGGATCACTTGCTCAACAGGACATTTTGATAGGCTGATAAAGATATTTAAAAGAATTTTTTCCCAAATCGAGGTTTGTCAAGAGAATTGGAAACCCTTTCCTAGAAATGCAATACAAGTTAGGAGGAATTAAATAAAATTACAAGTAGGCTATACAGTTTCAGAGTATGAACAAACAGATTTCATAACTTACATATGATATGTAACTCCAAGCTTCGGTTTCGATGATCTCTTCACACATCCTATCGCGGTGCAGCTCGGCATTGAAATATTATAATTGTGTTTACAATAAGTATTATTTAAAACCCACGAGTTACCAATTCAATATTACAGACAACCGAACCAAAAGCTTATATTTTGGTTCGACCCTTTTGAAGGAGGGTAATCTAATTATTAATATTTTTCCTTATATAATGATATGCTACTTTATAATACGTGTTTCTAATGAAAACATACGCTCAGAAAAACTGTTACTAAAAAAAGGGTAAATGAAGATCCACTTAAGCAGTCGTTTTTACCAGGTTTTAACACAGAGCAATGAGGGGGATTATTTTTTGCTGCACCGGTCAAGATGGCTACCGGAAGTGGGACTTCAGCTGTGGGAGAGTGGGAGTGAGTGGGAAAACGGCTTCAACGATATTGCCGCACGCCGCTTCCTGTTATTTTAATTCTGTGTGTTAAACCCTTAGAGCAGAAATAAGAAGTAGAGTGATTTAGCCCATTGGATTTTCCCCAAAAACGTGTTCCGCAGTTAATCACGTGACTACCGGCAGAAGAGCTGCCACATTTGGCGGATCTATCTATTACTCGGTGCGTTTGGCGATTGGCATCTCTAAAAGAACAAGAAAAGCTTGCTTAGTTTGTTCTGTGTATTTTAAAAATCCAGCGAAAACAAAAATATAGTACTTGATAGTATTAGAATAGGAAAGGATTCTGTACTTTCTCGTTTAGTTTTTGGTCTGTTTGGAATAGAAAATTACCTTTCTAATAAACTTTTTATTTCAAAAGTAGAAATGTTTTAAATAATATTTCCTTCAATCTTGAAATTTCTTTTAATCTATGGCAGAGGTGGCACATGTGATTCTCTTCTTTTCTTTCTTCATTTTTCCCAAAAGTGTGATCGTTATTTTTACCAAAAATGTCCACAAATTAAGCTTTTTTCCGATTTTGAGGAACTTCTATGAGAATTTTAATTAATATTTCTTTACTTTATGATCGATTTAAAAAATAGCTTCCACTGTGCACATGTGCCCCATTGGAGGGGCATTTGTGAACATGCATGGAGCGTAACGATAAAAATAAATCAACATTTTCTGGTTTTTAAAAAGTCTTTAATGTAGTGAATTCGATACATGAACTAACACTTATTACAAAAATATTTTTGAGAACTGAAGTTAAAATAGCACAATTGCGCTCTTTAGCAAAATGTAATTATAAACTTGATCATGTGAAAGAAAATGTATTTTAAATTTTTTATAGAAAATGAAAAGATATACTGTGGAGAATGACTAAGCGTTTTAAAAAGTGAGGTATCGCTTTTAAAAATAAAAATGTTGGGATCACTAAGAATTGCCTATTCTGATACTGTTCATATGTGGAAAGAAGCCGAAAATTTTTTTCGGTTTGAGCACTATTTGAAAAAGAAAAATATAATGAAAAACTTATAACAAACACAATTTCAAATTTAAACGATTTTAATGTACTGAAAAATAATATATTAGAGCAAGAGCTAATAGAAAATCATAGACATTTTTTAATTAAATTACTAATGATTATGTATTTTGAAATCCGATTTTTCTGCAAAATGCAAAATACTATAACTAAAAGAATACAAAGTACAAATACAAAACTTACTCATTTCAAAGGATAAGAAATCAACACAAAAATAAATTTACAAGGAATATGAAATTTAAAAAAAAGATTCGGTTAAATATATTAAGGATGAAAATGAAATCATTTTTTACACACACGCAACAGAAATATATACGCTATGAAACTTTTTCTTAAAAAATATAGAACTTGCCTATCATATAGGCCATTATATGCTTATGAATGATAAAATATCTTATTTAGTTATTTTGCTTACACAACTTCTGTAGTATATAGTTAGATGATAGTTTAAACTATGCTATGGGTGTAAAAATATATTCACATAGCATATATTCATATGTTAACACATATCAGCCAGATGATTCGGATTTATCTGTGTGACAAATTAACTGAAAAAAAAAGCATTTTTACAATTTTTTTTTAAGAATAACTCGAGAAAGCTAAAAAAATATATATCCCGTGCTGATTATGATAGAAGTATATCTAAACATTATGGCATATAAATATACAAAAGGGAAAATTCATACTCCAGATTAAAAATCTGAACTATTTTAATTTCAATTCAATTAAACAAATGCAGTCCAAATGGAGAAACATATCCTTTATATATTTAAAAAAAAAACACAACGCTTAGATCTGTTTTTTATCTTTCATATAGTTGTATTTACTATAAATTGTTTTATATTTTAGAAGACATTTGTAAACAATTTTTTTAAGGTTCTAGATGAAATTTTTTAAGTTAGGGATGTCAAAAATGAAATTCTATACTTTAGTGAAACTTTCTATACTTGACCGGAAAAAAAGTCTTTACCTGAAATTTATTTTTGTACATGGTTTTTAATTTCATGTTTCAATTAGCAATTTATAAAAGCTTTATTTGCAATAGCAGAAGAAACTGCATTTATACACGATCCGTGAGAAATTGCTTTTCATTGCTAAATTGTTTTCCATTCCACTAAATAAAAATAAAAGTAAATCCGATGCTGGCAATGGATCAATAATATCAACATTTGAATGCTAAATATCAAATTGTTACAAAATTTGATAAAAATCACTGCCCTTCAAAGATGGTATGTTTTGTGTTTTTACTTCGTATTCTGTTATTTTGAAGTTTTTCAGTTAATTTTCTACCAGCGTGACAAAGTCTTATTTTAAAATATTCAAATAGAATTGACTTCATTAAAAAAATTCTATGATTTTCCAAGGGAGCCTGATCCATGGAATGACAAGTAATTTCATCAAATATATAATCAAAATTTGACTCAACATCAGAGAGACAATGTAAAATTAACCTATGCATTAGATTTTTCATACATAATTTACCAGTAGCCTGAAATATACGAAATATTTTTTCAGCAGTTTCACATAATTTGATAACATGTGATGTAGGATTCGTTAAGCCACCCTTATTTTTCCTCATTATCAATACATTTTCTGTATTGACACTTACAATTGTTCTTAAACATTCATCGCACTTTAGATTTCGTTTCAATGTCCTTACAACAAAACCAGCAATATAGCCTACAATATCAGACACATATTGGGTAAGTTTCTTACTTTGTTTTATTACCTCCTTTTGTTCGGTATCATCACAATCTGTTTGATTCTCAGATTTATTTATTGTAAGTGTATATGGATTTATAGCTGACGAGACAGTTAAAATGCAGGTGTTATCCAATACCATACAATTTCCAGTGTCAGATGTGACAATATGATGGTGAGTTAGCAATTGTTTATATGCTGCCTTGAATTGCCGGGCTGTAGGATTGTTATTAAACCCCCCTTTACTGCGAATTGAACAAAAAAACATTTCAAGATGGTCCTGCGATAGTTTATAAGTCAATAGAAAAGTCATCATCGGATTGGGACATTTAATTAAATATTTATATAAAGATGTTATACTATTTATGCATATCAAAAATCCCAAAAAACCAGTTTTTCGATTGCTTTCTAGTAAAGAGGGTCCATTCGGTGCAGTTAATAATTCCTCAATATACATTTCAGTCTGCTGTAAATAGTCTGAAAATATCATTTCATTTTCAGCTCATCATTTCAGTTTGTTTGAGTTTTTTATTTATATCTTTTTAATTTATTAATATTTTGCAAAAATGCGTTCCACTGAGCAAACTAGATATTTCCTTCTATGTATCGCGATAAATTTCATAAAGATCTGAGCACTGGTTATTTCACAGTTGTGTGCGTAAGAATGCCCTATACTTTAACATGGGTGGAAAAAAGTCGAAGTCCGCCTTAATGGGGACTTGAAGCCTTTACTCAGAAGATTCCTACTGTTTAAAATATCAAACAAATTATTGAAAATACGTATGAAACGTACAGTTGCATTACATCCTTGGAATTCCTCCAACTTCAAGTCTTTTGCAAGATACTAAGGCATCAGCAACACTATTACTCAAAGTTTGGACAGCCAACCGCACCTTCATTTTTTCTCTTTGCCACTGTATGTGACGTGATGTTAGTTTTGTTGCTGCATGTAGCTCTTGTTCTGACTGATATTTCTCGAGAGCAACTATATATTTCCACAATATAAAACCATCCTTTGGATGATAAATGGATCCCTTAGCAGCAAGAGTCCCTAACCAATTTTATCATGTGGCTCGGATCTACAATTAGAAACACATCATTCTTTGTGATGGGATGTTTGAAAGATGGTTTCAGATCGGCCACATCGCAAACAACACCTAGCTGTTTTGCTGCAGCAAAATTTGTGCTATTTCCATCAAAAGTTAGAGAAACCACTTCGACACCAGTTTCATGTATGTATTTCAAACATTCGTTGATGAGATTGGCACGTTCGACACCACTGAGGCCATGGGGCGCGGTAGCCCATTGGTTAGCGCGCTGGAGTTGCACTCGGTAGGCCCGGGTTCGATTCCAGCCACTGCCAAAACTGCCGCCGTGTTCATGCGGAGTACGATCACGTTAAACATGTGGGTCCGAAAGTCCTTCCGAGAGGTTGGTGGTAGGGGAAGGAGGGTACGGTCCCTGTGGATGCCTCCCCCACTGGGTTCCGGTCCAAATTGGGTGGCATTTCCCGGCCGTCCAAACAGTTACCTTACACCTTTCTGGTAGGTCGGACGGTCTGGGTTTCAACAACAACAACAACCACTGAGGCCATCTATCAAAAAATATCCTATTGGAATTTTCCACCGGCTATTTAGAGAATTCAGCATGAAGACATATGCTTCTTTTGCGTGGGGAAACTGATTATTCTCTACACCAGTTCCCAAATCTACATATCCACTGAATTTCACACCATCCCATTCTAATTGTTTACGTATGGCCATTTCATCTATAATCAATCCACAGATGATATTTTTGCCCCATTCTTGGGCTTCTTTTACTTTAATATTTAATGTCATTAAAGCTTCTTTGGTGAAACCTGGAGAACCGTCTATTGACTGATACCACTTTCTAAGTGTAGATGGATGTGGCAAACACGTCTTAAAGTTTTTTCTCACAAAGTTATAAGCCTTGCTTGAATAAAATTGCAATGTTAATGCAAAAGCTCTTATCTCCGGGGTATATTTTCTTGCTCTCGGGAAATCATTTTTCACTCTATTCAGCATTTCAGCAGCTGGACCAGACAAAGAAAGCTATATTGAAAAAAAAAATTACATTGAAAATACAAATATTTACTTTAATTACATAACTAAAAATAATTACTCAACGGTTTTTATAAAATTTAAAATAAATTTACATTTTACATACCTCTAACATATTAGATGCGGTTTCAGAAATAAGAGATTTCTTTCTCATAATTTGTAGCATTTCTTGAAGAGCACATACTTTTTTTTCTAGACATTTCTTCTTTCTGATTAAACCTTTGATTTTACCATTGTGAATCTTTGCTTGATTTTTAGCCACTGTCAAAACTTTTAAGGCTTTAGTTGGTGACTGCATATCATTTTCACAAAAATCTCAAAGATAATACTTTCGCCTTTTCTTGGTATCTATAAAATATTTTCTATAATTAGTTTGCAGTATAAATAAAAATAATTTTCTTCAGAATATCATATTAATTATATTTCTCGAACGCCTCATCATGTACTATATACTTATATGAAATGTGTAATATTTTACTCAAAATCTATAAACAGGAAAATTAAGCGAAATTCGGGTATTTTCAAATATTTGCCACTATATTTCACTAATGAAAAAAATAAAATCATATTTGAATTTAATCTAGTTAAACTTTTAATTAGATATGCGACTCAAATTCTGTTTTAAAATTTTGGAAAACTTTTTCTCGATATTTTGGCTAAAAATTTTTGAAAAATGTGCAATATCTCCAGAACAGTTCATACTAACGTTCTAAAGTTTATGTCAATCGTTTTCTAATGAAAAATTAGATAAGAAATGTCTATTTGCGTAACTTTATTAGCGGTTTTGATTTTCTGACGATTTTTTCAAAATTTTAACTCGAAAATTTACGGGGTTCTGAACATTCGATTGCGTATGAAAACAATAAGCTTCCAATGTTTACGGATTGTGATTTTTGTACCAAATTTCGTTCGAATTGGTCCATTCATTCGTCAGTTATCGTCTCCACAGACTCACTGACACACACACACACACATACACACATACTTTCACACACACACACATACTTTCACACACACACACACACAGACATCACTTCAAAAACGTTTGATTCGTGATCAGGGATGCTTGAAACGTGCTCTCCCGTTGAAAACTCGAATTCGAATTTTCGACCCTGTCACAATACTTTCCTTATATATTATGTATATAAGGAAAAAAAAATATGATAATATGTAGAAGTAAAGAAAATAATTAATCTTATCATTATAAATTGAAATTGCTTCCGTATATTTGCAAATATTGTAGAGAAAAATAAACATATATAAATGAAGATTGATTAGCAAAAATAAACTTATTAAGGGAAATATAAAGTCAATTTTACTGACGTCAATTTTTAAAATTAAAAGAACAGTTGCTTTGAGAGCCCGGGCCTCAAATGGTCTTCAGAAATCAGTTTCTAGTTATATATAGTCACATTGTTAGTTATAGTTGTAGCCAAGAAAAATAAATTTCAAACTATTACAAATGTCTTCATTACAAATAAGCCACTACTACTTTGCAATTCAATATAACTAAATGACAATATCAAAACTTTCTAACCTGTATTGTTTGGGATTCGTTCCTCTAAGTCTTCATCATTTTTTCTTTTTTTCAGAGGTTTTCTTTCTATTTTCTTCGGCTGTAAATGATCAGGGAATTGAAATATTGTGGGAACAGCATCTTTTTTTAACCATGTCCCTCCAAACTTCTTATGATCAAAACAATCCTTTGTGAAGTGCTTAGAACAAATCCTAGTTCTATTGGTGACCTTAAAATTTTCTCTTCGAATTTTGCTCTCCCACAGCTGCCTTCTTTTTTCATCTTTTGGAAAACTAATAGAAGTATTAAAAAAATTCAATCTCTGTTCAGAATACCTCTATAAATATTAATTACTGATAATATATATATATAGTTTAATAAATCGCTAAACATTTGAATATACAATAACTGTATATATACATCCAATTTAAATGTGTTTATACAATCAAGTTAAATAAAATGAACTTACCATATAGCCAGAAATACAGTACTCTTCTATAAATATTATAAATATGAAGCATTTAAACTGGCATCAGATATTTTTCAACAGGCATTTAAACCAAATTTTGATATATTATAATCAAATAAATTATTAAAACTTGCTAAGCAAAATAATTTAGTTGATTTAAACTAGCAACTACGGTATAATCAATATTAAAAAATACGTATGATATACTTAAACACAAACAACATGAAATTTATTTACCACTTTGTAAGCAAACATAACAGAAACATGTTTAACTTTTATTTTTACAGACCCATTTGGCGAATAATTCGGTCGCCAAAACGAACCGTTTGAATAATTTTGCATGTATGCAAATCATTCAAACGAATTTGACTAAAAACCAGTTGTTTTTCTAATAAATAGCAACTAAATGCAAATAAGTACATCAAAATGTAAATATTTATCAAAAAATAGCAATATATAGATTGCTACAATGTAAATCACAAATTTAGATCAGGCTGACTGTTCAATAGTGAACTTAATACCAAAAAATTATACAATAACAAAAAATTAATGAATAGTTATACATACCAATGAAACGTTATGGATCCTCCTTTAACTTGTCTTTCTGTACAGTTGTAACAGCAGCATGACGAAACCATTTTAACCTATTTTAACTAGTTAACTTCACAAGCGTCCATTGAAACAACATTGAAATGCCTGTAGGAGAAAGAAGTGCGTGCCGGCAGTCACGTGGTTTAACGATGGAACGCCAAATCAAGGGTTATAGTAACTCTACTTCTTATTTCTGCTCTAAGGTTAAACCTCCAAATATGGTAACCCATGCACTTGTAGAAACCCGACTGGGCTTCAATATGTTTGATAAGTTAGCTTGTAGTATAGATGAGTTGCACCGACGTCACATTCCCCCTAGCAACGGTTGCTGTCGCCATACTCATTGTAGACGCCGTCCACCATTACCATTCTTGTCAATGTAGCGATTTTTTTTATCTTGACACTGTCGAGATTTCAGTGTTGTTGTTGTTGAGACCCAGACCGTCCGACCTACCAGAAAGGCGAGATTTCAGTGTGAAATTATTCCTCACAACACAACGTTGCTTCTAAGAAGTCAAAAAAAGCACCGAGAAAAATTACTTTATACGGATTTGTCTAATGAACCGTATAATATTTGTCATTTCTGAATCGCGTGCACTGATACAACAAAACCAATGGATACTATCGGCATGTATTGCTTCTACTCCAAGTACAGATACAATACAAGAAGTCAAGGTACTTTTCATGTCTATTTATTTACTTTATTTTAATGCAATAATTTGTTTTAAAAAGAATTTGGGAAATATAAGTACCTCTGAACAAGAAAAATTATGTGATTTCACTCCAGTTATTAAATTGATTTAAACTTCATTTTATTTGCCAGATCTATATGGTATCTTACTTAGACAGACATAATTTTTAATATGCTGCCTATGTTTCGATATTATTTAGAGTTGCACGAACAAAAAATATACTTTTTTTAAGCTTTTGTTTGTTTTCTTTGCAATATATAGAATACTATATATATATATATATATGTTACATATATGTGGTGTATGTTTGCTGCTGTTTTTCATTAATCTTCCTTTGACATGTCGAAGTAAATCATTTGTGATTAACACTTCGCTGGCAGGTTGTGAGTATACTCATGTTTGCATGACCACATGTTGCTGATCAGTCACCGTGTTTTCATGTCACTATATTTAAAATATATTGTAACTTGAGGGTGGAGGGGGATCACAGTGTGAAGTATACTTTTCCAAAGGAGAGTGCAGCAAAACTCGATATATTTTAAAACTTGTTGTGTATGATTACACGTAGGTAAATGTTTTACTGCATACCATACCCAAAACCATTATTAAATATATGTAGTAAGTTTCATTTCAATGCATGCTGTATAAATAAAGTTTATTGAAGCCTATTTAGATGCTTTGATTTTACTTGGGGGCGGGGGGAATCCCAGAGTATGTGTAAATAAAGTTTATTGAAGCTTATTTAGATGTTTTGATTTTACATGCGGGGAGGGGGTATCCCAGACTATGTGGAGTACGCTCTTCCAAAGGAAAGTGTTGAAAACCCAGACCACACGACAGATCCGAAGGTTTACTGTAGCTAAGTGTGTGGCCGGCCAAAGGAAAGTGTAGCGAAACTCGATATGTTTACATAACTTCTGTATCATTGCACGTAGGTAAATGCTTACAGTATACTGTTCCTGAAAAAATATTAAATATGTGTAAGTTTCATTTCAAGTAATGCTATGTAAATAAAGTTTATTCAAGCTTATAAGCTTATTTATATGTTTTGATTTTACTTGTGGGGGGAGGGGATTCAAGAGTATGTGTAAATAAAATTTATTGAAGCTTATTTAGATGTTTTGATGTTACTTGGGGGGGGGGGGAATCCCAGATATGCTCGTCCAAAGGAAAATGCAGTGAAACTCGATATATTTGTAAAACTTGAGTACCATTGTACATAGGTAAATGCTTTACAGTATACCGTTCCCGAAAAAATTATTAAATATATGCAGTAAGTTTCATTTCAGCGCATGCTGTGTAAATAAAATTTATTCAAGCTTATTTAGATGTTTTGTTTTTACTTGTCGGGGGGGGGGGGTGTCTCAAATTATGTGTAAATAAAGTTTATTGAAGCTTATTTAAATGTTTTGATGTTACTTGGGGGGGGGGAATACCAGAGTATGTGCAAATAAAGTTTATTGAAGCTTATTTAGATGTTTTGATGTTACCTGAGGGGGGGGGGGGAATCCCAGATATGTTCGTCCAAAGGAAAATGTACTGAAACTCGATATGTTTGTAAAACTTGAGCACCGTTGCACATAGGTAAATGCTTTACAGTATACCGTTCCCGAAAAAATTATTAAATATATGCAGCAAGTTTCATTTCAAAACATGCAGTGTAAATAAAGTTTATTCAAGCTTATTTAGATGTTTTGATTTTACTTGTGGGGGGGTGATCTCAAATTATGTGTAAATAAAGTTTATTGAAACTTATTTAGATATTTTGATGTTACTTGAGGGGGGAGGGGAATCCCAGACTATGTGGAGTATGCTCTTCCAAAGGAAAGTGCAGCGAAATTCGATATGTTTATAAAACTTGAGTATCATTGCACGTAGGTAAATGCTTACAGTATACTGCTCCTGAAAAAAATATTGAATATGTGTAGTAAGTTTCATTTCAAATAATGCTGTGTAAATAAAGTTTATTGAAGCTTATTTAGATGTTTTGATTTTACTTGTGGGGGAGGGGGAATCCCCGAGTATGTGTAAATACAGTTTATTGAAGCTTATTTTGATGTTTTGATGTTACTTGGGGGGGGGGGGAGGAATTCCAGATATGCTCGTCCAAAGGAAAATGCAGTGAAACTCGATATGTTTGTTAAACTTGAGTACCGTTGCACATAGGTAAATGCTTTACAGTATACCGTTCCCGAAAAAAATTATTAAATATATGCTGCAAGTTTCATTTCAACACATGCTGTGTAAATAAAGTTTATTCAAGTTTATTTAGATGTTTTGATTTTACTTGGGGGGGGATCTCAGAGTATGTGTAAATAAAGTTTATTGAAGCTTATTGAAATGTTTTGATTTTATTTTCAGCTGCTGAAACATAACCCACTACCCAGATTAGCTTTGGCTAGTCAGTCAGCAATATGTTAAAACTTATTTTTGATCTCTACAAGATTTCGTTTAATATGCTCTGTAAAAATACAAACCATATAACATGTGGTATACCACAGACGATAGATGTGCTGAATGTATTTTTATTTCATTCAATCGTGAATTGCTTATGTATAAAATTTTTGCAATATTTCGCCTCTAATTAGAATCATTTGTCGAGATTTTTAAAACAGAGTAATAGTGTTATGTATATCAAGACTCCTTGATATGATCTTATTACTTCTTGAAAACGTAAAAACATACCTACTTGCTTTTTACTTTTATACCACTGCATATTACCGATAATTTTCTAGAAGAAACTCCTGTGAATACTAATGCTGTCATGATTTTTTTTAAAGAAGCGTTATTGAATAGATCATTTCTAGGCATGTGTATATTATATAAAGTAACAATTCCATTTATTTATATTTTTTTACCTGCACATTGCTATATTTAATGTAAAACTAGTTATATTCACAATGCCTTCTCAAGAAATATAAGGAAATTTTAAAATAAAACACGAATGCTTACGCTACACAAGAGTTTAGAAAAACTTATATTGTTGTGTATTAAATGTAGAAACGGGGAAAGCTTAAAAGAAACTTTTTAAAATTTACTTCTTTTCAGGGAATTTTTTTGTATTTAAATTATAATTAGTAAACATTACCATTATTATAACATATAAGACTAAGAGTTCACACTTTCATAGCTTTGAATAATAAATTTTAGCATGATTTTGAGGTACTATTATTTCAGATATACAAACAATACACTGTAAAGACGCTTTCTTAATGTAAACAATATGAAGATTAAAATAAAAAAAAAGAAATGAAAATGTATCGATAACTTTCTGGATGATGTATAATGAACATAAAAGTAAATATATTTAAAACTGTGTTAATAAAATTTATTTGAATTATTATGAGATGATAGTCTATTATAACGCCACTGTTTTTAATTTTCTGATTCATGATGAAAGCGAGACAAGCACATGCCTTTATGCTTTCTAGTTAGTTCTAGCAAGGCATACATCAATATATATTGATGTACACCAAGGTTCTAAATAAAACAGCTTTTTATTAAAATAAAATCCCACCAAAATATTTGAAGAAATTGTATCTTCTGTTATAAACCTAATGCACTTCCTGTGATTGCTTGTACAAATTAAGGCTCCTATATAGACAGGCTGGCGCAACCGCCATTGAAGCTCCTGCCGTAACTGTCTGTTACCGTCTGCCTATGCTATTTCAATGGCGAGCGTACGTTACTTGTCTCATGTTTGATACGTATTTTATCTGTAAACTGGGTGATTGTGGTATAATAAATGACACTAATCATTGGAGGAAGAAGTTGGAAATGTTTAAATTTCCTGAAGATCCCGAGAAATGGAAAATATGGCTTTATAAACTGCCGAAAAAATGGATAGATTCCTGGACATTCACCTGAATTGCGCAGTGTAAATAGTTTCATATTTTATGCTTCCTTTGTCTTTTAAAAAGTAAATGTATGTTAAGATCTTGAAAAGAAGATTTGAAAATTGGTTTCTTAAAGCTGAACTTTCAATAAATAATTTTTTTATAATAGTTAAATAGGATTTTTTCTTGCAATGAAATTGTAGGGTTGCTATCGCGTTTTGGCGTGGGTTTATCGATGACTTATCGCCAAGATAGTAAGATTTGACTTTGAAATTTGTGTTTTTATATAATTATTGTGCTTTAAAGACTGTTTTGTATTTCAATTATAAAATATGTGCATTGATATAAAATTTTAACAATTGTTTGTAGAAATATGTGAAAGCTGCATTTAAAAAAAAAATAAAAACTTGCTATTTTGATTGTCTCCAAAGCATTTATAAAATAAATAATATTTTTTATGATTAAGTATTCAATGTACATACTAGAACGTTACAATCAAATATATTTTTGATTGCTTATTTCTCATTTTAAGTTAGCATAGACTTATGCTGCCAGAGATTTTTAACATTTCTGCAGATGCTATAACTATTTTACTTGTAGTAATATGAATTGCATGCATTATTTTGGCTCATTGATTTTCCTATTTTATATTATTGATATATTATCTTGTTAAATATAGTTAAACTTAAGCTTTAAAATACTATGGCATTTATATAACATTAAAAATCGCATACCTGATATAGCTTGAAATAATTTCTCAAAATAACTGAATACTAGAAAGTCAATTCTCTATTAAAATAGATATAAGCTATCTATATAAGATATTTCTACATGTAAAGGCTAAATTTTAAATCCATTTAGAAGATCAATAATTTACCTTACAAATTCATCCACAATGTTGAATTGAACAATAGCTTTTTGTAGCTGATTCTGCACCGATAATGAATAAAAATATGATTAAATATTTTGTTTCAACTTCATTATCGAAGGGCTTTTGGCGTCCATATCAAAACGTCCCCCCCCCATTGTTTTTCAAAATCAGAAATTTAATTTTGATGATAAAGCAAGGTTTATCAACGAAAGTCTTCCACCATATTGTAAAAATATTGCGCAGAACACCGTTGGAATATAGTGTTGGAAGTTTCCAATTTTTGTTAAATTTAGACAAATATACACACCCCTCTCCCTTTCACCCCAAATAAATAAAGTGAAATAAATCATGTCTGTTTAAAATACGTTATTGAGTATTATCAAAATAGGTGTAAAAATGTTAACAGTCGTAGACCTTTCAATATTGTTTAAAAAAAATTTTAGAACTTTTACTATTTTTAAACACATTTTTGTTAAATTGTTACCAAAATACTCAAAATAAAAGCGTATTGCATGCAAAATTTGATTAATAACACTTTTCATTCTAATCAAAATAAGAAATATAATATTTTATGTAAATTATTACATTCAAAATGCGCGTTTTAAAAGCATAAAATATTTCGAGACTCTCAGATAAAATCAGAGTTTGACAGTCGGTAGCTTGAAAAACAGACGCAGAGAAATGCGCCATTATAGCGATAAATGGCAAGAAAAAGTAACCCTCGTTTTCGCCAAGCACAGTCGTCGCTCCCACAGGAGCTTTAATGGCCGCTCTTGCGCCAGCCTGTATATCATGAAGACTAGAGAGATCTATCTAGTCTTCATGCTGTATATATAGGAGCCTTAGTACAAATAAAACAATCTCATGATGTCACATGAATCCCCTTTACAGTTAAAAACAGGATCCCTATTAACGACAACTTTTATTTATCTGAAATCCCCAGGGATATTAATAGGGGGGGGGGAGGGGCACAAGGTTGAATTGTACATAGGTGCCTGACAATATAATAAGAGCAAAACTGATCCATGGATACTGATATCTGTAATGGGAGTGCTTTCCAGATGTTATGTATAGTTCAGTGATGCTAAAAGTGTGTAAATCAGAAGAAAAGTATTTAAATATTTGATTTCAGTCACAATACTTTCCTTATGTACTCAAAGCTCAAAATTTTACATCCTTTATACGACATCACATATATTCAGATATGAAAAGATGCTTGTATAAACAATTTTGCACAACAATTTAAAAAAAATTCCGTATTACCTAATTTTTTTTAAAATACTAAATATGTATTCATCAGAAAATGCATATGCTTTTCTATTTTAATATATCGATTTAAAAATAAGGAAAAAAGTCCGAAGATTATAAATGAACTTGACCATTTGCACTTTGCGATCAATATATATTACTAATAAGATTATTACTAATATATAGAGATTATTACTAATATATAACATTATTACTAATATATAAGATTATTACTAAGATATATTACTAATAAGACTTACAATATGGGTGTTTTAAGTGCATGAAATAAAAATAGCTCAATTAAATAAACAAACTTTGATGGCACAGATATAATTACATAATGCAAGGGTAGATGTCAACAAAGTAATTTTAAATGTAACTTACCCAATTCCTTTAGTAAACTTCCAAAATCAAATATTGTTCATATATGCTTGTAACGGCAATATAAAATTTATTTCATCAAAACACATCTTTTTATGAATATTTGTGCTAAATAATCCTAAGAAAATATAAATCTTGATATATCCTACTGAAATTATGCACTAAATGATTGTAAATTTCTAAAAATCATCTGTAATATACGGATAGACCGATGTTACAAAGAACATGGCCGCTGTGCAGTGGAATCGCGAACGTGACGTCACATGAAACTCTATAGTAAGGCTCCTATATATACTATAGGTCTATATAGGAGCTTCTATGTATACTATAGTCTATATAGGAGCCTTAATCTATAGGAGTCATATGAAACTCATCTATACGTCACATTGTCTTCTCCTCTGCAGTTATCTCCTTCTCCATAGTGAGTAGTAATTTGGACACCCCGTCTCAATACATGAATAGCCGATAGCAACTGTTACTAGGGTATTGTGATGTTGTCAAGTCATTTAGAGGTTTCCTGTTCCTCCATGTCCCAGGCATTTCGATTTTTTTTCCGAAAAATAAATTGGCAATACTGTTTTCTTTTTTTGCAGTATGCTAGTTGTGTTTTGAAAACTTCTGTGGTGTAGAAATAGTTAAACAAGATATATTTATTTTAATTACAAAATTTTGGTTGTGAAAAGTCAAATAATCGAAATCACCTTTGAACTATTTGAATTTTTTTTTTTTAAATGACTCTTTATTGCTGCATTTCTGGATGTAAAAACAAATATGTCAAAGGTGGTCGTATCACTTTTCACAGGTAGGGCTTTGAGGTTTGGTTCATAAAAACACATACAATACCTCCCTGCTAAATTTAGAACAAACTATTAATTTATCTGAAAATAAGAACCTTGTTAGGCAATAGAAGGTAAAAAATAAAAATAAATATAGAAGGTAAAAAATAAAAAGACAACCGCTTTAAAGGTGAAATGGAGCTGCCTTCAGAATAAATGATACAGACAACCAGTAACAACAACAAGAGGATATATTTCTTTTGTCGACATTATCCCAAAGACCGGTACGGTCTCTAATTTGGCGACTTCTTTGGCTCCAATTCTCTTACGGCGCTCGAGGTTTTTAAGAGCATGAGCACGAACGTAAATAAACAACCTATGTAGCAGAAATGCAATTGCAAAGGGGCATTAATTTTGCCATAGCGCGAAATGGTAAACTGACGATCATGTCAAATAAAAATTGGAAATTAAACATCGAATTTATCTTTGAGATGGACATTAGTTATTTAGAATACATTAATAACAATATATATTTAAAGATTTCATTTGCTAAAGTGCATTTTGAAGTGAATATACACTACTACTCATATTTACCATAGTCACTAAGTAGCGTTCTAAAGATGTATACATTTATTAGCAAATTCCGCTTTTACGTAAAAAAAATCTTGTATATATTTTAATGAAAGTTAATATTTTATTTTCCGGTTAATTAAAAATATCCATCAAAGAAGATAGATTTAAATGTATCCTACTAAAATTAGAGGTTAAACGAATGTAAGTTTCTAAAGTAATGTATATGTCATGTATATGCATATATCGTAATTCAATGTATATGTCGGAGGTCGCACGTAGCAACAGCTGTTTGTATAACAGGTGTTTGTGTGGCTCATAGAGTGATATAGCAATTAGAACATGGATCTATGCCCTCTTCACGAGCTTACCTCTCTACGCTCGCTCGCTAAAAAAACATCACAGAACCTGGTCCCGCTGGCTTTCGGAGGTTGCATGTAGTAACAGCTGTTTGTGCAACGGGTGTTCTGTGGCTCATAGAGTGATGTAGCAATTAGAACATGGATCTATGCCCGTTTCGCGAGCTAACTTCTCTATGCTTGCCTGCTAAAAAAAATCACAGAATCCGGTCCCACTGGCTGTCGGAGGTCGCACATAGCAATAGCTGTTTGTGCAACAGGTGTTCTGTGGCTCATAGAGTGATGTAGTAGTTAGAACATGGATCTATGCCTGCTTCGTGAGCTAACCTCGCTACTCATGCCTGGGTAATTCCATTGTGACTAACATAACATTTGAATGATTTTTGAAATGATTTTGATTTTTTACATGCACTAACTTTATTTTTATCCTAATACCTTAAACAGGGTGTTATTCTTCTTTGGGCAGGTGGTTTTATGTAGAGAAATGCAAAACTAATATTTAAAATTGTTTATATAAGAATTCAGAGATTATTTTGATCAATGTGAGTAACATAACAGGTTTGCAACACTAGGATTTTGTATTAATTTTTATAGCCATTATCCTCTGAAACTAAAGCAACAAAATGATTATTACCTTTTGAAAATGTCTATGTGAAAGGTTTTTGTTCGATTAATATGCAAAAATTTGGCATACATTTCAAGGATAATACAGAGAAATAATTTTTAATAAACCTTGCCTGTGACTAATATAACGTGACTAACATAACGTGTGAATATACTTTAATTTCAGAGTATTGCAGATAATATTTACATAAGTGTAAGAATGCAAACAGTGTTTTATTATATGTTTACATGTAGAAAAATTATAGTTCAGTCTTATGTGTGACATGATAATGTCCACGAGAATTTACAGTCGGTTGTGATAAAACTTTAACAATTTGTGTCGTTTCAACTCAAGATTTGTCCTCAATTGTGGGAAACACAAAGGTTGCCTCAGTACCAGGCGTCCGGAAATTGCCCGTCCTCCCGTCCTCGCCGTGTTAAAATTCGGCGAGGACGATCAATTTTCGGAAGTTGCCGTTCTCTCGGACGGCCTTAAGATTAGAGATTCCGTAAAAAAAAAAAAAAGTTACAAATTGTTGTCATTGTAAAATTGTGGCGAAAGCCGCCCTTTCCCGTGCCATGAATGAAAATTCAAATGTCGTCACCTACAAATCCCCCTAGTGTGCATTATCAATGCCTTCTTTCTAGGCGAGCCGTCAGATCTGAATTGTAACCACAGGCAGTAGTTATTTTTTCTCCCCTCATCCTCCACCCAGTGAATCCGATGATCACACGAAAATGCGATATCGCACTCACGATCGAAGTGACAAGTTCTCTTCTCCTTTTCAAGGTCTACATGTGCGGAATTTTCGGATTTTCACAAGACCGACAGTATCAATGCTTAAATCCAGACCAAGCCCGAAGAAATTTATGAATGTAGAATGAACTCGGCCTGAAGATAACTGCATCTCAGCAGGCCCGAAATCATTTGTATTCAAATATATTAAAAATAAATTTGTCAAAATTTTGTACGGAGAATTTAGTTTGTTTTCTTAAATATTTATCTTTACTTAGCTGAAATAAAAGCAATAAGTTCATGCATTCAATTTAAATCCATTTTAAAAATTTTCAAAAGAAATATGTTCAGCCCGGTCGTAACGGATGTTTAAAAAAAAAAAAAAAGACTTAACCCTGCCCGAAACAATAGAAAACTCAAGTCCAGCCCGGGCCTAAGCCCAAATTCCCATTTAACTCTTTAAAACCCAAACTATAAAATTTTCATTTGCTGTAATAGACGGTAGTAAATAACAAGTTTGAATTTTTGGAATGGATTCTTCTAGTTTCAGCCAGAAGTGTTTTATTTTCTTCCCCACTTTGGTTTCAACTTTAAAACTAAAATGTTTAAAATTTATTCATGGCATTTGTTCCAGTTGTTGGACAACTGAAGTTAAAGTATGAAAAATCTATTCAGTCCAAGAAGATTTTAATCTTGATTGACTACATTCCCTAGAAATTAAGAGTACCGATGAGGTTTAAACTGTTTAGAGACAAGAGGATTTATATGATTATTTATTTACAACGCCTTCAAGTTACCAAACATTAAAAAAAGAAGCGATTCCTTACATATCTTACCCCTTTTCCCCCACCCATAGATCGGAATTCAGCGGGTCCGATCCATTATCGGAGACTCCGCGTCGGCGACTTTCATCGCGGCGGTTAAGCGGTGTGGGGGTGGTGTATGAATATGCAGTTATCGCACTTCATTGTGAGGCAGTTGGTTCTAATTTATTATTGTTATGCGATGTATTTAAGCAGCACATATATTAAGGAATATAAAGTGAAAAAAAAATTCTTAGGAAGACGGGTAAAAATTTTCGAGGACGGGTAAAAAATTTCAATAGCCGTCCTCGCGGACGGGCTAGATTTTGCCAATTTCCTGAAGCCTGCTCAGTACTTTTCTTCATGAACAAGACCTCATAATCATTCTTATGAGTGTCGAAAACTTGTCCACCATATCTTTTTTGTTTACTTTACAATTATAAATTCAACAATGACAAAATCACCCAATGACGCAATGGTTTTGGGGGACAGTTCAGAGGCAGAGTCTACTTCAAAATTATTCATAGTGAAATCAGTTTCAGTTTCCAGATTTTCTTTTAAGGTTACTTCGTGTATGGAAACATCATCTCCTGTATTCTGATATAAAGCTAATTTGAATTCTCCCATATTAGTAATACATCGTGAGGACTGAATACCTTCCACTGGATTGACATTTTCAAACAATGCTTTCAAATTGTTTTTCTTTCCTATGATGCCAATTGCACTGGCGAACAACCATTTTGTTTTCATTGTCATTTTTCCCAGTTCGAGAAAAAAGTCTTTTGCATTGCACACTATAGCTTTACCTCTCAAAACTCTGTTCCACACATTGCACTTCACAACAGCACATACTCCATCATGTGGACCTTTTCCGTGATATGGTTCAATAAAATTCCATGACCTGTAAACATTAGAAGAAGTTAAAGTCATCATAGAGTATCTATTTTTAAATGAGCAGCAGCTCCATCTGTCCACAAGATCATAGATTCTACATTAATCTTGTAAGTTATAGTAAAGTCATTTATAATTTGTTTATTTAAAATGTTAATTTCATAAGCAGAGTGCTTGTTTGCATCGGAAATTATTGCATAACACTGTGTCTGTATATCTTCAGAAGTAATGTGCCGAAAATAAATAACAGCAGTATAAATTGTTACAGAAACTCCCTGTGCTGCATTTCAATGTGCCTGCATTACTTCATCCTGATGTTTAATATAATAATTTCCAGCAAAATCAGTTTGTAGAATGATTTTCCCTGTGCTTAAGTTTTCCTTTTGCAGCTCCCCGACTTGTCTCCAATGTTTTATTAATGTTTGTATTAATGTTTTAAAATATTTTTTGTTTGGTCCATCAATATTTCTGTAACTTGTTTGTAAGTGATGAACACCAATTCAAGTTTTCCATTTTTCCACTTATAAAATGAAATACTTTCATCATCATTCCATAATATTGTCTCTGACTCGACAAATTTCTTTAGCTGGCTTACACCACTGAGTTCACATGTGTTTCTCATACAATTAGCAGATTTTCTATCTCAATCAGTTCTTAAATCTTCTTTGGTCCGGGGTTGAATTCAGAAGCGGTTAAAAGACTTGAATTCTCACAATAGACACAGCAGCAAACTCTGATTTTGGTTGAAACCAATTGTACTTCCTCCGGATGAAGTTCACAAAATTTTGATACTTCTACTGGGTTTCCAGGATTTTCTTTCTCATATAAGTCATAGAGTTCTTTTAAAGTGTACATTAATAGGTGTTTCTGCACTTTTTCCTTTTCCCCAGCTTCATTTTTAATATTTTTGTATTCCTTCTTCCCAGAAAGTGGTCTTGAAATTTCATCTCTTCTATAAAAATTCTTTACAGCACTTATTATTTATTTACACAATGCACTTTTCTTTTTAATATCATCCACAGTAACAGCATTCAAAACTTGTTCACTACTTTCCCTTATGGTTAACTCTTTAATAACAGCAAATCATTTTCGTGGACTGCTAGGAAGAGCTACAGACACTCGTTTCATTGCTTTTCCAAATGTCTGACGTGTAGTGAATGGTGACTTGCATGTAATCATTGTTTCTTCTTCCACTACTTTTTCCTTTGCATCTTTTCATCGTCGTCTCATATTTTTCATTCCTCTTTGAGATTCCAATCTGTGTTTTTTCTTATAAATTTTATCATACTTTCGACTTACTCTCATTGCTTTCATTCCTCTTCTTGCCCTTTCTCTCTCTGCAAGTTTCTTTTCTTCACTTTGTCTTGCACGGCTCTTCCTCTTTCTTTCTGCAGCAGTTTTAGCCATATTAGTTTTTCAATAAAGGATTTCCTCACAATACTTTAATAAGCAGTTGAAAATGTCAAGTCTGATGTTAGATTTTATTTAGAATCATAAAAATTACTTTCTTTATGAGGACAAGTTCCAGGTCTAATTTCTAAAAACACTTTTTCAACAATTAGATAGATCAAGTTTTAATATTATGCACAGATTTAAGTTTTACAATGATTAATTCATCCAAAAAACTATGAGAAACAAATATGTATATTACATATAGAGGAAAAAAATGCACACAATCTTAAAAATGAGATGTTAAGATTTAGTTGACTTCATAAAATTATTGTGTTATGTTAGTCACAACCAGTGGTGTTATGTTAGTCACATGTACTGTTGCCAGAAAAAAAGAAAATTATTTATGTTTAATTGCATCTGTCTAATGGCAACAATCACATGAAAGACATTAAGTAAGCAAAAAAATTTTTTTTTGTATTTCTGGGGAGAGTGGAACTTAATTGATGTTTTTGTGACTAACATAACTAGTGAATCGGATTACACACCATCTATCCTGACATTAGTAAGTTCATTTTCTAACAAAAAATTCTTTAGTTTATTAAATAGAGGAAAAAACAATGTTTCAATGGTAAAAAGATTTTTTTTTTGCTAGTTGAATTTTTGATGATAAAATATAAGTCTGAAAACTTTGAAAAATGACAGACATTTTGGTTAATTGCATATATCTTATTTGTCGCCATTTTATGTAGATTTGAAGTAATATTTTGTAAAAATTATAGTTAAATTCCAAAAATTTGAAAAATTATCTTTAAAACGATATATAATACAATATATATGCTGAAAGGTAAAAAAATGACCTTTGGGTTGACAGTTCCATGGAATTGCCCGCCTGTTAAAAAAACATCACAGAATCCTGTCCCGCTTGCTGTCGGAGGTCGCACATAGCAATAGGTGTTCTGTGGCTCATAGAGTGATGTAGCAATTAGAACATGGATCTACACCTGCTAAAAAAAATCACAGAATCCGGTCCCTTTGGCTTTCAGAGATCGCACGTAACAGCATCTATTTGTGCAACAAGTGTTCCATAGCTCATATCGTGATTTTCATGTTACTTCCGCGCTTCAAAATCTCAATCAAATTCAATCTAGAATACTCAAACCATATACGATTCCTTATATTCCTCCTCACTTAATGCGCATTCTCTCTAAAAACACGGCAAGCCCACTTATAACCATCAAACTCTTCCATACTATCATTCCTTTCACACAATCGCATTATCCACTTGCAATCAACCCCTGATTCATACACCATTTAATCACACCCATTTTACCTCTATCAATCAAACGACCAAAAAGAACAATACTCAATATTTCACTCTTCACAGTTATTTAGCACACACAAAAGAAATCAAAGAAATTTTACCAATACTTGTATTTAAATCTTGTTCCAAAACATCTAATTTTAAGAGATCAGCAGAAGAATTCAGAAATGAGCATAGAATAACATAAATTGAGACAGTTGCCTTATCAACTTACAAGGTTACCATGGTTACGAAGTACGAAGAGTTAAAGGGTTACCAAAGTCGAAACATAGCACTTCGCTTATTGCCGATTTGACGTGATAGAAAAAAACAACCATACCGGTCTCTGGGATTTAGCCCTTTTGCCATTGGTATGCTGTGTGCAATTAAGGTTTTAATTTTTACTTTCATCCACAGAGTAGACCGAACAAATTTTTATTAACTTCTTTAACAAGAACACTTGCTAAAAGATTAATGTGCAAAGTAGCTTTAAAAGAAAGCCATTTACAAATAAACACCAGTGAAGTATTGTGTAAGCAGGAGCAAATTGGCACTATTAAATCAGCTCGACCACGTGATTTGTACAGTTTACAGTACAATTTGTACCATCAAACATTGCCTAAAATCAATAATTGTAATTTGAATTGTTGTCGAATTTGTATTAACTTCTTTAACAAGAAAGACACTTGCTAAAAGATTAAGTGCAAAGTAGCTTTAAAAGAAAGCCGTTTTCAAATGAACACTGGGGAAGTATTGTGTAAGCAGAAGCAAATTGGCACTATTAAACTAGCTCGGCCAAATGATTTGTACAATTTTTTTATGTACCATTAAACATTGCCTAAAATCAATAATTGTGCCCATTTTCAGACACACCAATCACCAATAGCTCATGAGTACTTTCAAAGACATTTTACCAACTTGTCGGTTTAAATGCTCCAAAAAATAAGAATAAAATAAAAAGAACAATAAATTGGAAAAGTTTTTAAAAAATATAAATTTTTGTGAGTAAGTGAAACTAAATTAGTTTGACTCTTAAAGTCATCCTTAAAATATATTCTCTGGGCAAATGAGCCCAAATTATATGCAATTTCATATGAACATTCAGTTTTATTGCATATTTGAGCACTTCTTAAGTATAATGCATATATATAAAAGGATGGAATTTCATAATTTAATTTATTAGTTACCTTTTCATGTATGAACCTCATCTGGTATGACCTCATTTTTCCATTATAAAACTTTTAAAGGAAATGTAGTTCAACCTTATTCACGGGGTAGTGAATTACCCTGTACTGACAACTAGATGAAAAAATATTATTAATTCCAAAGTCTCATTTTAAGTCCAGATGAAAGCACAGACACCTTTTTTTCCAGTTAATAGTTTTGGTTTTATGCAATTAATGAAAAGTCATTTATAATCAATATTATCTTTAGAAAGTGGCTGCTGGTACAGCCCGTCCCTGTCTGTAAGAGCAATTATTTTTATTTTTTGTGTGTTGCATTAAAAATAAATAAATAAAATAGTTTCATGACGAATGTGTCCTTGCTTGCTATATAAGGTCTATAGGCCGACTCCTGTGAGTTGGCAGATGACCTTGGATGAGTTCATTTCTCTAAAGGGAAGAAGGCTGGCAAACAGACGATTTGTGCATTACAGGGAAAGAAAGGGTTGCTGAATGCAGAAACCTGTTTGTTGCGCGTATTTCGCCAATAATTTGGAATTTAGAATTGTTGGAATGCATTTAGAATCGTTGGACTAGCATTGCGCTTGCGACTAAAAATCTGTCTAACCTCTGTTTATTTAGTTAATCAGAATCTTATATTTGGGAACCGTGCTTTTGTCGACAAAATGTCTGTAAAAGAAAAAGTAATTCACTCCAAGGAACGAAATGTGGTCCACAATGTCCCCAAGTTTTTTGAGGCTGAAGCAACTTCAGAAAAGTTATGCATCCCCATCCAACAGGCCCAGAAGAGAACAGCCACTGCAACTGGTGTGTCAGTGAGAACAATCGCTCGCATCAAGAAAGAATAAAATAAATCACCGATCCTAGTATCGCCACGTAAATGAAGGAGACCCGAGAAATATCAAAATGCAGTTTCAAGTGTGAATGATTTTGATTTACGTGTAATTCGACAAGCTGTGAACGAGTTTTATGCTAGCAATAAAATACCTTCTCTCAGTACTTTGTTACCTGCTATAAAGGAGAAAATTAATTTTCCTTGGAAAAAAGAAACATTGCGGAGAATAATGCATAAAATCGGATTTCGGTGGAAATGCTGCCAAGACAAAAGGACAGTGGTTATGGAAAGGCAAGACATATAGATTTTTACAAGAGATAAAAAAGTACAGAGACAGCAAATGAGTAATAATTTATTTGGATGAAACCTGGATAGACAGCAATCTGTGCTTCGGGAAATGTTGGCAGGTTGATAAAATGGGAGCTTTTACAAAAAGAAGTGCTGAAATAGACTGATAGTTGTACATGCAAATAACTAGGATGGATTCATACCAGGAGCTAGTTTGGTATTTCAACCTGGCACCACCTCAGGAGACTATCACGGTCAAATGAATTTTGATAATTTTTCAAAGTGGTTGCAAGAAAAACTATTGCCAAATATACCGGCTAATAGTGTAATCTGCATGGACAATGTCCTTTACCATACTGAGATTTCAAACTGTATGCCATCAAAATATGCAACTAAAAAGAAACTGTCTGAATGGTTAGAAGAAAGACAAATTTCTCACAGCCTTGATATGAGAAAAACTGAACTTTATGATTTAGTATCCACAAATGCACCCCCAACTAAAAAGTACTGTGTTGATGAACTTTTGAAGGATAGAAGCCATGATGTGCTACGAATACTTCATTATCATTGCGATTAGAGGTATGTGCGAGAAAGGAATGTTAATGCTGACTTAACTGGAGTGTGGCTCGACTCGACTTTCTCATACCAAAATCCATTTTTATGTAGCTTGTGAATTTTTTTTTTTTTTTCAAGATTTCAAGAAAAAGTTTGAAAAATCTGTTTGCTGGTCTAAATGATCAAAATTATAGCATGTTACCCTTCATTTTAAAGGCCTTAAAAAATCTTTCAATTGATAACAAGTTTGATAATGTACCTCTTTGGAGAGGTAATTCTACCCCGAGGGTGGTTAATGATGTTATGAACACAAAAATTATATTGTGGCTACTTTTCATAACAACGATTGAAATTGTGAAGTTTTGTGATCATTGCTGCATAAATAACCCCTTTTAGGCATAATTATTCCAAATTTTGTCCTATGCTGCCATGTTAGAAAAATATAAAATTTCGAAGCTTTCGCTCAAATTTAAAAAAATTCTTATCTAGTTCTAGATTTTTTTGTTGACAAAGCTGTATATATAAAGTTTAGTAAATATCCATTAGTATTTGTGGCAGCTATCATATACATAAGAAATTGACCACATACAGATAGACAGCACTCCAAAAATTGTCAAAATGTGTTCAGAAGGTTCTAAAACATATTGGCATCAAAATTTTGAAATCAAAAATTTTTTTGGATGCAATATTTTATACTGTATTCAATAAGTCTAATTTTTTATTGTTTTATTTTTTAGGTTTCCTATGAATCCTGAAAGACGAAAATTATGGGTGCTTGCACTGAATCGTAAAAATTTTGTGCCAAAGAACTATGCAGTGATATGTTCTGACCATTTCACCGAAAATGACTATGACAGGAATAAACTTGGTGGATCCTGGTTGAAATCTGATGCTCTGCCTTCCAGGTTTCCAAAACAAGTGGAAAATGTAAATAGTAATATATCAACAACAGAAATCAGGTGATAAGCTTTATTTTTTTGATAATTTTAGAAATATATAAGTATATAACATACTAAATATTTATAAATTGCTATAAAATTTCAGATGGGCATAGCGAAGAAAATGAGTACTTATGTATTAGCTATAGCTTAAATTAAGTGACAGACATTTAATCTATCTATCGATCTGATATTTATCTATCTATCTGTATATCTATTTGATTAATAAATTTCAAATTTGGCTAGTTAATTTATATAGATTACTAGCCATTATGACTGATATACTGTTTCAAATATCTGATATGTCTTTTCCTGCATTGAATTTGAAGCTGAAAAACAACTTTTATAGGCATTAATTAATTGAGGGTCTTTATCACTTGACCTTGGTGACAAATTTGGTGAAATGTTACTACCTTAGCCACTTTTGGAAACTCTTAAGAACACTGATGATTGGAATAGAATTTTTTGAGTTAACTACGTTTTTTAAGATCTTACCACAGAGGTTTTTCTTTTTCATAGAATAATGTGATGTGATGCAAGTAAATGGGAATATGTCAGTGTTTTTAGAATACAATCTTCATGATTGTTGCAAACCCAGACCACTTGACTGACCCTAGGGTTTACAGCTGCTGTTTGAGTGGCCGGGATCTTTATGATTGTGAATTAGTTGAGCATTTAATTGTTTTTATTGTATACTAGCAGCATACCCATTCTTCATACGGAGTATATAATATAAAGAAATTTATAATTCATAATCATGTGCAAATTCTGTTAAAATATTAAATTTATTGCTCCTAAAGAGAAGTTTAAGAATATCTGTTCTCACTATGCAAAATTGTCTTCACTGGCAGATATGAAGAAAACATCCTGGCCTCTTTTGTAAGCAAATTTACAAAAAAAAAAGGAATTGAATCAATATATGCAACCCCGTACTAATATTGTTCCAAATTAGAAAATATGCCAGTGTGTTAGTAAAAGATTACCCGTATTACAATATGAGTCTGAAAAATCTTTGCCAAAATAAAAGAGATGATGTAATATATTGAAAATATCAATAATCCCCGTACTCTTTATACCAGAAGGTCGTAATTGATTCCAATATATATCAAAACATATGCCAATATACCTATACTACTTATATTCTCATAGATTAGAAGGTATACCCGTGTATTTGTAGAAGATTATTCGTACAACGTACAATATATGAGTTTAAACAATTTTTGTCATATAAAACAATTGCATAATAACTTGAAAATATCAATAATCCCTGAATCAATAATCCCCGAAAATATCAAAATATCAATAATAATAATGTTTAAACCTGAAGACCGTAATTGATATTATCCAGTCAAAAATGCTATAAGAAAAATCAAATCATTCTTTTCTAAAATATATTTTTATATCCATTTATTTATTATTCAAATCAAAAAAATAATAATTAAAATTAACAGACAGATTTAATTTAATTGCTTATCTGAGCAACATGATATAAGATAGAATCTTCCTCATAAACTGCGAAATTAAATAGCCATTTTCATTTCTTTATACTTTTCATTGTTCAGTAAAAGCTTGTGAAAAATAAACCATGGAGATAGACTTCCCATTTAAATCAGGTTTCAAACAATTCATGTTTTCAGAAAGTGAGTAATTAACGCAAAAAATCTTCCATCAAACTCAGAGATAAAGTTTTAATTCACTTTCAAATGATTTTCAAGCTTTTCATTTGGATAAATCATGGAGTTAGAGAGTGCAATGAATGCTTCTCATAGCAGGCTTTGCTGTGAGATTTTATAATCTTGTCTATTTGTGGAAAGCTATGACATAAGTTTTGCTGCACTTAATTCTGAACTGCAAAAAACCCAGTGGTAATAACAGTAATTAAAAAATGCAATGCTGAAAGCCAAAGCCAAAGCTGATCTGACAATTCTTTCATGGTGTTGCAATTTTCATAAATATGATTGTATGAATTTCGATTTTTAAGAACAGTTGTTTTGTAGAACAAGTAAAAAGTACAAAAATTAAAACTGGCCAATTTATTTACATTTTTCAAGAATAAGTGGTAATTGTATTTGAATTTGCAATTGATTATCACCAATACAGAAGAAAATGTTTTGTGCACAAATCATTTTGAGCTAAACGACATCTGTGTAATGCATACCACCACTATGGGCAATGCAGCATTAAAACCTTTTACTTCATATTTTTAAGTGTATTCTGTTTAAGGTTATTTGACATAACCTACCTGCTATGTCATCATAATATTTTACTTACAATCAGACAGAGAGAGAGAGACAAAAAACTAGCCGAATACCCATTGAAAATCAACAGTCTCAAAATAAGCAACCCCGAATAACATGAATTTTTGAATAATTCGATTTTTCCAGTGATCCTTTTCAAACTGTGCACTCGTGTACCAAATTTTAAATATCTGTCTCACTTCAGACTGGACATTCCTCATTTATTCAGCTCATTAAGCATTTCAGTGCATGGTATCCCTAAATTAGCGAATATTAGAAAGCTGAAATTATACCCTTTTTTCTGGTCTTTTTTTCTTGTCGATTTTTCTAGGGGATTTTATCAAAGGATCAACCCTTATTACACTCTTATCTATTCGTGAAGTGCCCCAAAAAAGTGTGACAGACAGACAGACAGACAGACAGACACTTACATTTAATATATATAGATAGATTTAAAAATGTCTAAGTGTAAATTTCAGGGACTTCAAAATATCACAAATGCTTTTTTCTTTGCAAATTCATTCAGAAATTTAACCAGATCATATCAGTGCGAATGCCTGGATATGTTCAATTGATATAGTTGCCAAGCCAACTAGTCTCTTTTCTAACAGTATTGAGTGTATGCAAGCTTTCGTACTATTGAGCTTTGAGAAATTAGATCACTACTTGTCACTGATACTGGAATTGTTAGAAGAATCCTTAGAGTCAGGGCTGCAGAGAGCAGGTCCGAGCCCTTGGAAAACGATAGTTCTGGGACTGATGACAGGAAAGAACTACATATGGATAGAAATTGTTTTTCAGTAAAGCAGACACAAGCTCTGCAGGCTGCATGGACCCCAGAAATTTGTTCCAGCTTCCCACCCTCTTTTTTAGCTTGCTTAGAGCAAAGGATACATTAGGTGGTATATTATTTCAGAGTTTTTGATGTAGCACAGAAGTATTATAGCAGAAGTACTTCTTGTGGCAGCATTGATTTTAAAAGCCTTTGAGCTATTGCCTTGAGTTAAAAATACAAATTTTAGGCATCAATAGCTTTGTTCACTTTATGCATTATGATTTTTTCAAATTCATGTAATTAAGTACATGTTCAGTAGATATTTTCTTTATCTTCTATAATAATAAAAGAAGATGTATACCTGTTTCTCTGTACTGTCTAGGTTACTGTCTAGTGTCCTGCTTCAATCATCAAAGATTTCTATTAAAGCATCATATATATTGCAAAGATATCTCGGTTGCTTTAAAACGTCAATCCCACTCACTCTCCCACCGTATTTCACTTAGTGGTTTAACAATTATGCCTGAATCTGACATATGGCCAATTAAAATTTGCAAATACTTAGTCGATGTAGAGAAATAATTAGGAATATGTTGAACCAAACTGAAGAAGCTAATTGTTTCCAGACAATACCTAGCTCCTTGACTACCAAATTTAAAGAGCAGCATCATTAACTATCAAGTTTGAAGCATGTAGAACATAGAAAAGGTACACAGGTTTATCGGCTCACTTTTGCACTTTTTTTTACTTTCGTTATTTCATTGCCATAACCTTGTTCACACAGATTTTTAATTTATAATCCCATTTACTTAAGCTGTTCAAGAAGAATTTCTGATATAAAGGCACTAACGTGTCCTATCGAAACTAAGAATGTCCTCTTATGATCTTATTGTTTGATGCTTTGCTTTCACCAACATTCAGTCATTACATTCAATCATTCTCATTGTTCAATATGACTAACATCAGACATTGAGCAAAATAAAAATGAATAATATTGAGTTTGTATGTGTTAAAATTTGCTGCTTTTTAGTACTGGCTAGAAGCTGCATATGCTCATTTTGGATATCTTTTCCTTATTTTATCAATATTGTATGACTGTAAAATGGTTCAAGCCTCTGCCTGATATAGGTGAATGTTATAATTGAGAAACACCTAACCATTGGTCAAAATACCCTGCTGTGTTCCTTGTTGTGCTATCCTAAATTATCCCTGCAGTAGTAGGCTGTTTGACAGGCCATTGTTATATAATTCAGTCATAATTATATCTTCTTTTGCAGATTTTCTGTACTCCCATTTCTCTTGACATACTCTTTTTTTTTTCTGTCTATTTTTAGGAAAAGCAGAAAATTCTCCAGTTTGTGAAATTCCTGTCTTAGAGTATATCATTTGTTGTAGGAGAACCACACCCAACTTTCCTAGTGCTAATTTCAATGGAGTCATTCTTGTTTTGATTTGCTTTCTCTCTGCTAGGGTATTTCAAGACCCCCCCCCCCCCACTGCCCCTATGCTTTGCTTACTCCTTGCTTTTTCATGCCTTTCATTTGTGGTACTAGATTTGTGGTACTAGTCATTTTAATCTGCCATAGCCCATTTGAAAATGAAATAAAAATATTTTATGAGATCCAAATTAGTTAAGTTTAATAGTATAGTTAGTGTATTTGTTGATTAGTCCTTCGCTGACTAGCAGCAGCCAGACAGCCTCCATGAGTCCCCACACCCTCAAAAAATCTAGGGCCAGCAAAGGATCCCTCTCAAAGAGCTCCCTAGAGCCGTAAGCAAGAGAGAATGTGTTCCTGGGATGCACTCTCCACACCGCACTTAGAGCGCATGGGAAACTCCCTAATACCGTGGTTATGCAGGCATCCTCGCAAGTGGCCACTAGCAAATCTAGACAATGCCGTCTGATTGGTTCTATCACAAGAGAGATCGATAGATCCACCAGGGCTGTCCCGCCGATACCACCCATGGGGAGGGGGGATCCTCCACTCACTTGAGTCCCTGATTCTCCTGATGGAGAAAAGTTCATCAAAAGTGAGGGAGGAATCATGACAAAAAGGTTCCATTTCTGGCCTCTCTTCGCCAAGTCATCAGCAATCTCATTTCCAGAGATATCAACATGGGATGGAATCCACTGGAGGTGAACCTCATGGGCCTGGCAGAGGAGTCCTAACAAATTCAAGACAGAGATGCCAGCATGATCGCCCACGTTGTTCCAGTCTCGCAAATGTTGCAAAGAACTTCTACTATCAGATAGAATCCAGATATCTAGTGTATAAAATAATGAACTGGTTATGAATTAATAATCAACTATACATTATTATGAACTGTTATATTTTATTCATATGAAGGAAAATAAAAGGAATAAAAGGAAAATATTCTGCTAATTCTCAGAATTTCTGTATCCTAGGTCACAGTATTGTGTCCTAGGTGCTTGCCTAGTTAGTCTAATGGTAGCATTGGTCCTGGGGGAGGGGGGTGGGGAGTTACTGCAACCAGTGAAGCAAAATTAAGGGTAAGACATACAATTTCAAATAGATTGATACCAACCTTTATGACCTAGAACATCTAGGGGATGCACATGCCCTTTGCCTTCCTTTATGGTTGCCCATGGGTGCCTATTGTTTGCTGTCTGGGTATTTTTAATAAACAATTTTTAAAACCCAGTAGCTAGTGTCGTATCTAGTAGAACAGGGCTGGGCAAGTTGTGGGTGCCGGGTTGCCATGGCACCTAGAATTTTGGTGCTGGCATCCAGTATTTTGACCATAATGATTTCTATTACCATTTAAAATATTTTCTAAATCTTGCCTTAGTTCAAGATTTTCTGTTTTCACATCAAGTTACGTTCTACATCATCACTTGACCACATGGAAAACGAACAACCGATCAGCATGCAAGATTTCAACAATGAATGGTATGAATTTATATTTCTTGGAACTGGGAAAAAGTCAATGAGCTGCATATATTAGCTAATGAAGTAAGATTTATTTCTAATTCTGTAAAAATTGTATCTATAGTGCAGGTACTTCTGTTTCAACTGTGTGCTGCTTACGGGGATTTAGTGTTGTGGTCATAATTAAAAATAAATTCAGATTATTGGTTGGAGATTACAGTTTTAGTGATTTAATGCTGTTTAATATAAATAGGCCATCTGTAACTGTGAGCCACTGTGAGTTAAATTATTGATATATATGATATTTTAACTCAAAAATTGCAAGACATATGGTCATAAGAAATCAGAAAAAAACATAAGTATGCATTTTTATTAAATTTTTTCTTTTTTAAGTATAAATTTACTTTTGAAATGATAAAACTGCTGTCGCATGGTATTGGTATTTGTTTATTTTATTTTTGTATTTATAAAATTGAAACTAATTAGAGCTATAATTATTACACTCCAAAAAATGTTCCTCAAAAATTCTACATAAAGAAATTAAGAAATATTAATTGATTCTGAAATTTTTTAGCTGGCTCTTAAATCCAAATGGAATTTGTCCAGCCCTGTAATAGAATACGGAAGGTCGTTTGCACTTTATGGAAACAATTTTGATAATTAATTTTTATGCATAAAGGGCGTATTTCTTGCGGCGATTTCATTCTATCAGCCTTGATTCTTATCTATAGCTCTAGCTCGAATTTTCCATGAAAATAAGCTTTTTTTAGCACCATCATGTCAATTTTATCCCACTCATCTTTGGTCATTTTCCAAAGTTTGTTCAGTGTTTTTGGATGCCGTTTTCCCAACGTTCGTTTTAACAAACCGAAAACGCAAAAGTCCATAGAAGAAGCATCAGGTGATTTTACAGGTATTTCATTAAATGGGATACATTTTATTCCTGTTTCTGATTCTTTCTTTCAATATGTGGCAGTTGACTTAGACGTGTGACTAGAGGCTTTGTCCATATGAAGCTCAGCTTTGTTGATGTTCTTTCTGTCTTGCAACTTTCATGAATCCCTTTGGGAACTTTTCTGTACATTGGCGAAGCCATTTCGTACGGTTATTTTCGTCAGTTGAGCAATAGAAAATTGCTCTTTTTTTTATTACACTTAAATACACCCATGCCTCATCGAATGTTACCAAAAATTTTCATTTATCAGTAGCTAGGGGTTTTTCATATAATTTTCTACAATTTGTTTTTCTTTCCACAATATGCTTTGGCAAAAGCAGTTGAACTTTAGATTTAAACATCTTTTTAACTTCAAATCTTTATGAATGATTTTACTTACAGTGCCAAAAGACATTCCCAGTTTCAATGCAATGGATCTTTGAGTAGGTGGATTTTCTTTTAGGATCAGAGACTTCACTTTCTTGATATTTACCCTCCTTCCAACAGTCTTAGAATGCGATTTTGTAGCCATTTTTTCATTTTTACTTTCAGCTAGATGCTTTTCCCCTTTAATATTTAATTTATTAAAAATACCTTTCTTTGAAATGCAATAACCTCGATTTTTACACTGCTTTACAATTTGTTGATACGAATATTTTTCCTCGGAAAGCGCATTTACCTAACCTTTGAGCCATCTATCAATTTCAGGAGCTATTTTCAAAATAAATCTTTTATTCTATATTTCAATCAAAACAAAACAGTAGCAGATTATTATATTGAAAATGCCTAATCTTTATCTCAAAATGCTAACTAGAAACATAAATACAAAATCATTTCTATAAAGTGCGAATGGCCGTCTGTATAATTTAGTAGAATATATCTAGTATAGAGTTATTGATATGTTCCTACAAAGACATAATACTTTATTCTTATTTTTTAGGCCTAAAGACAATGAAAATGTTTCGCATATCCCAAAGATAAAAGTCTTCAGATATTTGGGCGATTTTAAAGATGATGATGATGAACTTACAGGTACAGATAGGTTAAGATGGGAACTTGCAAACAAAAGAATATTGCGTCAGCAGATGAAAATAAGATCCTTATGTGAAGTAAAAAGGAGACTGGAAACAAAAGTAACTTCATTAAGAAAAACTATAGCTGAATTAAAAAATGAAAAATTAGGAAAGATTTCAGTCCAAGAAGAATGCCAGAAAGAGAAGGTGAAGAAGTTAGAAGCTGATTTTGTGTTCGATGACGAAACTTCTTCAAATGAATCAGTTCCATTTACTCATTCTGAAAGTAACTTTATCGAAGAAAATAGTTAATGAAAACATTTGAAATTCTATTTGAAATTCAATGAGAATGGTATTTACAAAATAGCTTTATTTTTACTTTTATAACAAGACATTGTATAATGTAAATGTTGTAGCAGAGTCAAAATTTCAAATTTTTAATTGAGACATTTTGTGCATCTTACAATGCAGATCAATAAATTTTAGTGTATCATCTGTCCATATATACGCATATGTGTGTTGGCGCAATGTATTATTCCTAGTTCATAACTACCAACCAGATTTTTCTGAAATTTAATATTTAAGTGATATGGATTGGCCTGGTGCAAATAGAGGACAAATTTAGGGATTTTAGGTTCAAATTGAAAAACTTATATTATCTATTTTTTTTAAATGGCTTGTAAAAATGAGTATAGTTAAGAAATAAGTGTTTTTAGCTATATTCATTAAACATTTATAGTCGGTGTTCTCATTTAGGAACATGATATTTAAAAATTCCCCCCAAAACTAGTGTGGATAACTATTAGTAAGTATATTTTTTATTTATTAATAAAGAAGATGTTTGTTTGTTTTTTTGTGTGTGTATGTTATCTTTATTGGAAAATCGAAGTGTACAATAGTTGCAAAATCCGTACCAGAGGCACTTTAGGTCCCTGGATGATGAGGCTCGTTACTTTGGCTTTTAAAAAAATTTAAATTAGTGTTTTGGTTATTTTATGTTGAAGCACGATTTTGAGTGATTGTCACACAATTTTATAGCAATCAAAAATATTATCACAGAGTTTCCATCTTGGCATCATTGGAAAGATCAAAAAACTTTCTTTCTAATGATCTATGAGCTGAATCCTTACAAAAACTGGTTCTTATGAAATTATGAAAAACATTTTGGATGTTAATGTCTACCAACCTAATAGGTAAGAATGTAAATAATTTTTTTTGTTTTATTGAAAGTATGGTCCAGATAATGAATATATAAAAATGATTTCAATTTTTTAATATTTTGAATTTTTTTCTCAAAAAAATAAATAAAATATATCTGTCCAATCGGGTGTTTTCTTCACTTTTCTTACTTTCACTCAAAATATCTTCAAAATTAAAATAGATAGATGTAAATAGTAAGTGACAAAAATATATATTAGGAAATTTAGTTTCTAAATTTATATTTATTTTAAAGGTTTTTATAGTTCTCAAGTAATCTTCTTAAGTTGAAGAGGATTAAAAATTTTCTATTTTATCAAGTTTGTAATGCTTATATCTCAAAAACTAAAATTGCTAGCGATGAACAATAATAAAAATTTGTAGCTCTTAGAAAGCCTTATATGTGTATATAATGGGAATTTGGATTGAGTTCTTAGATTTTGAAATATTGGTTATAATTTCGATATTTTGGTATTTTAAACTGGGAAAGCTGTAATGTTTAAAATGTCACAATTGTTGTAGCTCAATCTGTTTACTTACTACTTTGTGAAATAATGGTGCTTAAGCACTAGATATTTTATTTTGTTTAAAAAAATTAGGAGGGTCAATGAACATGGGGATTCTAAAAATGTTTGATTGGTGAGTTTCGAGCAGAATGAATAGAAATATATATATTCATTTGTATGCATTTATGTGCCACCAGGTAAGTTTATAGAATAACTTAAATGTAAAATCTTGTCAGATATATTTTATAAGTTTAATTTATATATCGCAAAGCAAGTTAATAAAATAGTTGGATATTTTGATGATCTGAAGTCTATGTTTGGAGTTTTCAGATGAAATCGAGGTGAAAACTAAAAGTACTAGATGGCTATAAACAGTTAGCAAGTAACTTATAGTGCTTTGAAAGTCTGGAAAAGAAAATAATAATTCTAAAAAAATCAAATAAACTTACTAAACTTTAGTGGAGTTTTATTTTACAAAATGCTATTCACACAAAACCATTTTGACTTCATTGGACTAGAGCTATTGCCAATTATTTTTTATCAGTGAAATATGCATGGTTTAGTTTATATGATTCTTATTTTATCACATCCCAAACTTGATTATCTTACTTCTATAATTCAGTAAAAATAGGTACATTTTTACATTCTTATAATTTTTTTTTTTTAATTACTCTGTTTTCTGATTTTGTGTAAATTTTCAAACAAAAGCGTGAAAATTGAGATTTTTGAGAGAATCCACTGTTGAAGGGTTTCATTCTTAGGTTCACCACTGGTTGTCATTCACTGGGGTCATAGCAAATCTGATAACACAACTTGCCCGTAGCTATGAGAAGCAGTGATATATATTTATTGTAAAAGCATTGTTGGGTTTTCAGGCATTCTGGTCAGACAACAAAGATAAAATGGCAGGAAGGTGCATGTCTGTGACTTTCAAAAAATTGGACTGGAGGTCTGGGGCAATTGCCCTTTTACCCCATTTAAATTCGGCACTTTCTGTAATACCCTGTAATAATACATGGTAATTTTGCGAACTAATTGATTACACCTTATTGGTTGCCTTTCTGGTAGGTCGGACGGTCTGGGTCTCAACAATAACAACAACAACACCTTATTGGTTAGAACACTAAAAAACGTGAAATCACTCCATGTATGCTGGTAAAGTCGGCTCCATTTAATCAAGTAATGTATGCTTGCATACCCCTCTTATATGTATAGAATATTGTGGAACAAAATAAACCCCCATAGGGTTAATGTTAAATACACCCATTTTATTGTATAGCAATCATTGGTTAATTGCATAAAAGCTGAGACACCAATCTCTTAAATTTCAGTGTTGGAAGACATGGAAGGATAAGCAATAAATTTCCAAACTTTGTAACCTCCAGTTTTTCCTGTGTAGTTCAAACGGTATAATGTATATATATATATAATAAATAGAAAGAATGTATTGTGTACATATAATAATAAATTACTACTATTTATTATGTAAATTGTTATAATTATTTTATATTTATATTTATCTTTACAAGTATAGTACATAATCAAGAGGTGTATTAATAATATTAACTGTGTGCCCGCTCAATCGCATACAATAGAATGAAACCAAGTGTATGCAATTAAGCGGGAACAACTGTATCTGCAAAGGGAGTATGGCTCTAGCTTTGGAAATACCTGTTTTAATTGGGTCTATGAGTGTACAATCATGAATTTAGTCTTTGAAATCTATTAAAAAAAATCTGATGTTGTCAGCACATGACTTTTCTTGCATAACGCAATAACTACTACTATCATACTTAAAGAATGGTGTACAAGGACCAAAGTACAATGTTTTTTGGATTGAATTAATACGATTTAAATTGAAATTCAGTGCTTTTGGTAACTTATGAGCTAAGCCAAGTGATTTATTCATAATCGCGTATAATAATAATCATCAAAATGCAATTGATATTTAATTAATATTCCGTAAAATATATTGATGAATTCTTTGGCTTTAAAATACAAAATTATTACAAAGAACTAGATACATAAGAATAATGTTAACATATTTGTCACATATTACTACTTATGGAAAATGAAGCTAGTTGATGATATTTACTACTTTTTAATTTTGTAATTTATTTCAGGAACTTTCAAGGAGCAATATCTTGAGAACAAACAGTTCTTGTTAACTTTCTTGTGTTTTGCATTTTCTAATAAAAAATTACATGTGAAATGACTATTTATGGAACAGTGAAGGTCCTGATTTTTTAATGACTTTTCAAAAATTCATTCGAAAATCATGCAATGTGTTGAGAACAACAGTCAGTTCATGCTAACACTCTAAAATTTATCATTTGTTTTCAAATAAAAATTTATACGAGTGAATATTTTTTTTTATCATTATTGAAAGTCTTAATTTTTTCAAAAATTCATTTGAAAATCCTGGGTCTTTCGAAAATTTCATTGTATTTAAAATCAATACAGTTCCAGTATTCACTGATTGTAATAATCGTAACAAATTACATTTGAAACACACTTTTTATTCATTGTAAGATATCGTATCCATGAGTTCATGGATCTTAAAACGTGCTCTTCCATAGAAAACTTCAATTTGAAATTTCGACTCCATCACAATACTTTCCCTGTATATTATGTATATAGGGAAAGTAATAATTTTTGATAGAATGATTTTAATTTAATGAGATACTAGTGGTAGCCACACAGAACATCTGTGCTCTAATGTCTTTTAATGCTCAGTTTCTGTTGGTAACTTACTATTACCTAATCTCTGGAGAGTGAGTCTTCATTCGACTATTTCAAACATTAATATTCTTTGTGTTTCAATTAAATCTTTAATATTACCAATCAATTGAAATTTCTTGGTTTAATCATAGATAATAAATGTTTGTGGAGTCCACATATTTACTATTTAAAGGAAAAATGTTTTGGTTTATTTTCTAATTTTGGTAAAATGTTGGAAAAAATTGGGTTTTAATAAAATTTTATTATAAATTTGGCATCAAACTGCAATAGAGAAAAGATATTGTTCTGGTGGGTGGGGTGGGGGGTGATAATTTAATCAAGGAGTAAATTAAAGCATTAATTCCATTACAATAACTATTTCTTTTGACAATTTTGGTAAGTTATAGAACCTCCAGCATTGCTCTTTTCCCAATGTTTCCTATCCATTTTATAATTAATGTATTAAATAAAAAATACTTATTTTGGAAGAAAAGAGTTGACACCTTTTCTGAATATAATTTCTCTTCTCCAATCTCATTTGATTTTTATTGTCATTCATCTCAAATTCCTCTGGCTAAATGCTTAATTTCGTGTAAATTTTGCTTTTGAATGCATAATTTGGACTACAATGGACTTTTTCTCATTTTGGTGTTCCGTCATCGAATTGAATTTCAAAAAGGTTCTGTGACTCAAAAAGTTTGGAAAACACTTCTGTAATGAACCATAAACCATGTACTTCATTACACTGCTTTATTTAGGTTGGTTTCGCTGTTTGGGTCAAATCTTGAAAACAATTTTTGACCCACTTCTACAGAGCTGATTTTCTGGAAATTTTACACACATACATATTTGCTATGGCAATACAGACCACGTTTCAAGCATCCCTGATCACGAATCGAACATTTTTGAGGTGATGTCTGTGGAGACGATAACTTACGAACGAATGGACCGATTCGAACGAAATTTGGTACAAAAATTACAATCCGTGAATACTGGAAGCCTCTTGTTTTTATTCGCAATCGAATGTTCAGAACCCTCTAAATTTTCGAGTGAAATTTTGCAAAAATCATTAAAACTGTAATAAAGTTACGCAAATAGACATTTCTTATGTAATTTTTCATTAGAAAACGATTGACATAAATTGTAGAATGCTAGCATGAACCGTTCTCCAGATAATGAACATTTTTCAGAAAAATTATCAAAAAATCATATAAAATAAAAAAAAATATTTCTTATTGAGAAACATGTTCACTTTTCATATGTAATATCATGCGAGAAATTGGGTGACATCATTCTCGTGGATCTAGCTTTTTCCATTTATGAAAAGAAATTCTTTGAGTAATACTTTTGTATTTGAACGCCAATAGACATTTATCTGCTGTGAGAATAACTTATTTCTCTGTCCATAACGCTTGGCGAGATTTTGGCGACGAATTTGATGAAATGTCGCCAACTTGGCGACTTTTTAAAATGTTGCTAAATTAGCGAAAAACTCGCCACATGGATAAAAATGACGCTAAATCAATGAAAATGATGACTAACTGATGAAAATTCAATATCTTGGAAAGAATATAAATATCTACTATAAGAATATATATATTTTTTTTTTACTGTAAAAGTAGTAAATTCATTGCATTATATAAGGAAAGTCATGTGCTGGCCACTCAGATTTTTTAATTTATATTTAGTGTTGTATCCGTCCTAAAACCACTTTATTTTTGCTTAAATTCTGTGCATTTACATTCTGAAGCAACGCAATTACAATATATTTGAGGTTAAATGATCATCAAATTTTGATTATTTCTACAACGAAGCTTAATTTTCCCTTATGGAAAAAGTAAACATCAAAAGATTCAGAATGAGTTGTAAAAGAATTGCTGCATTTCTTTAAAGCAAAATTATTTAGCTTATGGGGTGTGCAATATAGCTGATATGAATGAAACTTTCATTGATTTTACATAGAGAAGCAGACGATTTTTTCAATGAAGTTTCAAGCTTAGAGTTAAATTACTTGTACCTCCAGGGTTTTAAGGTTTTAAATAAAATAAATAATTGTAGCATTGTGATGAATGAAAGGAATAGAAAAAGTTTATGACTGAAATGCTACTTTTATATAAAAAGCCAGGCGATTTATATTTCGATGACGTCATTTGAATAAAGTTCATTTGTTTTCAAGGAAGTTTTCAAATATAATAAATTACTGTAGTATTATGATAATTTTAAAAATATTACCGAGGAAGGTACCGCATTTTAGAGATGTTTCAATAAAATTGCATTGAAGTTGGAATGTGTTTCATAATCAATGCTTTATGCATGATTGATCTTTCTTGTTTAAATAAACCCTAGGATCTGGAGAAGTAACTAGTCTAGATTTTATTGCTATGTTTTGTGTTTATAATCTCAGGCTGAAGGC
The DNA here is from genome assembly GCA_951213105.1 of Amaurobius ferox. Taxonomy (NCBI): domain Eukaryota; kingdom Metazoa; phylum Arthropoda; class Arachnida; order Araneae; family Amaurobiidae; genus Amaurobius; species Amaurobius ferox. The sequence continues at coordinate 115,358,903 of OX578149.1, read as the reverse complement.
GTTGTTACAACATGGTGCAATGAAGAGGTCATGAGAAAGGAAAACTGTATTCAGCTCATGTAGTTAGAGATGAGATCACCTCCATAATTCAACTGAATAGGAAAGTTAATATTGAGATTTCATCCTAAATTAAAAATTCAAAACCATGGAGGTAGAGAGACTTGCTTTCACCTGTATTTTCAAATCAACGAGCTTATTTATATACATGGAGACACGATTCGCATTCTGTCAATATTATCCGCCATAACGTCACCGTTCGCGCTGCCGGTGATGTTGCAACCAGTTAATTTATTTGTTATTGTGAAAATTGAAATCAAAATATGTGAAATTAAAACAAAATATACTAAATGAAATTAAAATCTCAATAGATTTATTCAATTGAAAATAGCAAGATCGTAGAGTTGAGGTGATAATGCTGATAGCTAGCTGACTATGGACGTCACGTCAAGAAAGAACTTTATGGCGCCGGCGCCAGTTCTGTCTCCATGCTGGCGTCTTCAAATTCATGTTTTAAACAATGCAGTTGATTTTTAGGGATAAATTAGTTGAAACTGAATTGTATGACCCATGGAGTTAGGGAGTTAGCCCATGGGATGATCAAAACTTGAAAACTTGAAATAAAAAGTTTGAGGTATAAACGTCATAAACGCGTTTCCTGAGGGTCTAAAGGAGCGTAAATTAATTGCGTTGAAGGTGAGCGTCAGTAAATCTTCTGCCCTATCCGCTCTTTGTTAACTTTCGCGGCACACATTTTTCGCCGAAATTCTGCTCAAACAGTTGCGAAATACTTTCTGATAGATAAAATGCAATGCTTAGGTTATATTAAAACTAAATTTAATACCCAATAAAACATAGAATATATTTTTTATTTTAATTCAAAATATTTTGGGTGCTGCCATCTGTTGTAATTTAATTCATACCGACTATTTTTTATTTTTTAATGAACATTTTTAAATGTCTATTCCTTCTAATATGCTATTAAATACAACAGATTTTATATAATAATGCCACAATCACGGAAACGTAATTGAACATGGACTTGAAGACAAAGGAACTTGAAGACAAAGCTGGTATTATTATATATGATCTGTTGCTGTATTTAATACTGTATTAGAAGGGATATATATTTAAAAATGTTCATTAAAAAATAAAAATAATCGGTATGAATTAAATTACGACAACAGATGGCATCACCAAAAATATTTTGGATTAAAATAAAAAATATATTCTATGTTTTATTGGGTATTAAATTTAGTTTTAATATAATCTAAGCATTGCATTTTATCTTTCAGAAACTATTTCGCAACTGTTTGAGCAGAATTTCGGCAGAAAACGAGTGCCGCGGAAGTTAACAAAACGCGGATAGGGCAGAAGGTGTACTCAGGGCCCTCGCTAAGGGGGGGGGGGACAGGGGGGAGTCTCCCCCCCGAATGTTGAGAAATCCCTGTACAGTTGGCAAAATCAAGATCCAAGTTGGCAGACTTGGTACATTTTAGATAAAATGATGGATGATATTCTATCATGATATACACTCCAAAGATCCATATAAATGGAATATGGATAAAAAAAAGGCTTTATTGTGTTTAACTTATTTTACATAGACACGTATTCGTCTTTGCTTCAGGCAAGACCACCTTTCTACAGCATCTTCCAAGTTGATTTCGTTTCCAAAGTCTGCTTCGCACTTCAAAAGCATGAAGCTGTTAAGCTTCATGTTTGTCATTGTTGTTCTCAAGGAACATTATACAATATTTAGCTAAATGAAGGCTCTTTCATTTGTGCTGACTCCATAACCGGCTGTTAAAGTCAATTGGCACATTTTGAAAGCCAGCTTTAAAGCATTTTTGCATTGAACCATTACGTTCTTCAATGTTTCCATTGATAGTATATGTATGTTCCTCCTTGCATATGTTAACGAAGACTTCTAACTCACTTTGTAGAGCCTGCATATGAGACCTAGTAGCTGGAGGGAACATCGTAACAGCCTCTTCAATTGCTTCGATTGTCAGATTATCCTTGTTCAAGGGAAAGTTGAAAATTGAATATAGTGGAGAAATAGTTGTCTTCATAGCAACCACGTTGTCTTTAAGGTCTCTTCATAGTGTATCAAGGACAGCCTTGAACTCTTTTCTATAGCATTGTTTTAGGTCTATGTTTACTTCATTTTCAGCATACTCTTCAATCCTTCTCGGCCTCATTCGTCTTCTATGGTGCAGTTGAAAGTCATGTACAGGATCAACTTTAATGTTTCCAACACATGTTTCCGCACTTGTGATCAAGTTGTCCATTTCTGTGGTGTTAATATTAATCTTCTCCAAAATTATTACGGTGTTTTCGACTGTTCAACTGTAATACAATCAATCAAATTCAGATCAGGGCTTTTCAAAGTTTCTGTCAAATTCTTCATTTTATACATAATGTTTTTCATAAAAAACAAGATAACAATGAAATCAAATGATTTCATCTTTTTGCATAACCCATGCGCTTTTGCTTTTGTAGCACAATCTAATTCCTGTTGTGTGGAAATTTCTTCTAATACAGATAGGATAGGTGCAAATGATGTGTTTACAGCTTTTCTAGTCTCTGCTCTGGCTGTCCACCTAGTATTAGACATATTTCTCAAAAGAAGGGCATACTTCACTTCTTTGATCTTATGCCTCAACTGTCGGAAACGGTTAGTACTTGAATTGAAGAAAACATACAATGCTTCAAGTGCGTCGAATAAGTCTCTAATAATAATGCTGATACTGCAGCTGTGTTCTACGTCTGTGATCTTGGCATGGAATGTATGGTATATTATGCCCTATGATTTCTGAGAGTTTCTTTTGTGCTCCATTAAACTGTCCTGACATTGAACTTGCAAAATCATACGACTGAAAAGCCAATGAGGGTGTGTCAATTTCTTTCTTTCTTAAAGTCTCATAAATTTACTTTGTCATTCCAATACCTGTTTTTCAGCACATTCAGAAACGTCTAGCAAGCGTTCTCTTGGTTTGCAGTTTTCATCGACAGTACGGACAACAATCGAAAGCATATCCTTTTGTGAACTGTCAGGTGTGGTATCAGCCATCACTGAGAAAAAATCACAGCTCTTAATCTCCTTATCAATTTTTTTTTCTATTTCTTCAGCAACGAGCTCATTTTGTAACTCAGGACTCATGTAACTCACGTGGTACCGCCATAATTCTCTTTCATCAAACCACGTTTTCAAGATGTGGTTATATCTTGAGATCAGCGATATTATTTGTACAAAATTACCATCATTTGATCCTGATCCTTGAAATGCTATCCCTTGACGTCCTAGGGTCCTGCATGTGTCGAGCAAGATTCTCACTACTTCTCTGTTTTGAAACTGTACTCTTTCATTTTCTATCAGAGCTAATCTCTTGGTTTGATCAAGAAGTACATCAATGTGCCGCTCCTTTATTAAACAGTTACAATAGTTGTGGAGTGCTGATCTTTGTGCAATAGATGAAAAGTGAGTTTGTAACTTTCCCAGCTTTTGCTTCTCATTTGCCCCCCATTTTCTCACTCCAATCTTCGACCATGCATCTTCACTCTTCTCTTGACCTACTCCATGAGGAAACAGAAAGCACACAAAGCAGTATGCACAATCTTTAATTGTACTGTATTCTAAGTACTGAAATTCTTTATACCAATGGGGATTGAATCTGTCTTTACCATCACTTGGAAAGGATGCCAAAATTGGTTGATAAGGCCCTAATTTGATCAAATAGTTTTTCTGATTATCTGTCAAATCTGAGGATCAAATTAGGGTTACAGTAATTTTTTTTCTCTTTTGGCAATTTCATGATACAGAATTATGCAAAAAAAAACCTTTAAGATATTTGAGTATTGAGAGACATTATGGATACATTAATCATACTGATATATCGATGAATGAAATATCGATATAAAATGTGTTATCGGTGAAAAAAAAAAAAAAAAAAAACCTCCCTAGACTTAAGTTGGTAAAAATCATTACTTGACTTGGCAATTTTATCGGCTCTCCCCCCCCAATGATAAGTCTTAGCGAGGGCCCTGGGTGTACTGATGCTCATCCTTAAGTTAGGGGATATTATACTGTATAGTATGAGTGTTTTGATAGGGATCATGTAAGAAACATTAATATTGAATGGGACTGACGAATGGCTCCTATGTGTCTGTGGATATTAGAGTCGGCGGGATTAAATGGGGGTGCTGGTCGGCGTAGAGTCCCCCCAGCACCCCCATTACAAATTGCGCAATGTGCAAACACTTCTTTTTACTTAACAACTGCCCTTTATTCTAACGATTTTCAGTTTGCCTCTAGTTTTTTTGAAGTCGTTATTTTCTTTTATTTTTCTTTTACGGATTTATAAACCAGAGATCTGATATTTTTAGGGTTTCTGGCTAGACCCAATTTCAAATGACTGCACATGCCCAAGGCTTCAATAAAGAAATCTGTCACGAACATTCGACTATCGCGGAAGGATACAGAGACGTTAGTTTTGTATCGAGTTTGGCAGAATATCGTCAATATTCCATTGGCGACTGTGCTGGCCATGAAGATTAGAGGGATTCTCTACTTTCATGATGCTAGCATGTTCATAGTTTTCTAATTTCTTTCTGTTCAGTATTTTTTACGAATTAAGACCATGGATATATCATGCAGAAATCGGTGGACAAAATATAATGAATTTAAGTTCCACAAGTGAACTATTTGTTATTTTTAAACTATGCTTTGCATCAGTGGTGTAGTCGTAAAAAAAAAGGTGGGGGGGACGCTCTTATTTTGAAAAATTTTAGCCAATACTGTATAATTTCTGTGATTGACAGAGGGCTGGGACATATCGCGATACAAGTATCACCCATATAAAATGTCTTGAGTAACGACCCTAGTCTCTAAATGTATCGTGGATTTTGTATTGAGATACTTTTTCAATTGTATCCAGTTTTTTTTTCTTTTTTTACTTTGCAACTCGAACTCTTAATATGTTGATAAAATCAAAAGAATAATAATTATTCTAATTTTATTTAGTTTTAAAAACCAAAAATTATGCTCCAAAGCATATGATTCTCAGCTCAAGAAAGAAAAATCAATTAAGATTCTTGCATTTTGAAATGAAATTATCTCAAAGAACCTTTCAACTATGCCAAGCTGCAGAGGGGTTATATATGCATATATAAATTTAAAAAAAAAGAGCGTCCCCTTACAAAATAAAAAGTGGGGGTACGCTTGAGATCAGGAGAAAAGGTGGGGGGTCTGCGTCCGCCCGCGTCCCCCCTCGACTACACCCCTGCTTTGCATGAGCCAATTGTGAGCCCCCCAATCCATGGCGTCCCCAAGTGTGAAAGCCTGGCGCCGCCAATGGCTGGTATATATAGATTAATGCACAAGAGAGCCTAGTAATTTTTACAATGTATATTAAACAAACAGAAAATTTTGTTCTGTATGTGATGCTTTTCAATTCATTTTTATTAATAGACCATTTATAGACTTTCTTAAATTCAATTTTTTTTCATCATTATTCGCATTATCTAACTGTTGACCACTAATATCTATCTCAGTGCAGGAATCAAAATTTTAAGGGGCTTCGTCATGGCCTAAAACACGCTTAGTTCAAGCTATGCAACAAAATTTGATTCGAAACGTTTAAGTTTTATTATGTCAACGAAACCTTCGTTCGCAATCAGATTTGAGTCTGTGTGTTCGAAGTTCCGCTTCGAAAAGTAGCATTGTAAATACGAAATCATAGGATATATTACTTTCCTTATGTACATAGCATAATGTATGGAAAGCATGTGACGGGGGGCGGGGCTGGGCGGAAATTCGAATTTGAGTTTTCGCGTTTCAAGTAACTTTGATCTAGAATTTTTGAAGTGATGTCTGTGTGTGCGTGTTTTTATGTCAGTATGAATATTAGTGAATGTTAGTGCGTGCGTCTGCGGGACTGTGGATGCGACATCTCACGAATGACGGAGCGTTTGAACGTAATTTGATTATTACAATCAGTGAATACTTGAACCCTGTTGATTTTAAACGGTATCAAATGTTCGAAAGCACCCTTCCTTACACATTTTCGAATGAATTTTTGAAAAAATCATTAAAAAATAAAATTTTTCAATTTTTTTTATGACTTAAAAAATAAGCATTTCAGACGTAATTTTTCATTAGAAAACGAATGGAATAAATTTTAGAACGCATAGTATGAATCGTTCGAGATATTGCACGAATTACGAATATCAATAAAAAATATTTAACGAATAAGAAAATCAATACTGTTGAATAAATAATAAATTCAGATGTAATTTTGCTTTATAAAACGAATGGCACAAACTTCAGAACGCTGGCATAAATCATTCTCAAGAATATTGCATGTTTTTCAAATAAATTTAACCAAAAATTACTTAAAATCAAAGTAGTTAATATCATCCGAGTAGTAGTTAGTATTTAGGATTCTGAAAATGTCTAATGATTGGTGAGGTTTGAACAGAATAGATGGAAATATACGTAAAGTACGTGGCTATGTGCTGGCAGGCAAATTTATAGATTAACTTGAATGTAAAATCTCGTTAGATATATTGCATAAGTTTAATTTATATACCGCCAAGCAAATTATCAAAATAATTTGATATTTTGATGTGAAGTCTATGGTTGGAGTATCCAGATGAAATCGGGGCGAAAATTAGAAGTGCTAGTTAGCTACAAACAGTTAGAGAATCATTTGTATCGTTTAAAAGCCTGTAAACAAAAAAGTAAGTCTGAAAAAATCGAATAAACTTATTAAATTTTAGTGGAGTTTTGTTTTACAAAATGTTATTCTCGTAAAACCATTTCGGCTCCATCGGATAGAAGTAAGTCATCGTCGATTATTTGTAATAGTTGAATATTTTAGCGTTACGGCAAAAGTCATTTATTTCACAGGATATGAATTAAATATCAATAATAATAATAATAATAATAATAATAATAATAAATAAGTCATTTGTTTGGATTCATAAGTTGCCAAAGCAGCCCAATTTCAATTTACGTTGTGTTAATTCAATGCCGAAAACATTGTGCTGTGGAACTCTCACATCATTATTTCGCTGTGAGGCCATTGCATTATGTAGATAAAGTCATCTGCTGTCCACATATGAGACGCTAGTCTAGTTAGTTTGTAAACAAAAATCGTGTAGACAGTATTTTTTCACAATACGATTTTCAATTCCGCAAAAACGAGACTACAACCCATTTTTCCTGAATTAATGACTCAACAACATCCTGCTTTCTTGGGGCTATCATAACTATCCATCTATTTAACACACAAGTTTTGGCAATCCAGTCGAAACTCTGAAATCATGCTTTTAGGATACAGGATAGATACATGGCTGTTATTTATTAATTTCTTTCCTTCGTGTAAAAATACTTGACAAACCAATGCTATTAATAACAGTTTTTATAATCTTTTTTAACATCGAAAAATGCTTCGCAGAACTATCATTCTTGAATAAGATTAATTTCAAAAGACTGTTTGGTAGAGAAATTAAAGATAGGAGTTTAAGAGGTAAATGTTTTTAAAATTTATCTAAAGATTTAAATTATTCAAATAATATAGAGGCTATTGGTGTTTAAGATTTTAGCAGTGACAAAAGCGTGACGAAAATGAAAGTCACAGTCAGGGCCCAATTAAGCTAAAGATGAGCCTAGGGCCTGGTGGTATTTCGGGGCCCCTTATCATATACTGAATTTGAGGAGCCGGGACCGCAGCGCAGAAGGCCCTTTTGTACATGTAGACTTCCATACCCTTTTTAATTAAAATATAAAAGTAAAATATGAAGAATTAAAAGAATGTATAATATTTAAAAATATTGACATATTTGTAGGGAGGCAAAATGCCTACATTCTGAAATGTTAGAAGAAATATATTTTTCAATGAATTATTTTTGTAATTTTACTTTTATATTTTAATTTTAGGAAGACTTACTTCATGAATATTATTTTTTCTTAAAAAGTAAAAATTATTTCTGCTTAAAATATATCACATACAAAATTTAGGGGGTTCCTAAAATTTTGGGGCCCAGAACCCCGAAGGCCCGTGCGTTAATCATGCCTTGGTCACAGTGCCAATATCCTAGCAATTTTGTTGAAATGTATGTTGTTTGGATTTTCCCCTCCTATTAAAGAAAATGCATAATAATACTAAACATTATAATGAACCAGGACTTCGTCTATCAGGAACATTTGGTAAAAATTGGCGATGAATTTGGCGGCTTTTTAAAGATTTCGAACTAATGTATGAAAATGACACTAAAAGGATAACATTTAAAATAAAAGCATAAATTGTATTTTAATTTAAAATTTCAGGAAAGGATTGGAATTCAAACTAAATGAACGGATGGTATATAATTTATTTTTCATTTGGATCTGTCTGTCCACCTGTTTCACTTATCGATTTTTAGAAAATGTCGCAAATGTGACAAAACATCGCACAATTCGATGAAAATGTTGTCAGATTGTCGAAAATTCAACAATTCAGAAAATCTTCACTATTACTTAAATTTTACTTCTGTAATAATAGCTTTGGCTTTCAGGAAGTTCTTAATTTTATATTCTATATTCAAATGTAGTCAGTTTCATTGTTCGTGGGGCAGCTATGTTTTGTAAGGGGTCTAAGGGAGCGTATATTAATTGCGTTACGTTACGGGACGGTATAATATGTATGTTTCGATAGGGAGTCATAAGAAATAGAGACAGGTTCGCATGTATCTATGGATATTGCGAGGCTGAGTGCTGAAGGCAGGTGGATGGGAGGATATCTTTTACAATTTTATGGATAGCGAATGGGAGGTTATCTGTTGCAACATTATTACCCCGTCCTGTGACGGGCTTATCTTTCTAGTTACTTAAAAACGGCGTCATTATGGCACGTTTACCTTCTTACTGCATTTTTGTTATATCGGTGCAGCAAAATAGAAAATACATTCAAAATCAGCATTGTATACATTTGCATTTCCAGCTAGTTTCTTTGAAATTATTTTTCAACAAATCACGTCACATGATGATCTTTACGAATCAAATGCGTTTAAACATTACTATAAAACTAAAGCGATGAGTATGTTTCATCAAGTTGGCTTTGTTTATATTATTTTTCTATAATGTAGTAGATTTGGGGGAAAAAATAGTAATTTTATATATAGGGGGGGGGGGGGAATCAGATCGTATCTGTATGGCAATTGTCTAGCATGTGTGTCTTTCCAGACCCCCCAGAAGCCTCTCGATGATCCGGAAGACTGAATGTTTGCACATTACTGTATTTAATATAGATGTCCCAAAGAGTAGATGGAGTCTTCCTATCTTTCACAATATTAGAAATGCGGGGTAACATCTCATTCTGAACTCTCACTTCGTGGTTTCGATTTCGACCTCTTGGTTTCGATGAGAACGTGTCAAAAATCTTCTCTGATTGGCTACTTTTTCTTGACATTCTTTCCGCCAACTGTTAATCACTTTAGGTCCGCGTCTTATTTTCCTACGATAATGAGATTTGAACGTTGACCACCCGTGCTGATCATGAGTGCCGATACTCTTTCTTAATGATTTCGCGGAAGTAAGGTTCACCCGAAATAAACTCCAACTGTTTAGGCCTAACCCACCTAAGAAACATCTTTGGACCGTTTTGGAGGCTTGTCGAATCCATCTATAATATAGGATATCTGCGGTATTGAGCACAGGATAGAATATAACGGAGCCGGACACCTCCAAAGGGGCGGAGAAAATGGGGTGGATCGAAAAATGTTTCCCGGATTTCACCAGTTCTCTGGTGATTCAGAAGGCTGCATCTTTGCGTATTTATAGTATGAACCACGAGGAGGAACATAACGTAACCGGCTTTTCCGAACCACAGGAGCTGCGAAAATGAAGGAGGGAGGGGGGGGGGGGGTCGAAAACTTATTCTAGATCCTCCAGAAGCCCTTTGGTGACTTAAAAAGTTGAATCTTTGTACTTTGTAGTATGGCTCATGTTAGAGAACCTAACAGAGTTGTTATTTCCGATGTCGATGTAAATAACATCTATGGTTGTGCAAGGACGTTTCGAGGGCCAAGCAGGGGTTCTTGGGGGCCTCATGTTTGCCTCAAAATGGGAGGGAGGGATACATAATCAAACTTGGTATCAATTGAAAGATTTTCAAGATCTTTTAAATAAGGGGTGGGATAGCCCAGTGGTTTGGGTGTGGGGATTGCACTTGGACGACCCGAGTTCAATTCTCGTACCAGCCCAAACTGTCCTCATGCTTACGCAGAGTACGGGCACATTAAATTTGTGGATCCGATGGTCCTTCCGGGAGGTTGAAGGTAGGGGCAGGAGGGTACAATCCCTGTGGATGCCGTCCATCACTGTGTTTCGGTCTAAATTGGGTGGCTCTGCCCGGCCATTCAAACAGCCATACACCTTCGGGTAGGTCGGTCTGTTTGGGTCCAAAAGGAAGTCCTTAAAAATAAAGGATAACACGCTGTAATTGTGATCATTTGAAACAACAATACAGATTTTTCAAAACTTTTATTGTAAAATTTGGGGCGGGGGGGGGGGGAAGCTGCTTAAAAAAGGATTAAAAAGATTTTAGTATGAGAAAGTCGAGTTTAGCCGCTAACCAGTTAATTTTGTTCAAATCCGAAAAGGTTTTTGTTATTCAGAAAAGTTTTTAACATTTATTAAGTGTTGAACTATCCCATTTAACGACATTTAACGACACACATAACTAGTCATTTCAAAGTGCGGGTGGAAATGGGCTGTGGTTCCACAGAGTGATCGTAAACTCTTTTAACAAAAGAGAGGGATGGTAGTACACATCAAGACGAACGATATTTGCAAATGAACCTAGGACCGCATTCCACTCTGCCAGCAAAAAGTGAAGTTGCATATCCACGTTGATCCCTCAACAGTGAAAGAAAGACTTGACTCATTGACGAGTTTCACATTTCCAGAAGTATCAGAGAAAGACTCAAAGTAGCTGTTCAGAGTGGCGTCCAAGGGCGTTGTTGCGCAGCCGACACCGGCGAATGAAAGAATGTCGCTCCCTCTCGGATACTCCTGGTGTGGTGCTGATCTTGTTTGCAGCAACAACGATTTTTGCGACGAGATATTCCAGGGCAAAAATTGTTCGTCTTAGTGTTGTTGTTGAGACCCAGGCCGTTCGACCTACCAGAAAGGTGTAGAAGACCCAGACCGTCCGACTCATCCTGAGGACTTGAGTATCTAATTGGACGGCCGGAAAAAGAGTCAGCGGAGGCCAACTCCCGGGGCGGCCAACGTCCGACGGTCTGGGGCAAAGTTTATTTAAGTTTCAAAAAATATACATTGAGGTTACAAGGAGTTGTACAAAGAGGTGATGATGAGTTAACATTTTGATGATTAGATGACATGATTAAATATAGATGACATGATATTTAGCAAGATGACATGATATAAAACATGATGTTTGATGACAGTATTAAAATATGAGTGTAATTATATAATATAAGATATTTAGTCATATGTTGACAATGATTTGTTGAAAAAGTGATATATAATTTGATGAAGACAGGGGAAAATTACAAGAATATAATACAAAAAACATAAATACGAAGAAAAACATTGCATAAGCAACCAACGGCCAAAACAGGACAAACAAGGCCAACGAAAACGGGACAAAGACGAGGCAAAAAAACAAAAAAAAAAAAAAAAAGGAAAAAAAAAAAGGACGACACCACCGAGCAAAAAACAGGTAAAACAGTTAAAGTAAAAGGGGGAGACTCCGACCAGAGACAAAATTGAAAGCAGAAAGTCCCCAGGCTGATTAAGAGATTTTGTTTGAGATTTCTCTCGCTATGAGAGCACAGTTCTTGATTTTATTAATGGAAGATTTGTTGGAGCAAACACTCGAAAAGAAAAGGTAACTGTTTGGACGGCCGGGAAGTGCCACCCAATTTAAACCGGAACCCAGTGGGAGAGGCATCCACAGGGACCGTACCCTCCTTCCCTTACCATCAACCTCTCGGAAGGACTTACGGACCCACATGTTTAACTTGATCGTACTCCGCGTGAATACGGCGGCAGTTTTGGCAGCGGCTGAAATCAAACCCGGCCCAACCGAGTGCAAGTCCAGCGCGCTAACCATTGGGCTACCGCGCTCATTCGTCTTAGTGTGTACTACCACCCCCTCATTTTTGCTGAAAGAGTTTACTATCATTCTGTATATAATGTTTCTAGATTGTTCTTTCGAGCGTAGGCAACTAATGACTCTATAATTTATTTTAGGCACATTTAAAACTATAGTATATCTGGGATCTAGAGTAAAAATGTCATGTTTTGGAAAGAAATCTTCTACGCAATACACCGGAAGATTCTCATGGATTCATGCAGGTAGCCCTATTGCCAACCGCAATCATTACAGTGTGGATGAGTATGGCACCATGAGCATAAACAGAGTTTCTGCGAAAGATTCTGGAGAGTTTATCTGCATGGTGAAGACGAAGTCGGGAACGTATAAATTCAAACACGATGTGTCAGGTAGCTAATTCTTATTGAATTCTGGTAAAGTTATAGAATATTGCAAACTTTCTACTTACTTAGAGTGTTTCATAATTCACGTCCTGAGATGTATCTTGTCGGTGGTTGTTGGCAGACTCACATTTCCAATTAGGAAAATCAACACTACGGACAGTAGTGGTATGTAGTGGCATTTTGCTGCGAGGGGTGATATTAACAAAAACAAAATAGGGGTTTAAATTTTTATACGATCCCCCTAGCAAAATAGGTTCATTACAAAAAAGTTGTGCCTCGAACCCATCTATAATATTAAAAGGAAGTATCTGTCTGTTTGTATGTCTGCTTGTTTGTTCGCGATATCGCGTGGTACTTATCGCACTTTAGGTCTGAACTTTATCGCACAGTAGCATCTATACTTGAACAAATGCGTCTCGAAGGCCTTTTTTTAAATTTTTAATTATATTTTTTAACGAATTTTAGAGTCTGAAATCAGGTAATCTCCAGATACTGATACGATTAAAAGCTACTGGCACGATCTATTGATACGTTCCTCTCCTAGAGGTTTTGAATATTTTAATTGTTTATATTTTGCTTTGATGAGAGCGTGTATTTTTATTTATTTATTTATTTTTTGCTTTGCGGATAACGTGTGTGGGAATTTGGCGACGGTCTAAGATATAAAGAAATGTAAGTAGTGTTATCTATAAATGTATTATTTAAGTGGCAGGTGTTTATTTACGACCCGGGAAAAGTCGTGTAATTCGCTCTTGTTAGTACAATAAAACCAACCCCGGCTTTCTGACTTAAAAGCTGAGATATTTATTTGGATCATAATTTTGAACATTTCAGGGCTGCGGAGAAGTTCTGTCAAGCCGGGCAGTTTCTGTCAATTAGGAGCTGACTGCAAATTGTGATATTTGCATCGTCACATCTTGATTTTCTACGATTATGAATTCCCTTGAACGATCGACATTATTGTGTATGGATTTGTTCTCATACAATTATCCGGTTAATCGACAGTCAATTTGGTTAACCGAGTGTTAAAATATATACCTGGTTAGCCAGAAAAGGATATGATGCAAAATTTTTAATATTTTCTTTAACTTTTTCGGTTAACCTAGTATAAATCTCACAACCGGTTAACCGAATCGACTGTCGGTTAACCGGGTATAAATTTCACAACCGTTTAACGGAATCTATTGTCGGTTAACCGGATATAAATTTTACAACCGTTTAACGGAATCCATTGTCGGTTAACCGGGTATAAATTTTACAACCGGTTAACCGAATCGACTGTCGGTTAACTGGGTATAAATTTCACAACTAGTTAACTGAATCTACTGTCGGTTAATCGGATAATTGTATAAAAACTAATCCACTGACAAAAATGTTAATATTTCAAGGGAATTCATAATTGTGGAAAATTTAGATGTGTCGATAAAAATATCATCATTTCCAGTTAGCCATCCAATTGACGGAAACTGTTCGCCGATGAAATGATCGATCCGGAAGCCTGGAATGTCCAAAAGTTACCATTCTAATATCTCAGTGAGTTTTTTAGTTAAAAAGGTGGGGGGTCGGTTTTATGGTATTAATGAATTTGAGGCGCAACTGTTTCTAATTGATCTTTTTTAATAGGAAAGCCCTATAAAAATTTAGATCCTTATTTCTTTGCTGATACTACAACCTTGAACAAAATGTCATGATATAATGCTATTTTCCTTTCTGGTGATTTTTAAAATTAAAAGTAGGGGGAGGGGAGTTCGCGAGTAACTACCTACGAGATACATCTCTGAAAGTGATTCTGAAACGCCCTTTATACTGGGGTCCTAGTAAAGTCTTTAAGCAAGCACCCCAATATCTTTGAAAGGAAAAGTCCATCAGTGCATACGTTAGATATATCTATAGGAAAGTGACCATACATGATCGTATAAAAGTGATTGCAAAGCACCCAGAGGAGAATTTTAAAAGTTAGGATAACGAATTCGGCAACAAATTGCAGACGAAAATAGCCAACTACGAAGTTGTGGAGCATTATTTAATTAGTAGAAATCGATAACATAACTCTTTCAGAAGGCATTTACTTGGCACAATAAGGTTATTGACGAATTGTTGCCCTATTCGGGAATGATACAATAAATCAGTGACATCACCAAGCAGTGTTCCAAGCTTGCATACCTCCGGGAGGGCGAAGCCCCCTCCGGAGACAAATATTCACCCTTTCCGGAGACTTTTTATGTTAACCTAGTTTCTATTCATGTGATACAGCATTTCGATATATTTATCTATTGCAAAGAGAAAATTTGCCCCCCCCCTAAAATTTCATACGCCCCCCCCCCGGCCAAAAGGTCCTGAAAGAAAGACTGTCACCATGGGGGGATTTGGGGGTCATAATTCCCCAGGAACCCATCGAATCCATTAAATTTCGACGAAATGATATATGGAGAAATGGAAAACAAAATATTAGATTATCTACCCCCTCCCTACAGAATATTTTTCTGGCTACGCTGCTGCAATAAATAACATCTATACAGGGTGAGTCGGAATTGTTTTTACAAAAGCAGAGAGGTGATAGTACTCCACCAGACGAGCAATAATTACCATGGAACATAGGATCGCATTGCACTCTGAGAGGCAGAAAAGAGGCACGTCGAACCGCGTCGAGCATGATGCATGCAGCGCCTCGGAAGTCATTGTGCACTTGCCTACGTAGTATCTCCTACGCCAGACACGAACGCAGTTACCGTATGCAAATGTCCAGGGAGCAGAATCAGCATAACTGGTTCCTAGTAAGTTCTGACGATAGCCAATCAGAGCACACGCTGCCCTTTAAAAACCGGCACAACTTCAACGCTGCAAGTTATTCCCGTGTTAACATCGTCCAACACGTTGCGTGAATGCTATGGCAGAGTACACCTACGAGGAATTGGCCGACATGCACCTCACATACGGTGAAGCCAAAGGGAATGGACGCGCAGCACGAAGATTGTACGAGCAGCGGTTTCCAACGCGTCGTATTCCCAGTCATCCTACCTTTGCCAGTGTCGATCGACGACTGCGAGAAATCGGGTCGTTCGCCATTGCTAACAACAATGCAGGACGTTCGCGAATTGCACGAACGCCTGAACTGGAATAGCGAGTCCTGACGAGATTTGCAGCAACTCCGTCCACTAGTACGTGAGCGGTGGCAGACGAAATGGGTGTTTCTCAGAAAGTTTTGTGGCGTATTTTACACGAGGAACGCATGCACCCCCTACCACGTGCAACAGGTGCAATCTTTGCACCCAGATGATTATCCCCGCCTTTGTGCAGTGGATGTTCGGGATGAGGAATACCGATCCACGATTGCCTGCATTAGTTTTATTTAGCGGTAAGGCAACGTTCAGCAGAGAAGGCATTTTCAACATGCACAATCAACACGTGTGGTCTGCCTGTAATCCCTACTGCACAACCCATCATAAACACCAGCACCGATTTACCGTGAACATCTGGACAGGTATCCAGGTTGGACAGGACTGGTGATTACCTGGTCGGCCGGTACATCCTGCCAGACCGTTTGTCCGGCGCAACATACCGTATCTTTTTGGAACACGTGCTGCTCAGTTTATTGCAGGCCGTTCCGCTCCCCATCCAGAGCGACATGTGGTTTATGCACGATGGAGCCCCGGCACACTTTTCCATCACGGTCTGGAACTTCTTGAATGCCACATATCCCGCACGCTGGATCGAACGTGGCGGACCTGTGGCGTGGCCTCCTCGCTCACCAGACATCAACTCACTGGACTTTTTCTTCTGGGGCCACATGAAATCTTTAGTGTACGAGACGCCTGTGGACTCGGCGGAAGATCTCGTAGTGCGCATCGTTGTTGCCGCAGACCACATTAACACAACTTTCGGAATCTTCGAGAGGGTGCGTCAGTCATTCCTTCGCCGGTGTGAAAGGTGCAACGACACTGGAGAGCAACTGAGTGCAATGCAACTCTATGTTCCATGGTAATTATTGCTCGTCTGGTGGGGTACTATCACCCCTCTGCTTTTGTAAAAACAATTCCGACTCACCCTGTATACAAGGTAGGATAAAAAAGTTCGGAGACTGTGCTGATATCTCCGAAAAGCTGATATCTCAGAAATCTATGTGCTGATATCTCCGTGCTGATATCTCAGAAATCTAGTATAGAGTCTGTTAGGAATGTCCTTCGTGATCGGCAACTCACATTTGTTGTTGTCGTTACATATGACTTTATTGGAAGTCAATCCATTACATAACTTGCATCTCACTAAGGTATAAAGATAGAAATACAAAAGAGAAAGCTAACTAGACACAAAACAAGAATATTAGGGAATTAAATTTGGTTAATTTTTGATGTGATATTTGTGTGTGTCTCTGTGTGTGTGTTTGTTTGTGTGTGTGTATTTGTTTGTTTGTGTGTGTGTGTTTGTTTGTTTGTGTGTGTGTGTGTTTGTTTGTGTGTGTGTGTGTGTTTGTTTGTGTGTGTGTGTGTTTGTTTGTTTGTGTGTGTGTTTGTTTGTGTTTGTGTGTGTATGTGTGTAAGTGTGTGATGTATGTAAGTGTGTGTATGTATATGTGTGTATGTATGTAAGTGTGTGTATGTATGTATGTGTGTGCATCTATGTGTGTGTGTTAGTGCTAGTGTGTATCAGTGAGTCTCTGGATGCGATATCTCATGAACAAATGGAGCGTTTCAAACGTAATTTGGCATAATTATTACGATCCATGAATAGTGGAATCCTATTGATTTTAAACGCAATCAAAAGTTCGGAACCCTTCCAAATGTTTTAATGAATTTTTGAAAATATCATAAAAAAATCAGGACATTCAATAATGTTAGACAATAATAATTTTATTCGTAATTTTTTATTCTAAAACGAATGACAGAAACTTTAGAACGCTAATTTGAACCGTTCTTGAGCCCGTTTTCCTAATAAATGTATCTAAAAAAATTCATAAAAATGAACAGTAGTAAGTATAATTAAATATGTAACACTTAACGATAAATTTGGTGGTCTTGGCTACTAATGTAACAAAATATGGGCAACTTGGCGTGTATTTTAATGTATTTCCGAATTGGTGAAAATATCATCAATTTGGAAAACATGACGCTAAAGTTACGAAAACGACGCCAAATTAATGAATAATAATTAACATATTTTAATATAATGGAGTGCTTAGAAGATGTTAGAAATATTTGCAATTGTCAAGTTACATTTGTGCTAAATATAAGTTAATGCGGTACTTCATGCATGTTGTTGTCCAAAAAGTTCCAAATGCCAGTGCATTTTTCAATGTTAAAAACATTGTGCCGTCATCTTGCCCATCATTATTTCGCGTTGAAAGAAGTAAAAGAGGAGAACTGTAGGGATTGCTCTCCATATCAGACTTTTAAAATTTTCCATCGTGCCCTACGCAGATGTTCTATTTGATTTATATTGAGAAATATAATGTTTGGACCAGCTTATGTAAATTCTGAAAGATTCATTGGCGAAATTTATTTTCTTACAGCCCTGATGAGTATAATTAGTGAACAGAACAGTCACAGAGTTTCTGCAAAATATGCTGGTGAGTTTGTATTATTAAGGGTGACCGTCAGTAAATCTTCTGCCATATCCCCGCTTTGTTAACCTTCGCTGCACACGTTTTTCGCCGAAATTCTGCTCAAACAGTTGCGAAATATTTTCTGAAAGATAAAATGCAATGTTTAGATTATATTAAAACTAAATTTAATATCCAATAAAACATAGAATATATTTTTTATTTTAATCCAAAATATTTTTGGTGCTGCCATCTGTTGTCGTAATTTAATTCATACCGACTATTTTTACTTTTTAATGAACATTTTAAAATGTCTATTCCTTCTAATACGCTATTAAATACAACAACAGATCATATATAATAATGCCACAATCACGGAAAAGTAATTGAACTTGGACTTGAAGACAAAGGAACTTGAAGACAAAGCTGCAGTCCGCAGTGATGTACATTCAGATCCCCTTATCAAATTTATAGAATGAGAAATTACCTTTCCGTGATTGTGGCATTCTTACATATGATCTGTTGTTGTATTTAATGCTGTATTAGAAGGAATAGATATTTAAAAATGTTCATTAAAAAATAAAAATAATCGGTATGAATTAAATTACGACAACAGATGGCATCATCAAAGATATTTTGGATTAAAATAAAAAATATATTCTATATTTTATTGGGTATTAAATTTAGTTTTAATATAATCTAAGCATTGCATTTTATCTTTCAGAAAATATTTCGCAACTGTTTGAGCAGAATTTCGGCGAAAAACGTATGCCGCGAAAGTTAACAAAGCGGGGATAGGGCAGAAGATTTACTGACGCTCACCCTTAACGGTGGATTTAAGTCTAAGTTAAACTAGGGCGTGGCATAAGTTTGTAGCAGGGCGTCTCTCTCGCGTTCCAATACCGATTCGCAGTGCTAAGTAGCATACACCCAAATTATAAGTTCAGGCCTGAAGTTCTTGCCCTAACATTATAGCATCGAGCTACGACGAGCCCGAGATATTCGTGGTCCCGGGTTTTAACCTGAATGGAACCAAATAGCAGGTCGCCGCAGCGGTGCGCTGGACGAAAAACGAACACGCAACGCAACTTTCACGACGATCGCAACACCTCTCATGAGATGACAGCACCACAAAAGTCGCATTGCCTCTTTTCTCCTGGAATCCAATGACTGACCCCTCGGCGTTACGACCCCTCGTTGCAACTCCACCCGGCTGCACTTCGCCGGTTGTCCGGGCACGCTCTCGACTCGAATTTCACGATTGAAAATGGCGGATCTGGGGGTCGTTTTCACAAACTTCTCCTAACTCTTTTCATTTGAGGGAATGTGTGGCAGACCGGCTCCCGCGCCTTTCAGCACCGATCGGCCGTGCTAAGCAGCACACACTGAATTATAAGTTTGGGCCGGAAGATAGCTTTTGGCCTAACCTTATCGGGCTTACGACTCTCGTTACTCCGGGTTCAAACCTGAACGGGGTCAAAATAGCTGGCCCCTCGCTGACAGATATTGTTATGATAAAATATATTTGTGTATGGATTTAAAAAGTGTACGTAAAAAACAATTGCGTCTAAACCAGGGATTCTCAAGATTTCTAGGATGGTATTATCTATATTAGGAAAGCTATTCTAACTACGGAATCTTCACTTATAGGCGGGTTTTGTGAGTATGAACGATAAATGCTTCAGGATGCTTTTTGTTTTTCCTTATATGTTTTATTGTGACATCTACTTTATGTTAAACATGTCTATGTTCCTAATAGCACACACACACACACACACATATATATATATATTATATATACATATATATATATATTATATATATATATATATATATATATATAGTAAATAGAATGTTTCTTTAATACGAAGCATACAAAAGGAATTAGGAATAAGGATAGTTCATAGATAAACTAAACAGCGTAGTATAAGAATGTGAATGACAATGCAATATACATTTAATTTATTGCGCAAATGCAGCTAAGGTATTTATGTTTCCTTTATTGTTCCAATCTATATGCTTGTCGTCCATATAACACAAGTTTATAGATAAAATCTATCTTGTGTTTCAGAAACAAGCATTTTTGTGTTCATTTCGAAGGGATATATGGACCCGAAGAGAATTTTTTCGAAATGAACTTATCGTAAGCCTAAAGCTCTTCCATGTGCAAGCTTTTTTGCTTGATTTTTTTGTTTTCTTAATTTCATTCCTCATTTTTGAAATTTGTTGATTGTCTTTGTCTTTATGACCTGCATTACGCTTTATTATTTCCTATTTATGTCTTAATTTCTTTTATTTCTTTGTATTTTGTAGAAAATTTTGGAATAGTGTATTATGAGTTACTACATATATTCTAACATTGGATTTACTAATTTATATTTATATATATATATATTACTAATTTATATTATATTTTTATATATATATATATATATATATATATATATATATATATATATATATATATATATATATATACATATAAAAATAAGTATATCACGAACGGAACTCCTATTTAAGTAAAGGAGAAAACAGAAACCTTACAGAGGATGTGGCGCTTAGCAGCTCTGCATCCAGAGTGGCATATAAGGATATAAACAAGAAGAAAAAATAAGCGAGAACAGGAGTGACCATATGATTTGCATAGAATGGCAGGGGTGGATTGCGACACCCCTTTCCCGCTTAAAGCAGCTTTTACGACCCGGGCAACGCTCACGGCACCAATGTAACTCAATGGTCAATCTCCCACATGTGCAAAGACAGAAGCACCCGAACGGACACAAAAGCAAAGATGGAACCAAGCATGGAAGAGATACACCCTACAATCCAGCTTGAAAACCCAACATTTTATAAGGGAAAGTCGCACATGCGCGATAAGACTTCATGATGATAGGATCGCAGATATGAAAATATATATGATTAAGAATACTCATTTAGAATCAAACAATGCACAATTTCTTTCTTTGAAAAAGGAATAGTAATAATGTTGTAAAAAATATCTAGGGTAATTTCTTTTTAATGCATCATTTATTATTTTATTACATTCATAAATGCAGTCTTTTTTAAAAGTACTGTAGTTTCTGTTTCTTCTGAAGTACCCGACAATAATATTTCTGAATATATTTTTAGTGAGGTTTGAATTCCAATCAATAATATTATTAATTTTGATATTGTATGAATTTCTCTTGTCGTGTATGGTTGTATAAATTCCATACTGTTGGTGTTTTCTTATTGACAAGTCCAGGAAGTCTGTCGATCCATCCTCATTGATCGGGTTTTCAATTAAGTCTAATTCCCTTGGGTAGAATGCAAAATCTATGTCAGGGGTGTTTGCATAACCCCCTAATATCACATCGTCAACATAACGGAAATAAGGTATTTCCGATAATATATGGGTTCCTCTTTCATATTTGGATAGATAAATATCCGCCAATATTGATGAGCATGCACCACCCATGGGTATGCCTTTGACCTGTTTGTAGTAATGCGTACCGTCATATAGTATGTTTTCATTCA
The DNA here is from genome assembly GCA_951213105.1 of Amaurobius ferox. Classification (NCBI taxonomy): domain Eukaryota; kingdom Metazoa; phylum Arthropoda; class Arachnida; order Araneae; family Amaurobiidae; genus Amaurobius; species Amaurobius ferox. The sequence continues at coordinate 115,337,346 of OX578149.1, read as the reverse complement.
ATACTAACTCAATCAAATCCAAATATCTTCTGAGAGTTATATATGGTTTTAAATTATATTCCTCATGTAATTCTTTCAAGATCATTTGTAGGTTTGTTAAATCGATGTTATTAAACAGATCCCGGAAATCGTAGCTTCTGAAGTTCAAATCTTTATGGCAAAATTTCAGTCGGTCTATCAATTCCTGTCCGTTTTTTAACATTATGGAGTTTTGCTTCTTAATATCAGTTATAACATATTGGAGTAATTTCAGAAGTTTTTTATTTGCTTGTTCCAGGTACGATCCGCATCCCACTGTTACAGTACGGAACTTGACTGGTTTTTTGTGTAACTTGGGAATAAGGATCAAGTATGGAAATTTTACTGATTTAATATCCATACCAATTCTTTTATACAGTGCTTTTATTCTATTAGTGATGATTGATTCGTTGCTAGGAATTAAGGTATACATGGCATTATCCTTATAGCATTGTGTTAAAGTATCGACATAGAATTTTTTACACGTGAATGCAAAATTCGATACGATTTTGTCGGTGTATGTCATTACGAATTCTTCATTAAAATGTTTGATTGAAGACGGAAATCGAGAACCTCCTGAATCCTTGTTTCTTCTCGGGTAGAATTGGCAAAAAGCACTGTAAAAGGCATATTTCCATGCGTTAAAAGTTTGTACAGGTATACTGTGTTTGACTGCCATCTTGTATATGAAGGTTTCCAGATCGTAATTAAATTCATTATAAATATTATTAAATTCTTGTATTCGGTACTTAGTACCAAGTTGTAATAAGTTTTTGAGTTTATTATCTTTTATAAAATCTAAGTTTCCAGTAATTATATGCTTGTGGTAGGGATCACAATGTATATTTTTATGACATTGACAGGATTCAATATTAAATGAAGACACAGTTTTACATAATTTATTGTAGTTGAATAATCTTCTTCCGTTGGTTCTTACAAAGCGATAGGATATCTTAATATTTAGATTAGGCAAAGGAAGACGTTCTTCTATATTATGTAATATATGGTTGAATGGAATATTTTCGAACATTTTATTCTTAAATGTTGTGATAAAAAATTCTTTTGATTTGTTAATTTGATATTTTGGTTCAAGTGCTACGTTATATTTTGCGGCTCTGAGTTTAATTAAATCCAGAATGATGTCTATATTAGTGTTTTTATCTTCTGTATTGCAGTTATTTTCACTTAAATTGATAATAAAATTCCATATACGTTGTAAGTATTTGATCTTTATACTGTTGGCTATATTCTTGATCCATCCGAATTTCACCGAATTTTTCCGAATTTCATTTATGAATGTAATAAAATAATAAATGATGCATTAAAAAGAAATTACCCTAGATATTTTTTACAACATTATTACTATTCCTTTTTCAAAGAAAGAAATTGTGCATTGTTTGATTCTAAATGAGTATTCTTAATCATATATATTTTCATATCTGCGATCCTATCATCATGAAGTCTTATCGCGCATGTGCGACTTTCCCTTATAAAATGTTGTGTTTTCAAGCTGAATTGTAGGGTGTATCTCTTCCATGCTTGGTTCCATCTTTGCTTTTGTGTCCGTTCGGGTGCTTCTGTCTTTGCACATGTGGGAGATTGACCATTGAGTTACATTGGTGCCGTGAGCGTTGCCCGGGTCGTAAAAGCTGCTTTAAGCGGGAAAGGGGTGTCGCAATCCACCCCTGCCATTCTATGCAAATCATATGGTCACTCCTGTTCTCGCTTATTTTTTCTTCTTGTTTATATCCTTATATATATATATATATATACATATATTATATATATATATATATATACATATTATATATATATACATATACATATATTATATATATATATATATATATATATATATATATATATACATATATTGTATATATATATATATACATATATTATATATATATATATATATATATATATATATATATATATATATATATATATATATATATATATATATATATATATATATATATAATGATTTTTTTTTTACTTTTCAGTGTTACAACTTCCCTCTAAAAGCCTGCACATTCATTTCATGTATGCCGTAAGACGTTGCACTGAGAAAAGTGAGGAATCTGGCAAACGTTTTGTAGAATCTAAGATTACAGGAAAAGTGTGCGTAAGTGGCGAATGCAACCTGAACTACATTCACAGCAGCTGCAATCTCCAAGCGGTAGTATTAATGCTTTATGTTCTTGCAGCAGGGAACATTAGTGATGGACATTTAGTGATGTATCAATATAGAATTAATACCGTGTAACAAGGTCTGCGATTGTCCGATAGACAGCGCTAAAATGTTAATGAAAGACTGGAGTAGAAACCTGTGACGGGCGAATAACATTTTTATGGAATTCGAATATCGAATTAGAATAATAACCAAATCAGAATATTCGAATACCCCGAACAGTTATTTGAAAAGAAATGCAGTTAAATAAATGTTAAAAACTAGAAAATGTACTCGGTGTTGCCCGGAATTTAAGATGCAAACTGTTGATTAAATCACATCGGAACTCACATCGAATTCTCGAGAACTAAAGAACAATTACGCTCGCTTATGACAATAACCACAACAACAGCATCAACAACTAAAAAAAAAAGAAAAGAAAAACAAACAAAAAAAGTCTTTGCTCCAATGGTGCTAAGATGGAAACTTTGCAAGAATATTTCTGGAGTCTGCTAGAATATCTCGGAAAAAGTATAAATATTTCAAAAATTCACGAACATTCGTGTGTTAAATTTATGGATTCCATTCAAAATTTATTTTAAAGAGAAATTTTCGATTTTTTCGATGGATAAAAACTCTGTGATGATATTTTCGGTTTCTAAGGAACCGATTTGTGTGAAAATCGCTTAAAATAATCGTTAAAGCATAAAATAACTAAAAAACTAATTCCATTTTAAAAATAATCTTATCGACGTGCATCGTTCCGGGTCCAGAAGTACCCGTATGTGTGTACCAACTTTCATTGTCGTACGACGCCTAGATCTTTCGCTACAGACGACACGGTCAAACAGACACACAAACATTTTCCTTTATTATTATAGCTTATAATTATATAATTATTAGTAAGTATATGAATAAAGTAAAATGAAAAAGTCAAAAGTACAATAAAAATCACATTAAAAAACGTTTTATTTAGAAATGGTAGCAAAAAAAAGATGACATTTTAGTAAGTGAAGAATCTTCTCCTGGCAGTTCTATACAAACCGATATTCGGTGCGGCATAGAGTCAATTAAGTTGCTTATGTCCCTCTGCGGAAGATTGTGCCACAAATGTTGCAAGTAGTCAGCCAATTAATTCAGTTGTATTCTGAGAAGGCTGCAATTTCCGTCCCAGCATGTCTCAGATGTGTTCTTTTGGTGATAGGTCTGAGGACCGGGATGGCTATTGAAGGGTATTAAGTCCTCGAAGGAATTGTTGAGAAAGTCGTGCAGTATATGGTCGAGCGTTGTTTTGTCGATAAATTAAATCTGGATAGCTTGACAGCGTAGGCAGAATACTCGGCTGTAGAATCTCGTCGACGTACAAGAGAGCTATCAGATTGGCTTGCAGCATAACTAGAAGAGATAGGATATCTCACGGGACGGCTCCCCAGACTGTCAAACCATGTATGATAGCCGTGTGCCGCTCGACAACAAATATATGGAATAAGTACATTGACCAATCCTCCTCTGCACATGTTTACGACGGTCATCAGCACTGAGAGAGAAGCAAGATTCATCGTTAAAGACAACATGCTTCCAATCGGGCAATGTCTAGGCTGATCGAGAGAGGTTTGCATCCAGACGGTTCTGCCTATTTTGAAGGGTCAATGGTAAGTGCCTTAATGGACGTCCACACCTAATCCCGTTTTCTGCCAGTCGTCTCCGATTAGTATCCTTTGATATAGGATGCATGGAGGATGGCAAATGTCTTCGAATGGCTGATAGTGACGTCATTGGTGTGGACGTGGCTCTTCTCATGACTGCACGATCCTCTTGAGCAGTTTGTCCATCTCGGGCGTTCAGAGGCTCTGCGACGGTTACATCTGCCTTCTCTGATCCACTGTTGGGGACACCGAGCAATTACCACATCGCTCCGACCAAGATGGCGACTGATACGTCTGTTGAACAGAACCAGCTTACCTAAGTCCTGTGATGAGTCTTCGCTCTAAATCCGGCAATTATTTGTAGCACCAAAGGCATTTTTGTACACAACTTGCAGTATCAAAGCAGAAAATCCAGTTCTGTTGTGTTGTTGTTGCTTATTCCTCTTGGCCTAGTTCTAAGCTAGACCAAGTCTATGAGCTGATGAATCCCAAAAAAGTTAAAAGCCATCAGCGGTTCAGATCCTCCATGGATAGTCCCAGGCAGTCAAGGAGATGTTGGAGAGAGGCCTCCACAAGATAGCACTTAGTGCATATGGGAAAAACTTTACGATCCCAATCGAAAGTAAGACATACTTAAATCGAAAGTAAGACATCTTATGCCTACTAATGAACCTAGAAATGGATGTTTGTTGGACTCTGCCATCACTGAAAGCAAGAGCACCTCCAGGACAAATATGATGGTACCAACTATGGACTGGTAGGGATTCCAAGTGTTTCTGTTAATGATTTGCCTTCTGGAGAAAAGTTTCAGAAAAGTCATTCAGCGCTAGAGTTCAAGGGTTCAGCAACAAACTCATTGATCAGGGTATTGACTAATAGAAAAATTAGAACATAGGTTGTGCAGAGGTAATTGCGCAATGCCTCACCAATGAGAAGTATATTATTATTCCTTTTTCTTTCATAACAGCATAATTATAATAAGGTAAAAAGCTTACCTTTCTGTGCGAAGGGCGTAGGGCTATTTCACTTCAATTCCCCTAAAGTGTTAAAAGAAATATCGTTTTATTATGTTTGGTTTTCTCTTGATGTCAGGCATCTTTGTGACACGGAATAATTGCACTTGATTGAAAGAAAATATTATTTAATTAAATTCTACTTTTAAAATTACATTGAAAAAGAAGCTCCGTCATAATACGAAGCAACAACAACACAGGCAGAACTTAAGAGTTCACGCAAGTGTACCGGTAGTGTCTTATGATGCGCGCGCAGATCACACGATATAAACAAATTCCTTTTCTTACGGAAACGAGAGAGCTGTATTTTTTGGATTTGTCTGTCGCAGTGAGTAGAGATCATTCATTTCTAACATTGACCACTTTATTTCGGCAGAGGCCCACATGCGAAGGAACCCATTGTAAGTGAATATCATGATACAGGTTGAGCTACTTAAGTTTAAGCGCTACTGAAACGCTGGCACTATGACCGACTTTAGTCCAATTACTCAAATACTGGGTGGAACAGCGACTATCTATTAAAATCCAAATACCTTCAAAATTATGCTCAAGATTTACTTGATTCAGACCTTCGAGTATGGCAATAAGATCTGATCTGAAAACTGAGCAAGAATCTGGATTTCTAATTTTAATTTTAATTTCAGTACGAGGAGCTTCAATACAAATGCTGGAGCAATTAAAATCGTTTTTGCTACCATCTGTATAAATCCTGAGAGCACTAGCAGGGATGTTATTGACAGTCTCCAGAGCCAATTGTCGCAGTTAATCAGGAATATTAGATTTCTTCTTGACGTAGGACAGGGTGGAAGGGAACTCTAGGAATACTTTCTGTCGGATTAATGCAAAGCTTCAGAGAGTGCCGTGCAATACTATGGGAGATCATATTCAAAGAGTCAGCTTGAGAAAGAGAGCAATTTTTCTTAGGTTTTTGATTATTGTTTCAGTCCTGAAGAAATCTAGTTATAATTGCCCGTCAGTGAAAACACCAATCGTTTCAAATGCTGCAGGATGCATCGTTCTCATGCGCGTTGCATGAGCCCTATATAACATTTAACAGCTCTGACAATTTCATCATTTGCATAACTCTTGAAACGACATTTGCATGCCGGGTTTCGCGACTGTAGCTCAATTTTTTATGGGTGCATATATTTTTTTGCAACAGAGTGTAGGTATATATATTTTATGTAATAAAACTCAAACTAATGTATAAAGAATATCCGAGTCTCCAAGTAAAGTTATGTGCTGCCAGAGTCACATTCAAAAAAGTATTTTAAATACCTTTTCTGAATTTAAGATTGAACATGACAATCTAGATTTGCAGTAAGGTGAGTTTATGAGTGTAAAAGGTAATTCAAACTGACGAATTTACCTGCAAATTACAGTAGTTTTATTGTCTGTGCTCATTGTTCAATAAATTATGAATTCTTCGGCATAAAATCATCTTAACTGCATGCATATGTTATAGACGTTGCAAGGCTATTTAATGAGATTTTTTCTTTTTACAGTTTGCTAATCCAAGCCTGAGAGTCACAGTTCCGATTGAGTTTCCAGTAGTAGCTCACATGAGTTGCAATAATGAATGTTTGAGGAAGAAAGTGGAGAAAACAAAAGAATCGGTAAATTAATTGGATGCTTCATTTTTTAATTAACTCGAGTGTCGCTCAACTTGACTTTCATTATCATATCAGAATTCATTTTTAATGTAGCTTGTGATTTTTATTTTTTTGCAAATTTTGCAAAAGAAAAAAAATTCTCGGAGGTCTGGGTTATAAAAAAAGAAAAAAAAATTGAAAAATATGCCCCGTTGGTACAAATTATTGCAATCATGGCACATTATCTTTTGTTTGAAAGGACTTGACAAATTTTTTCGATTGATATCAAGTTTGACAATATACGCTTTCGGGGGAGAGGGTGGGCAACTTGTTCCCCGAGGGGGGTCCAATCATGTCTGGAGCACGAAAACTGTATCGCGGCTACTCTTCACTACAATGAATGGAACTGTTAATTTTCGTGATTGTTGAGCCATAAATAATTCTTGTTATGTATAATTATGCCATATTTTGTCCTTTGCTCTCATGCTAAGGAAATACAAAATTTCGAAATTTTCGCTCAAATTTAAAAAATCCTGTCGAGTTCAAGATTTTTCGATAACAAAGTCGAATATGAAGATTCTTGAAAATCCCTTAAATTTTTTTGGGAGCTATCGCGTAAATAAGAAATTCATCACAGGCAGATAGATAAACAGTTAAACGGATATCATTCTAAAAATAGTCAAAGAATGCTCAGGAGGTCCTAAAACATATAGTGACATCAAAATTTTGAAATCGAAAATTTTCGTGAAAATAATTCTATCTCTGTGCACATACTATATTCTATAGTATGAGGAAGTAAAAATATTTAGAATAGTGAAATATGGCAAAGGCAATATTTTCTGCATTGTAATGGATTTATTGGTGACTAAAATTTTGCTGTATTATTATTTTTACGATTTTTTTTCTCATGATCTGTAATAGAGTTCAGATAATGACTGGTTTAGATTCAGCTTTAAAGTCTGGTGGAGAGTGAAGGATGTATTTTCACTTCCGGTTACTTTTCCATTTCCGGTTCAAAAATTTTAATTTTACTGGAAACATGGCAGAGTTTAGATGATAACTGAATACTGATATGAATTCAGAATCAAATTTCGGATGAGGTTAGAGCATTTTCCATTTCTAGTTCTAAAATTTTTCTTCAAACATCTATTTCTCAGGATTGGCTACAGATATAGCTTAGATCATGAGACTGATATGGATTCAGTATCAAATTCCAGAGGAAGTTAAGCGACTCATTAAAATTTACAAAGTCTGGTTCTGAAGATGCCACTTCCGATTCAAAAATTTGCATTTGCCATAAACATCTATTTCCAGGAATCTTCTATAGATATAGTGTAGACGATGACTGACATGGATTTTATCAAATATAATAAATTTCATGGAACATCAAATTCTGGAAGGAAATGGAGGTTGGGATTGCTCACTAAGGATTTCCACTTTCGGTTCTTTTTTCACTTCTGGTTCAAAATATTGCCCTGAAACAACTGTTTCTTACAATTGGCTATATATAGAGAGTAGATGACGACTGATGTAAATACAGCATTCAATTGCAGAGGAGTTAGAGTGGGGAAGGATGATTCACTTAGGATTTCCATTTCCGATTCTGGAGATTTCACTTCCAGTTTTCCTTAAAATTCGCATGATTGTACGAAATATGTATGTAAAAGGGAACAAAAGTGTTCAATGCCATTTATCACTATAAGAAGGTTATTTCCCCAAAATTACTTGTTGCAATTGTTTGGACATATCCATTCTATTACTTTCCTTATATACATAATGTATAAGGAAAGTATTGTGACGGGGTCCAAAATTCGAATTCCAGTTTTCGACGGGAGAGCACGTTTCAAGCATCCCTGATCACGAATCAAAAATTTTTGAAGTGATGTCTGTGTGTGTGTGTGTGTGTGTGTGTGTGTGTATGTGTGTGTGTGTGTCAGTGAGTCTGTGGAGACGATAACTGACGAACGAATGGACCGATTCGAACGAAATTTGGTACAAAAGTCACAATCCGTAAACACTGGAAGTCTATTGTTTTTATATGCAATCGAATGTTCAGAACACCCCTAAATTTTCGAGTGAAATTTTGAAAAATTCGTCAAAAAATCAAAACCGTTAATAAAGTTACGCAAATAGACATTTCTTATGTAATTTTTCATTAGAAAACGATTGACATAAATTTTAGAACGTTAACATGAACCGTTCTCGAGATATTGCACATTTTTCAAAAAAATTATCAAAAAGTTATATAAAATAAAATAAAAATATTTCCTATTGAGAAACATGTTCACTTTTCATATGTAATACCATGCGATAAATTGGGTGACATCATTCTCGTGAATATAGCTCGTTCCATTCATCAAAAAAGATACTTTGAGTAATACTTTTGTATTTGAACGCCAATAGTCATTTATCTGCTGTAACCATTTGTTACCCTCGGTCCGTCCAGTTTTCCCGGACATACGAGGCCCCGCTGCTGACCCGCCGCCGCCACAGCGGGCACAAGCTACATGACTGGACGCAACGACGTTCACGCCAAGGGCCACCCCAGGGATGCACAAACACCAAATCCTGCAAACATCACCCTAATCCAAATGCCGCCCCCAGCAAAGCAGCCACGAATCCATACAATGGCCAAAAACAAACACCACGAATTTCGAACCTCTGAAACTCATCCTCTGTCTGGAATCACAACAGTCCCTACTTGGTCTACGACCTTTATTCATTTCAACAGAGACTTACAAAAAGCAACTAAACTCTAGTTGCAAAACAAAATACAAATCTATTTACATTATATAATTTACATTAACATTCACATTTAGCACATTTCACCATATTACAACAAAACAAAATTTAACCAAACTATGGTTAATAACATAACAACCAGCATACAAACTATAAAACACGATACAAATTCATTAACTCTTTCACAATTGCACAAATACCAATCCTGGCTTTCTCGTACTTTATCAAATCCTTAAGACAAATATGAGCAAAATTAATAGGAAAATATTTAATTCTATAGGCATCAAACATTTTACAATGCTCCACAATATAATGCTCCACATCACCAACCATATTATCACTCATACACATTTTTGATTTTCCAAACATATTAAATTGATGTTTTGGGAAAATCCCATGACCCGTAACAATTTGATTAAAATAGAAATTTGCAATACATCTGCTATTTTTAACTTCAGATATTAGCCCATGGCTCCATCTTCCTTTTGTAGAACTGTTCCATGCTTCTTGCCACTTCTTCTTGGCTTCTATCGTCATTTTGGTCTTGACCTGTACCCACGTCAATTTAGTTTCCACATCCACTTGCTCTTTAACTGTGGCTTCTTTTGCAAGTTCGTCTGCTCGTTCATTTCCTACATGACCCACATGGGCCTTTATCCAATTCAGCTTGACTGATTTCTTCCTCAACTTCAGATCATATACATATTTCTTGATCTGTTCTATCCAAATATGTGTATTTTCCGTCTTCTGTAAACTTTTTAGGCAGCTTTCACAATCACTGAAAATTTGAAATTCTTCATTTTGAAGTACATTCCTATTACTTCTAATCCACTTAATGGCCTCCTTTATGGCCAATAACTCCGCCAAATATACCGTTGATTGATCTGATAAACGAAATTTTTTATTTTCAATTTCAATTCCATTATAGTATACGACATAAGCCGCCCCAACTCCTTGCACCATTTCCCCCATCTTTGAACCATCTGTGAATATTTCATAACCTTTCCCGGTTATTTTCTTCTTTTTATATTCAATACTCTTGAATCTGTAAGGATCCACAATCTGAATGTATTCACTTATTTCTCCGTATTTTATTTTTACATCATAAAATTCCAAGTCTTTCTTCGTCTTTTTACTTTCATAAATGCACTTATGCCATTTCGCCCTTATCTGTATAGGTAAAATGCCCGAAATAACATACAACGCATCAGTTGATGTAGTTTTATAACATTTAGTGATTAATAACAGACAACTTCTCACAATCTTAGTGAGTTGGTTCAATTGCCTACATTGGCCATTGTACCATATTTCGCATCCATATAAGATCATTTTTTCTATTGCTTTAACATAGATCTGTTTCAAAACTTTGCCATTTAGTCCCCATGTTTTTCGGGAAATCCTAATGAGTTTGTTTGTGAAGTCAAAGACTTTTTCCTTCACCTTTTTTAGGTGTTTATTAAATTTCAGATACGGATCCAATTTAATACCTAGATAGTCCATTTCCTCTTTGTTCATAAATGTACTTCCCTCCAATTCTATTCTGAAATTAGTTCTCAGATCCGTCTTAAGAGGAATTATCATCAATTGTGTCTTTTCCACACTAAGCCGCTTTATCTGCTGTAAGAATAACTTATTTCTCCGTCCATAATTCTTGGCGAGATTTTGGCGACGAATTTGGCGGAATGTCGCCAACTTGGCGACATTCCGCCAAGGACAACGCCAACTTGGACAACGCCAACTTCCGACAACGCCAACTTGGCGACATTTTTAATTGTTGCCAAATTAACAAAAATCTCGCCAAATGGATAAAAATGACGCTAAATCAATGAAAATGACGACTAATTGAAGAAAATTCAATATCTTGGAAAGAATATAAGTATCTACTACAAGAGTAACATTTTTTTTAACTGTAAAAGTAGTAAATTCATTGCATTATAAAAGGAAAGTCATGTGCTGTCCACATCAGATTTTTTACGGATGTATTCCCAGGATACAAAATTAAGCTTGAAGATCTGGATGACTTAAGCATTATTCAAGTTGTGACCCATTGACGGAATTGAATGTTAGAGACTGACTGAAAATCAATGTTACACCTTGCTTCTAAATTTTTATTCACGCTCTCACAAGATTTTGAGAAAAAAACGACTAAATTGCTTCAAATGAAAATCAATGTATTTTTCAAGTAAAAACAAGCTTTTTTCTGAGAAAAGAGGGCTTTTCAAAAGTGCGTAAACAAATTACAATGTGTAACAAGTATAAAAATTTTGAAATAATATAAACATTTTATTCAATTTTATCAATGGCTCAGGCTTGAGATTCCTTTCATTATCTGTCCATCATGAACCCCTAGTAAACGACCCCCTCTAAATCAGCTTTTTCCATTAGATAGTCGTGAGGTGGTCGTTTCAATTTAATTGAGGAATTTTATTCCTTGTAATTTTATTTCCTGTAATTAAGGAAATTTTTACTTGTATATATGAGATATATCTTAATTATAACTCGTATTTACAAATACAATCATTTCATCGTGAATAGAAGAAGGTAACATTTTCGGGGCTGTCGGGAGGTAAATTATGAAATTTCAAGATCGAAGTTAATCAACGGATGGGTTTAGGAAATTATTATTTATTCTGCAGCAGTCTTTGATATTTTAAGGAGCTGCTGTTAAATTATAAATGTCAGATGTCCAGTCAATTTTCTTAAATCGTAATAAAAATATCGAGGAGGCTTGAAACGCACGAAAAGTATATATTTTAAAAATTCGTGAAAATTCGACTATTAGATTCGTATAGATTTCATTAAGAGTTTATTTGGAAGAGAGTTTTTCGATCTTTTCGATGGAGTCATGATGAAATTAGGAGTTTAGGTCGCTAAGGCATCGATTTGTGTGAATATCGCCCAAAATCGTTGTAAATTGGTCTAAAACATAAAATAACAGAAAGTCTGATTCGAATTAAAAAAAAACCGCCAAGGTGCACCTATTCGGGTGTACATATGTACCAAATTTCATAATTATACGACGTTTAGATTTCCTTCTACAGACAGTACACACACGTCTTTCATTATGTAAGATTCCTGAAATTTCTCAAAAGACTATAAAATTCGCGGAAATAAAAATTGGTTATAACTGGTTACCTAGTTATAACTAGTAACTACCTACCAAATCCCAATTACATAGTTATAACTGGTATTTACAAGTAATGAAATTACTTTCAAATCAAATCAAGGGTTTAATTCTGCATTTGACCTTTGACAGGTGATGCGACGCGTGATATCTGCTGTGATGCTGGGAAGTCGACTGAAGATCCGCGAAGAACCACAAGAAATGTCTATCTCCTACTTTGAGACTGAAGAGGATGACATTTGTAGTACTGGGTTTGAGATGAAAGGAACTCACAGACGATCTGTCTGCAGTAAGTCTTCCGCTTTCATAAGTCTTTCAGTAAGTCGTCGGCTTTCATAAGTCATTCAGTAAGTTGTCGGCTTTCATAAGTATTTCAGTAAGTTGTCGGCTTTTATAAGTCTTGCAGTAAATCGTCGGCTTTCATAAGTCTTTCAGTAAGTTGTCGGCTTTTATGAGTCTTGCAGTAAGTCGTCGGCTTTCATAAGTCTTTCAGTAAGTTGTCGGCTTTTATAAGTCTTGCAGTAAGTCGTCGGCTTTCATAAGTCTTTCAGTAAGTTGTTGGCTTTTATAAGTCCTGCAGTAAGTCGTCGGCTTTCATAAGTCTTTCAGTAAGTTGTTGGCTTTCATAAATCTTGCAGTAAGCCGTCTGCTTTTATAAGTCTTTCAGTAAGTCTTCGGCAATCATAAATGTACTTTAAAGCATTAAGTAATATGTCTTTTCTTGAGTAGAAGTTGGTATTTATTGTCTCACGCAATAACATGGAACAGTGATTTTCTAAAAAGTGGTTCGTGGACCTTTGTTATGCTCTAAGAAGATCCGTGGGTAAATTTGGTAAAACTTTTAAAACTGAGGGTGAAATACATATACATGGTTTGCAGAGTCCACTTCAACAACAAGAGCTTGCATTTTCGTCCCAGTAGCTCAACGGTAGAGCGTCGGCTGACTTGCTCAAAGATCCAGGGTTCGATTTCCGGTTGGGGCAGCAAGGTTCTTTACAGGTTTCTAGGAAAGTTCTTAAGCATCCCCATTAACTTTGTACTTAAAGTTCAGTGAGTGTATATGTTGGGTCCATCTATAGTAAAGCGACCATGCCCCGTTTAATAAAAGAGATTGCAGCACCCCATAGCGGAAAATTTAAAAGTTAGAATTTGAACTGGACAACAAAGCTAGATAGATGAAAAAAGCCAATTACGAAGTTGTAGAGCATTGTCTGATAAGTAGGAATCGACACCAAATCTGTTACAGTAAGCATTATTTAGGCACAATATGGTTATTGGCGAATAGTTGTCCTATTCAGAAATTGTTACAATAAACAACATTTATATAAACAGAAATATGATGTATAGCCTGTTTAAAGTGTCCTTCGCTAGAGACAGTGCACCGTTGAATTCCGGATGGAATATTACTGCATCCTTTGACAAGTATTGCAGGTGTCACCGTGTTAGAGACCTTGATGATACAACTTTATGACAGGCATTTTCTGCCTCCTGTATTCGCGCTTTGTTCTTGCTTAAGTCAATTCTTACTAATTAGACAATGCTCTACAATGTAATTTGATCTCCCTTTGCTGTCAAGTCCGATTCTCCGCTAGGGGCGCTGCAATCATTTTATTCTATCGGATTGATCCCTTTACTAAAGATAGACCTAATGTGTACATTCACGGACACTTCCTTACAAAGTTATCGGGGTGCTTAAGGGTGAGCGTCAGTACATCTTCTACCCTATCCGCGCTTTGTTAACTTTCGCGGCATACAATTTTCGCCGAAATTCTGCTAAAACTGTTGCGAAATATTCTCTGAAAGATAAAATGCAATGCTTAGATTATATTAAAACTAAATTTAATACCCAATAAAACATAGAATATATTTTTTATTTTAATTCAAAATATTTTGGTGCTGCCATTTGTTATCGTAATTTAATTCATACCGACTATTTTTATTTTTTAATCAACATTTTTAAATGTCTATTCCTTCTAATACGCTATTAAGTACAACAACAGATCATATATATATAATAATGCCACATTCACGGAAACGTAATTGAACTTGGCCTTGAAGACAAAGTTGCAGTCCTCAGTCATGTACATTCAGATCCCCTTATCAAATCTATGGAATGAGAAATTACCTTTCCGTGATTGTGACATTATTATATATGATCTGTTATTGTATTTAATACTGTATTAGAAGGAATAGATATTTAAAAATTTTCATTAAAAAATAAGAATAGTCGGTATGAATTAAATTACGACAACAGATGGCAGCACCAAAAATATTTTGGATTAAAATAAAAAATATATTCTATGCTTTATTGGGTATTAAATTTAGTTTTAATATAATCTAAGCATTGCATTTTATAGTTCAGAAAATACTTTGCAACTGTTTGAGCAGAATTTCGGCGTAAAACGTGTGCCGTGAAGGTTAACAAAGCGCAGACAGGGCAGATTTACTGACGCCCACCCTTAAGAACTTTACTAGGAACCCTGAGTCAGGGGGTCCTTATCTCGGGCATGATTGACTTCATTATTTTTACTTGCCTCTGTGCATATGACGACATAGGAATTAAGAACGCTCGCATTTTGTTCTTGGACTGAACTTGTTAATTGTGACTGTCATCTTATTCTATTGACGTGATTATTTTGGACGTCGCTGAATTATGTGTGCACAGCACAATTTAAAATTTTTGCGCAATTTGTTTACTCCAGGATATTTGCTACTTCAAAATTAACATACAATTTTTAACTGTAATATTGCGAAAACTGTAATATTTATGTTTTGAAAACTCCTCCACAAGTTTACTCAGGACCCTGACATCACGAAGGACGAAACTTAATTACCATGTTGTCAAGCTGGCAACATGTTGATTGCGGACTGAATTTCCAACCTTATATTAAAGATCCTTGCTACGTATGTAGCTCGGTTGCTTAACAATGTACTATGTACCCAATATGGACTGGCCATGTCCTCGGAAACAGTTAAATATCTATATAAATAAAATTGAAAACCACTCTGTATGTGTGTTTGTGTTTGTCTCATCCCCACGGGATGAACCGAATTTCATGAAATTTTTGTGAATAGCCATGAAATAGTCCCTTTTAAAATCTAGTCCATACTTCAAGTTTCTAGGATCAAGTTACAAAATATTAATAAAAAACGAACCTCCCATAGAGATGACATTATGCGGACATTATTTTTATATATCTTTTAAAACCATTTTAACGCTTTCATATTGGTATATATTGATCCAATTTCACATTTTTTATAAATTGTTCACAAACGGGACCACGATGTTTTATCTTTCAGATCTGCCTATGAAGATAAATGTGTATAACGAGAACAGAGATTCCTATATACACTCTATAACAATATACACTCTATAGCAAATAAATATACACTCTATAACAAAAAAAATCGACGCACCAAGAAGGAGTTGTCCGATTGCTATAAAAATTGGTGGATGTGAAGAACATACATAGAAAAAGAAACGATTAAAATATCAGAACAATGTAATGATTTAGAGTTTGACGTATACAAAGGGAGGAAGTCAATAAGGCGTTGGTTCACCTCTGGCCTGGATGCAAGATGTCACCCGGCGTGGCATAGACTGATAAAGTTCACAGATGGTGTCCTGCGGAATGTCTTGCCAAATTGTCTCCAACTGTCGGGCTATATCGTCAACATTCCGGGATAGTTGCAATCGCCTTATCATAACGTCCCAAATGTGCTCTATGAGAGAGAGATTAGGAGACCTAGCTGGCCAAGGAAATGTTGGGCAAGCTTGAAGACAATTCATAGCAACACGTGCCGTGTGTGGCCGGGCATTATCTTGTTGACAAGTAAGTCCGGGGTGTTGTAAAAGGAACGGTAGCATAACCGGTCGTAGAATGTTGTCTACGTACCGCTGTGCTGTCAGTGTGCCAGAAATGACTACCAAAGACGTAAGATATCCTCAGTCAAAATGCACCAGAAATTTTGACTATAAATTCAGAATCGCTTCTTATATACACCTGCTGAATGCGCAGTTCCGATGCGCTGGAGCTCCCACTATTTATTCATCGGACACTAAATTTTATTCATTTGCATGTTCGCTCAAAATGTCTTTGCATACGGAATTTCATTACAATCGGACAACTCCTACTTGGTACGTCAATTTTTTTTTTATTATAGAGTATATTTCAATAGAATTCTTTGAATAACAATATCATTTAGAATGCTATAAGAATTTGAACATAATTGTGAATTTTAATTTTCTTTACATTATATATTCCGTACAAAGGACGGGTGTACTGCGAGTGTCAATGTGCAAATGTGTTATTTTTATTTGCAGCTCCTTGCGGTCCTGGTCAGTTTTTGGAGAAAGGTTATTGTATTCCTTGCCACCTGAACCAGTACAACGGAAAGTATGCTGCCACCGAGTGTCAGACTTGTTTTGGGAAGAGAGTTACAAGAAGCAGGGGATCAACTTCTGAAAAGGACTGCTTGGGTAAGATCTATATTTTTTAATGTAAAAATAGCCTAACCTGTAAATGTAAACATGTATGTAGACATGCAAATGTAGACATGATGATTGAGTTGCAAGGTGTATGTGTGTGCAAGGCCAGGAATATTAAGGGTGAGCGTCCGTAAATCTTCTGCCCCATCCCTGTTTTGTTAACTTTCGCGGCACACTTTTTTCGCCGAAATTCTGCTCAAACAGTTGCGAAATATTTTCTGAAAGATAAAATGCAATGCTTAGATTAAAACTAAATTTAATAAAACTGAATTTAATGCCCAATAAAACATAGAATATATTTTTTATTTTAATCCAAAATATTTTTGGTGTTGCCATCTGTTGTCGTAATTTAATTCATACCGATTATTTTTATTTTTTAATGAACATTTTTAAATATATATTCCTTCTAATACAGTATTAAATACAGCAGCAGATCATATATAATAATACTACAATCACGGAAAGGTAATTTTTTATTCTATAAATTTGATCAGGAGATCTGAATGTACATGGCCGAGGACAGCAGTTTTGTCTTCAAGTCCAAGTTTAATTACGTTTTCGTGATTGTTGTATTATTATATATGATCTGTTGTTGTATTAATTAGCGTATTAGAAGGAATAGACATTTAAAAATGTTCATTAAAAAATAAAAATAGTCGGTATGAATTAAATTACGACAACAGATGGCAGCACCAAAAATATTATGAATTAAAATAAAAAATATATTCTATGTTTTATTGGGTATTAAATTTAGCTTTAATATAATCTAAGCATTGCATTTTATCTATCAAAAAATATTTCGCAACTGTTTGAGCAGAATTTTGACGAAAAACGTGTGACCCGAAAGTTAACAAAGCACGGATAGGGTAGAAGATTTACTGACGCTTATCCTTAAAGAACAACTATATACCAATCCTAATGTAATTTAATTGTTCACAGAAAAAAAAAAATAACTCATCTTGCTATTGAACAATCTTTTTAAAAATTGTCAATTTAAACACTGATACAAATTTAACCAAAGTGTGGCTCTTCTTGATTTTCTCATGCCAGAATTCATTTTTTAGTAGCTTTTATTTTTCAAATTTGACAAGACATTTCTTTTTAAAGATTTGGTATCATGGGTTCAAATGATTACAATTATAGAGTGTTACCTTTCACTTTAAAGGGCTTGAACAGAAACTTTCGATTGATATCATATTGACAATTTATCCTCCGGGGATGGGGGGTAACTTGCCCCCCCCCCCCCCCAAAGGAGGCTAATGATGTCACGAACAAAAGAATTGTATCGCCGCTATTTTTCACAGCAATGTGTGAAACCATCAAGTCTTGTGATCATTGAGCTATAAACAAAGCCTTTTATGCATGATTATATTAAATTTTGTCTTATGCTGCCATGTTAAAAAAATTTTAAATTTCGAAGTTTATGATCTAATTTAAAAAAAAAATTCTATCTAGTTCTAGATTTCTTAATAACAGAACCGGATGTAAAGTTTCTTAAAAATCCTTTAATATTTGTGGCTGAAATCGACCCCAGACATAGAGATATACGGATATCACTCCAAAAATAGTCAAAACGTGTTCAGGAGGTCTTAAAATATACATTGGCATCTAAATCTCGAATTCGAAAATTTTCGTGAAAATAATATTTTCTCTATACTTACGTAGTATGATAAAGTAAAAATTCGAGAACAAAGCAAGAAACTCCAAATCGAGGCCAACAGCTGTCATACTCTTGATGGCTTGCAAAAAAAGTGTCGGAAATTTAAAAAATGAGTTTAGGACCTTGTTAAGTACAACTTGTCAGAGGCAGACTCTAAAACAACAAAACTTCATGTATTTGCGATAATTATAAATCATCTTACAAATTTTGTAGTATTAATTAAGCTAGAATATTAAAATAGAGTGAAACACCTTGAAAGTTTTTGGATTGATTACACGATTGTCTGGTTTAAACCATGGGTTTTCTTTCGTTTAAAATATCGTTTTAGTTTATTCCAAGGTTTAAACAGCGATTTTTTTATGAGCCCTGCTTCCCCCTCGGTTTTTTCTGACCTTGGATAATAGAAAATAATTTGCAGTGGCATCTGTCTGATGGAGCCGAAATGTTTTTTTTTTCTTTTTGCGAATAACATCTTTCTTTGTGGGTTTGTTTTCTTTCGGCATTTTCAAAATAGTTCAAAATATTAAAATGTCGAAATTAGTACCCCCATTTCAAAATATTAAAATATCGAAATTAGTACCCCATTTCAAAATAGTTCAAAATATTAAAATGTCGAAATTAGTACCCCCATTTCAAAATAGTTCAAAATATTTAAATGTCGAAATTAGTATCCCCATTTCAAAATAGCTCAAAATATTAAAATGTCGAAATTAGTACCCCATTTCAAAATAGTTCAAAATATTTAAATATCGAAATTAGTACCCCATTTCAAAATAGTTCAAAATATTAAAATATCGAAATTAGTACCCCATTTCAAAATAGTTCAAAATATTAAAATGTCGAAATTAGTACCCCCATTTCAAAATAGTTCAAAATATTTAAATGTCGAAATTAGTATCCCCATTTCAAAATAGCTCAAAATATTAAAATGTCGAAATTAGTACCCCATTTCAAAATAGTTCAAAATATTTAAATATCGAAATTAGTACCCCATTTCAAAATAGTTCAAAATATTAAAATATCGAAATTAGTACCCCATTTCAAAATAGTTCAAAATATTAAAATATCGAAATTAGTACCCCATTTCAAAATAGTTCAAAATATTAAAATGTCGAAATTAGTACCCCCATTTCAAAATAGTTCAAAATATTTAAATGTCGAAATTAGTATCCCCATTTCAAAATAGCTCAAAATATTAAAATGTCGAAATTAGTACCCCATTTCAAAATAGTTCAAAATATTAAAATATCGAAATTAGTACCCCATTTCAAAATAGTTCAAAATATTAAAATGTCGAAATTAGTACCCCCATTTCAAAATAGTTCAAAATATTTAAATGTCGAAATTAGTATCCCCATTTTAAAATAGCTCAAAATATTAAAATGTCGAAATTAGTATTAAAATGTCGAAATTAGTACCCCCATTTCAAAATAGTTCAAAATATTAAAATGTCGAAATTAGTACCCCCCATTTTAAAATAGTTCAAAATAGTAAATTGTCGAAATTAGTACCCCCCATTTTAAAATATTAAAATGTCGAAATTAGTACCCCCATTTCAAAATAGTTCAATATATTAAAATATCGAAATTATAACCACTCTATTTAAAAAATTAGGAGCCCTATTCAAAATCCAATTATGCATCCATGCAGGAATTTAAATGGCTAAAAATTACTTAATACAGTTCATAGTTAGTAGTTTTAGATATAAGTATTACAAACTTGGAAAACGGAAATTTTTCAATCTTCTTCAAATTAACAAGACTATTCAGCGAAAAATATAATAGCTTTGTAAAAACAAATCATTAATCTAGAAACTGAATTTATTACTGAACAATTTTGTGGCTTACTGTTTATGTCTATACAAGGTGGTCATAAAAAAACTTCCCCGATATATGAACCCCTAGCGGCCTACCCGCTTAACCAATCGAAAGGAAATTTCAGATATTGTTAGTTGAAGGTATGTTCTCGAGATTGTGATGATTTCAAACAATAGAGCTCTCACGGTTAAGGTTACAGAGAAAAAATTTCGAAATTTTCGAATGACAACACGCACTATTTTCCTGCGCAAATTGATCAGCGCATTGAAAAACCATAAATGGCGTTCGAACGATACACGTATGACAAAAATTGGCAGCATAAAATATTTGCAAAGAAGAGCATTGTAAAGAACCAATGACAACACAAGAGAGGAGAGGGAAAAAACTTTTATTGGAATTACAAGTTTTCAACGTGCCCACCTTCGCAGACGATAACTCATTGCAAGCGGGAAATTGTTGACAACAATAACGAACTTAACATCGCAGAAGGAATCTGTATAACTTCACGTTTTATGACGTCTTTCAATTCTGACAAATCTCGTGGATTTGATGTGTACAACTTAGATTTCAGATAACCCCAATACCAGAAACCCATCGAAGTGAGGTCGGGTGATCTCGATGGCCACGAAACTGCAAAACTACGGGAGATAACTCTATCATCAAAGTTCTGTTGCAGCACTTGTCGAACACATATAGCGACGTGTGGAGGAGCACCATCTTCATCCATACAATGTCATTAACGATATTTAAGTGCTGCCATTCTGGAATTACGTAATTCTGCAATATTGCTTTATACCGAGGACCTGTGATGGAGCACGTTTGCATACCATTGGAAGGGACTTCTTTGAAGAATCACGGAGCGAGAACGAATGTGCTTGCGATGCCGCACCACACAGTCACTTTAGCTTCGTGTAAAGGCACTGGTGCACATTGTGAGGATTTTCGTCAGCCCAGTGAATGCAGTTCTTGAAGTTTATGTTCCCAGTTAAGTAGAAATGTGCCTCATCCGTCCATAATATCCGCAGCGGCCACCTGCTATCTTCATCATATCTGAAGAGGAAAAAATTCGTACATAGTTTCGTACATAGTATTCGTACATAGAGAGAAAGTCGACACGCTGTTGCTCGTGGGCGCGGTAGCCCATTGGTTAGCGCGCTGGAGTTGCACTCGGTAGGCCCGGGTTCGATTCCAGCCGCTGCCAAAACTGCCGCCGTGTTCATGCGGAGTACGATCACGTTAAACATGTGGGTCCGAAAGTCCTTCCGAGAGGTTGGTGGTAGGGGAAGGAGGGTAGGTCCCTGTGGATGCCTCCCCCACTGGGTTCCGGTCTGAATTGGGTGGCACTTCCCGACCGTCCAAACAGTTACCTTACATCTTTCTGGTAGGTCGGACGGTCTGGGTTTCAACAACAACAACAACGCTGTTGCTCGTTTCCAGGTTGCAATATCTGGCCGCGCTGGAATCGATAAGGAAACATTCTCAGTACAGACCGCAGAAGCTTGAGGACTGAGGTTTTCGGTACATCCAAACGCTTCTTGTAGTACGCAACCACTTCTTGCAGTACGCAATGGACTTGGAGTAATCGTATTATGCACTTCCGCAACAACTTCAACAGGAACAGATAGATGGTCGTCCGGATCGCGGTCTATCACGTGTGCATCCAGTTTCTTTAATTTTTTTTACCAAATCACGTACAATTCGTACGGAGCATGGGCCTCGTCTTAACTTATGATTTCGCGGATAAACTCGCACTGCTTCGGCAGTATTTTCCCCGTTCAGATAAAATAGCTTTATCAATTCACCTCGTTGTTTCCCTGTAAGTGTCATCTTGTTGGCACGTTCGAACACCTGATTGAAGAAACAATTTTCCCATACTGCTTATATTAAAGGTTTTCCACAAGCAATGCTTTGCACATAGTGTTCTGTGATTGGTGCTTCTACTGTCTATACCTGTGAATTATGCAAAGTGCGTCAATGCACCTTCTCTCTGTGTTGTCATTGGCCCTTTACAATGCTCTTCTTTGCAAATGTTTTACGCCGCCAATTGTCGTCATACGTGTACCGTTCCAACGCCATTTATGGTTTTTCAATGCGCTGATCAATTTGCGCAGGAAAAAAGTGGTTGTTGCCATTCGAAAATTTTAAAATTTTTTCACCGTAACCGTAACCATGAGAGCTCTACTGTTTGAAATCATCATAAAATCGGTTGGCCACGAAGGTGGTTGGTCGGATGTTTTCTGCTCTATCAAATTTGCATGAGCAGAGTATGGCGAAGCCTTCTTCTAGTGCGGGAAAACGGAAGGGAGGAAACAACGGAGTGCCGGAGTTAAGTCGGCGTAAAATTTTTAGTGACGCAGGCTTATGGAGAGGAAACAACCTATCTGACAGGGAGAAAATTGATATTGCTTTTCAAAATGGAACGACGGAAGCAAAAATAATCTTGACTGGGATGGAGGGGAAGATCCCGTTTCACCCAATCCTCTTCAAAAAAGAAATGCAACAAGATGATATTCATAGTGAAATTAAAAATATATTCGCAACAAGAAATGGCAACGTAGCAGTTGTTGTCAAAACAAGTGAAAGCGCTGCCCGAATATTGGAAAAGAAAACTTTCTGTGGTGTACCGATAAGTACGAGAATAATTGAAGAGCTTATCACTACCAAATGGCTAATACGAGAGATACATCCGGAAGTGAGCCTGGAAGAAATTTCGGAGGAACTTAGGGAACAAGAGTACATACCAGCGAGCCCTGCTAACCAGCTTGGGTTTATAGCATTCAGTGGGACATCGAGGCGCAACCACTTCATCTCTTTTCCAGCAAAGCCGCAACCTCGGTCGCGAAACACGGCGGAATCATTCACCGGGCAGGGGCCGAAGGCGCCTGCCGGGCCCGACTCCGGTCACCGGCCAGACCTGGGCTCAGGGCATAAATAGCCACAGTCCCGTGATCCGGCCACCTGGAAGAGTCCGGGGACTGCCTCGCCACTTCCGCGATTGCATCCGTGAGTCATCAGCAGCGAGGTTGAGATACCCCCGGATTAATTTACCCCCCAGTTTGGAGGATCAAGGCTACAGAGCCAACATCCGAAACCACCATCTTGGGTGGCCCGCCCCGGGGGGGGGGGCTTAAGGAACAAGAGGTAAATTTGAGCGACCGATTGTGCGAAAATACCAATTGTGCTATTACATGAACTAGGTAAAACAAGCAGAACACATGTAAACATTGGATATACGAGATACAAAACGGTACCATTTATAGAAAGCCCAAGAATATGTCTCAAATGCTTAAAATTTAACCATTTCAAACACGAATGTGGAAGTGAAAGTACAACATGCTATAATTGTGGAGAACAACATGAAGTGACAGAATGCCCAGCGGAACATCCAAAATGCTTTCGGTGTGGGGGAAAGCACACGGCGACAAGCAAACAATGTCAGGAAATAAAAAAACAAACGGAAATACAGACAACTATAAAAAATAAGAATATCTCTTATGGCGAAGCAAAAAAAATAATAAATCAAAAATTAGATTATGCTACAGTATGTAGAAGACAACAAAAAACGGAAGAAGCAGGGAAGGAGGAAAGAGAAATTAGACAAAAGCAACCTGAAATCAGGGAAATCATCGAGAAAATAAATGTAGTGGTGACAAACTTGGAAAAAGAAAAAACTGCAGAGGTCCGGGATGAGTGGATTCGGCAACACCTCACAAGGCTAGATGAGAATATACGATTAATCGTAAAGAAACTTGACGACATAGTGAACGCCATAAAAAATAAAAATGAAACCGAAAAGGATATGGAAGAAAATAAATCAAGTGAGAATGAATCAGACAACAATAGCAATAAAAGGGATAAAAATGAAAAACCTAATAAAAACGCAAACGAAAGTGACATGGAGGAATGCAGCTCAGAAGATGAAATAGTAATAACTGAAAGTGAAAAAGAAAAGAAAGAGAAAATAACTGACCAAAAAAGAAGTAACAATCTGGTCCTTGGAACAGGCCCCCAGACGAACGATCCTCGAACTAGAGAAGTTAACCCCCCCTCATGGGGAGGTAATTTTAAAGCAGTAAAAACGGAAAGTCCAGTAGATATAAAGGGGAAATTTGTGAAATTTAGTGTCACTTCGGAACCCTTGAAGGTGAACCTGAATGCTCGTCCCCTTTTCTCCGTTAGTGGAGGTGCGGCTGAGAGAGTCAAAACTTACCCTCGTTCTGGGAGCAGCAAATAGACTGTTTCCGGTTTTTTTTTTGTTTTTTTTCTTGTTCTGTTGGTCTTCGGACTGTGTTTTTGACATTTTTGTAGGATTTTGTGTGTTTTGATCTTTATAAACTCGTCTTATATTTTTGAAGTACTGTTAGAGCGTATTGCTCTTCCCATAGCTGGGAGAGTTTAGTGTGTTGATACTGTTACTCTTTTACTTTTGTTCCCTCGAGGCATAAGGCTTAGTGCCAAGCCTCATGCTTACATCTCTCCCTTGGGAGGGAGTGTGTTAGAGTGTTAGAGAGTGATCATCATAATCTCTAGCGCATACTTTCAAATAACAATATCTGAAATTTCCTTTCGATTGGTTGAGAGGATAGGCCGCTAGGGGTTCATATATCGGGGAAGTTTTTTTATGACCACCCTGTATTTTGTAGTTTAGAAGATATTTCGACTGAAGTTGAGGCAAAAGGTCGCTCAGACAAAAACTTTTTGGTGTTTTGGAAAACAAAATTCAAAATAACAAAATATTGAAATTATTTTTATTAATTCACAAACTGTACTCTATTTCGGACGAAATAAGTATACATTGTTTACATTTTATCAGTCAGAGTAGGAGGTATAAGCGCTAAAGTATTTACATTTTTGGAAACACTCCATTCCAGCCAGAGATACCCCAACCTAGAGAGCCTTGATCTACCCGGACCAGAGGTGCTGCAATTTACATTAAAATGAATTTCTGCGTATTGGCAACAACTTGCAAAACATAAAGTGCTTTTCGTATTTATGAAGCAAGTGGCAATTAAATCCACTTAAAACAAAAAAGAAGTGTACAATTGTCGTTATAATAGTTATAGGCCACATTATCTCAGAAGCAAAATTAGTAACAACTGAGATCTGGAATTTCCTTTTTTTTATAACCATCATATGTAGTTCCTGTGTAGGGTCTCAATTCTTTTATGGCTAGGGGCCAGAGGTAGGTATTGAGCATAACGTGTATTAGATAGGGGACCCCAATGCTTCATAACTCAGGGCTCTTAGAAACCATAGACCGGAACTGCTTTTCACAGCAACATAAAGTCTGTTTCAACAATTCTTTTAAATTACAGTTTTAAAAATTTCTTTTAAATTTTATGATACGGGTCAAATTTTATGGAACAGTTTATTGGGGTCTCAACTGTTTCAATGCTTCTGAATTCTACAAAAGATTATATTACATAATTGAATTAACTATTATTTCAATTATGTAATATAATCTTTCGATCTCAATCAAAGTAAAATCTTGTAATAATATCAAATCGGATAAAATTATTGGAAGTTCAGAGGTCCGGGTGTCCTCTTTGACATAGGGGAGGGGGTGGGGAGGAGCTAAGTGGCCTCTTATTGGCAAATTCGTCCCTGTTGAAATTCAACAAAAAATATTAAAAAAAAAAGAAAAGAAAATTCATTTTCAAAACGCATTCTTTAGTAATAGTTTACATTACCCCTCATAGATGGCGATATATACCTGTCTGTGGGAATTTTGGTTTGGGAATTGGAATATAAGTTCTTCAAACGCTGATCATTCTCTTCGATAAAACTGATTTCTTTTTCATTACTTTACATTGATACAAACGATGTAAATATGCTATACGCTGATAAAAAAATATACTTATGCATTTTTATGTACGGGATTTTTTCTATTTAAATAATTTGAACATCACACAGATATATCAAATAGAAATTACCGCCCTCATATTTTTCGATGTTTTTCACAACAAAATTTGAAGTAGAAAAATTAGCTCAAAATGATATCTGAATCAAAATGCAGAAACAAATATTGCGTTAGTAAAACTATATAATCATGGAGAAATGAGCAGTATATAGGGTTGATTAAAAATATCAACTGGTTTCGGGGCCGAGAACAAAGAGTTCCCTTTGTCAGGGTAAAACATAAAACTTCGTTTTAGAAGTAAGAGCTTTTATTCATATCTCACCATGAGCACCTTCAATATAGAAAAATCATAAAAAATTAAGTTGATTAATAGTTATATTAGTTACATATATAGTTGATATTAGAAATCTAGCAGTGCTTAACTTTTAATTATAACTTTTCATTATTATCATTTCATTAATTTTTAATTAAAAAAAAATTAAATAAATTATATATATATATATTAATGATTTTTTGTATACGTTTATACTGCTGCCTTTCCGATTGTATATTCACATTCCGTTAATTATTCCCCATCCCCTTTCTTCCCATTATAGCGATAAGTTACCTACTATTTTTATCCTATTTGTATTGGCCTATAGTTACTTAGGTTAGTTAGGTTAACACTTACTTGCAACGCCTGTGTTAGAGATTGGTTTTTAGTTATTATGGTGGTTAATGCACTGATTTCGCTTTTAAGCATCAATAATATATGCAGAGGGTGTCCCAAAAACATTGACCTCGGCTTTTATTCCTTAAATATTGATCTTAGACATATATAATAAATTACAAAGTTGCATAAAAAAAGGTACAGAATTTTATGAAATCGATTAAAATTTTCAATGGAATTAAATTTTAAGAAATACAAAATTTAAATTTTTATACGACCCCCGTACAAAAAACATTTCCAATGAGTGAAATGTGCCTCATACACTAATAAGGTGATGTACAAAATTTCAGCATTTTATCATAAAAAGTCCCAGAGGTATAAAAAGACAAAAATGCTGACTTCAACCACTTTTCGATGCATCGACATGGGTTCTCAGAGGGGAAAAATTATATCGACAGATCGCGTTTCAGGGGTCATATACAAATTACGAAAGAAAAAAATGATTACATAAATAAATAATAATTCTGCTATTTATTGGTACAAAAGTATCTACACTGTGTAGAAATAATAACTTTACACAAAGATTGTTCAAAATGTTTTCCATCTATGCCAAAGAACCATTAAAGATAAGAGGCAGATATTATTTGCCTATGATGCATTTCTGCGTTGCGTCATTTGCATTCTTGCTGTAAACATTTCAATTTGTGATTAATCCCTCATCAACTTTGTTTAAACATATCTCTGGGACTTTTTATGATAAAATGCTGAGATTTTGTACATCACCTTATTAGTGTATGGGGCACATTTTACTCATTGGAAATGTTTTTGTATGGGGCCGTATAAAAATTTAAATTTTGTATTTCTTCAAATTTAATCCTCTGAAAATGTTTATCGATTTCCTGAAATTCTGTCCCTTTTTTTACGCAACTTTGTAATTTATTATACAGGGTGTATATAAACTGTTTTGACAAAATAAGAGGGGTTATAGTACCCATCAAGGTGAACAATATTTACAATGGAACCTAGGGTCGTATTCCACTCTAAGTGTCTGAAAAGTGTAAAGTTAAAGTTGAACTTTCAACAGTGAAAATAAGGAGAATTAACGTAATCATAAGTTATACAATCCTATTTATTTACACCAGAGAAAGATCCAAAGTAGATGATCAAAGTGACGGTCAAGGGTGCCGTTGCACAATTCACACCGGCGAATGAACGACTGGCGCACGCTCTCGAAGACACCTGGTGTCGTTTTTTTCCTGTCCGCTGCAACAACGACTCTCGCGACGAGATTTTCTACGGAGTCCACAGGCGTCTCGCACATCAATGATTTTATGTGCCCCCAGAAGAAGAAGCCCAGTGGGTTGAGGTTCGTTGAGCGTGGAGGCCAAGCCACAGGTCCACTACGTCCAATCAGCTGCAACTGTCGCTGCTGCTTCTTGTCATTGGAAATTTGCATACAGTACATGCTTGACGGTGATGAAGATGTGATATTTCTTCGGCACGACAGCTATGTCGTCAGAAGTGGCGACTTGTGCTTGTTGGACGTTTTTCGAAGTTACTCTTTTCTGGCACTCAGAGTGGAATGCGACCCTAGGTTCCATAGTAAATATTGTTCGTCTTGGTGGGTATTATCACCCCTCTTATTTTGTCAAAACAGTTTATATACACCCTGTATATGTCTAAGATCAATATTTAAGGAATAAAAGCCGAGGTCAATGTTTTTGGGCCACACTACATATATATATATATATATATATATATATATATATATATATATATATATATATATTTGAAATGTAATAATAAGGATTATGTAAAAATAAAAAAATAAAAATAAATAAAAATACAATTCAAGTAATATTAACATCACCATAGAAGCAAATTCACGGCCATAATGCCGATAAGAGAAAAGACCAGAACCTTCCCAAATTCGATGATTAATCAGAATAAAATTCATCTTCAGGTCTGAGTATTTTATTCTAATTAATCCAAACAAATGCCTGTTTCAGATTAAGCAATAGTACATTACTATAAATGCTTAAACTCAGACTACAGGCATCAAAAAATGAAAAAGTATACATTAAGAAAATTGTATTACCATTCGGCATGAACCCTTCTTCTACCACGTGTATACACGATCAACCTCAACAGCTTAATCTAGAAGCACCGGAATGAACAAGTCGAAATTCTACCAGGGAGGCAGTACGAACGTTCACGGAAATACTCCCAAACCCGTCCAGTGAGTCTAAGCTAGAGACTGGACAAGCAATTCAGATTATAATTCCCAAACATGCAGAACTGAATATGAATATGAATCAAAGATGAAAATTCCTACTAAACAAGTAAATCATAGGAAAACTGGATAATCGAGAATGCCACTATACACCATTATAAGGGCGCTCAAAACGTAGTTTCAATACTGACAAAAGTTACATTTTTTTGCGAAAATAAAATTCAAAACATTAATGTTAATGCATCTTATTTTCCGATTTTTTGATTTTTCTAATGTTTTTGACTTAGTTTATTATTTTTCATTTTTATTTATTTATATAATTAATAAATAATTATATACAATATACACATATACATACATATATACATACATATATATATATATATATATATACACACACATACACATACATACATATATATATATATATATATTTTTTTTTTTTCCCTGTATGTTAGTCACTATAATTGAGAATGTTTTCTAGGATGTTATCGAGTGAAATTTGATACACTGAGTTGATAATTTTAATAACAAAATTGGGGGGATATGCATTATTAGTCGCTGTACTCAATAATTCCTTAAAGTGCGCTAATCTATAATATTCATCACAAATTTTATTGATTCTAAGAGCCTGGTTTATTATAATATTTCTAAATACAGATATATGCAGACAAGAGTCAAAATGTTGAATTTTTGATGTATTAAATTTAAAATCCTGTCTTTTATCATACAAGTTTATAACCATATTACAATTTTGTAAATTTAAATTTAAATCTAAAAAGTTTGCAACATTTGTGTCATTATTACTTGCATTTAATTGTAAATTTTTTGGATAAAAGTTTAATACTATAGGGATATTATTATTTGGGGATACACATAAAATGTCATCTAAATATCTAAACATGTGCATATTATGCAAGCTTGGATTAATGTTTTTTTCATAGAAGAATAAATACAGATTAGCTAACAATGATGAGGCACACCCCCCTTGTGGGATACCAACCTGTTGTTTAAAAATAGTACCACCATGTTGAATATAATTCTCATAAAGAGTGAAGTTAAGTAATTTTTTAAAAAGAAAATTTGAATATTTTAGGTCGATATTATATTTTTCAAAAATTCCTAAAATAATTCTATACAGATCATCTATATTAATATTATTAAACAAATCTTTGAAATCAAAGGTATAAATACTACGAATATTAGTAAGAGTTTTCAATTTCTTAACTACTTCAAAACTGTTTTTTACAATATGACAATTATTTGAGATTTCATTTGACGAGGATACTTCATGTAATATCTTTAATAATAATTTTCCAGCATTAGTAATGTAAGAATTATGCCCACTGGTAATGGTTCGAAAAGCAACAGGGGATTTATGAAACTTGGGTACTAAAACAATATATGGAATGTTATTACAACTATTTTTTAGATGGATTTGCTTATATTTGGCTGATATTCTATTGTATAAGATTTTAAGGTTAGTTTTATGTAAATTATAGATATGATTATTAAGTAAGTGTGACTGAAGGGTATTTTTATAATAATATTTACATATAATTGAGTAGTTTCCACTTGCCTTATCGACATATGTAATGACAAAATCATTTTGTATTTCTTTAATATCATTTTTAATTGAATTAAGTTTATATGAATTATTAATTTTCTGATTATATATATAATGATTTAAGTATTGCTCTATTAAGACTCTCCAAGGTTTAAAGGCTTCTACAGGGATTTGATATTTATAACTGATTTTATAGATAAATTTATTTAAGTCAAGAAATAAACCTTTACATATTAATTTATGTTTAAATTTAGTAGGTATACGGTACTTAGTACCCAGTAACATCAGTGATCTTAGTGCATCATAATTAATAATATTTAGATTTCCCGTTA
Organism: Amaurobius ferox; assembly: GCA_951213105.1. NCBI lineage: Eukaryota > Metazoa > Arthropoda > Arachnida > Araneae > Amaurobiidae > Amaurobius > Amaurobius ferox. The sequence continues at coordinate 115,306,431 of OX578149.1, read as the reverse complement.
TAATATGCCCATTGTGTTTATCTACGAAGTCTTTGTATTTTTCTAAATGACAGTGGCAATATGACTCTTTATCCAATTCATAGTTTTGATTAATATCTACTGATTTGGCAATTTGATTATAGTTGAAAATATAACGTCCTAGAGGTTTATCATATTTATAAGCAATTTTAGGATTTACATGTTTGACTGGAAAGTAATTGGAAACCGATTTTAAAAAATTATTTATCTTCAGATTATTTAATACAGAATTAGTAAAATTCAAGGTACAATACTCATTTATTTTAGTATTTTGTTTTGATTCGTCATTAAAGTTTAAGTCTGTGACATATAAATAACTATTAAGATTTTTACTTCTGGTAATGAGCAAATCATAGAATAAATGTTTAAAATGAACGTTATCAAATGCAGTACTTAGAAAAAGGTTATATACCATATTTAATTGCTGATTTTTAATTGCGAAAATCCAGTTTTTACATTGTTTCCAATCAAAAGTAATTTTAAAATTTGCATGTTGCTGAAGGATGGCATTTTTTAGCTCAGATAATGATGGCAATTTTTTATTATATTTACTTGCTCTTTTAGTTCTTTTTGATTTACTTTTATGATTGTTGAAGGAATTATAAATATTATGGTCTTCATTAGGAGAATTAAAGGACTTTTTAACTATATTATGATGATTAAATATTTGATTGAGTCCATATGGAAAAATGGTTTTGTGTGCACAAATGAATTCATTTTCAAGAAACAATCTGTCATAGTAATTTTTTTGAATACACAGAATACTAATTTCAATGTTGTCGAACCCATGTTTAGAAAAATGTTCGTATTCAAATTTTGATTCATTAAAGGTAGTTGCATTATTTGAAAATTTTTTTATGTGATTCCTGTGTACGTTAATTCGGAGATGCAGAGGGTTGCTGGTTTGACCTATATATGACATATTACATTTTTTACATTCAATTTGGTAGATACAATTATATGTTTTACAGAAGACAAGACTATTGTTACAATTGATCTGATTACTATTAGCAAACGGACAAGTTTTACATCTATAAGAATTACAAGATTTAAATTTAAGTGTGTTATTTAGTGATGCATGGCTGTACGATTGAAAGTTATATGAAGTGAACAAAGAATACTGGCTGGATGTACCGAATGAAGATGGAATAGTCATAGAGGATAAAGGATATTGTTGGTAGCTGGATAACGATCTAGGAGAACCCCAACAAGTTCTCGAATACCGAGCTTGGATGTCAGAGAGCATCCAGTTGCCAGTCGCTAATTTTTTATAATAAGACATCATGTAATAGGGAAAGATAGTAACCTTTATTTCCCCAAAATAAAGGCACTTGCATTAAAAAAAGAGACTCTTTAGCCAAGAATGCACCTTAATTCAATTACAAAGGTGGAGACACAATTACAACATATGAAAGGTACCATTATTTTTCAAACTAATGGATCATCTAAAACACTTTGAAAATATATAAACTAATGTGTAGACACATTAAAACCCGGATTAAATAAATGCTTAGGAATAAGCAAAACTAGGATAGATAGTGGAAAAATATACATATACACATTGACTATTCCAGAATAAATTGATTCAAATTAACATCCATCAATACAACATGAAACACAATATTTTACTTCAGAACTAATATAATCTAAGAATAATACAACCATTGCTGTAAATACAGAATTCAAATTCTTCCAATAAATATACATTTATTTAATGGTTCAACAATTCAGAGATTCAACGTATGAAAGGCTACGTACGATCACAAAAACAATAAGATATTCAATATATGAAAACTAAGATCGATCACAAAAACAATGGCTAAGAATAGAATTATTAACTAGGAATACAATTACCAGACATTTTAAAATGATAAGATAAGGGATATGAGATAAAAATGAAGTTAAAATTTGACACCAATTCAGCGCAAATGCAGCTAACTTTAGTGTAATTCAGTTCTAACTAATTAAAAATGAATGTTACCACAGAAACTCGTAAACAACTAGACAGAAAATAAGAAACCAATATACAATACGCGCATAATACAGCAGACAAGTATATGGATAAATATTTGAAATGTAATAATAAGAATTATGTAAAAATAAAAAAATAAAAATAAATAAAAATACAATTCAAGTAATATTAACATCACCATAGAAGCAAATTCACGGCCATAATGCCGATAAGAGAAAAGACCAGAACCTTCCCAAATTCGATGATTAATCAGAATAAAATTCATCTTCAGGTCTGAGTATTTTATTCTAATTAATCCAAACAAATGCCTGTTTCAGATTAAGCAATAGTACATTACTATAAATGCTTAAACTCAGACTACAGGCATCAAAAAATGAAAAAAGGATACATTAAGAAAATTGTATTACCATTCGGCATGAACCCTTCTTCTACCACGTGTATACACGATCAACCTCAACAGCTTAATCTAGAAGCACCGGAATGAACAAGTCGAAATTCTACCAGGGAGGCAGTACGAACGTTCACGGAAATACTCCCAAACCCGTCCAGTGAGTCTAAGCTAGAGACTGGACAAGCAATTCAGATTACAATTTCCCAAACATGCAGAACTGAATATGAATATGAATCAAAGATGAAAATTCCTACTAAACAAGTAAATCATAGGAAAACTGGATAATCGAGAATGCCACTATACACCATTATAAGGGCGCTCAAAACGTAGTTTCACAGCTTCGCTTTTACATAGTATATATATACTATGTAGAAGCGAAGCTAAATATCGGACTCGTTTTTAAATACATTCCAAGAACGGGATTTTTGCGGGCCATTTCGCAAAATATGACGGTTCTATTTATCGAGGATTCGCTAAATTTTAATGAATTAAAATGTTGTACTAGACTAAGCTGCTTACCGAATTTCAGTTTTCTAGGACGTAAAAAAGTATGTTAAAAATGCTATCAGCTTCTAAAGACAGAACAAAAAGTATTCACATTGGAGACAAGAAAAGTTTTTCTTTTGTTGGTCCTGCTGTTTTGTCTATTTATTTTGAAGAAGGAGGATATCATTTATCTCCGAAACAGGTTGCTACTTTTGATCGACTGTATATGCTGTTACTAACGAAGTTTCTTTTTGAAGATTGAAATTTATTGTCAAATCCTTTCTGCCACACTCTTTGTTGAAATATTCTTCATTATGAAATGGAAAAAGTTTCGATTGAAGATTGTTTCTATCTCCACGTTGCATTCATTCATTCATTTAGTGTTGCGAGGAGTTTAGCTATTGTATTCGCAAAACAAGGTTGTATTTACAACTCAGAGAATTTATCTTATCACATAATATCCCTTTCTGAACAATGAAAATCTCTATATACCTTCTATGAGTTTTCTTTAAAAACTTACATAACTTGAGAAATTATTGACCAATTACTTAGATTTTAGAATTTTCCTAAAGTTGCCCAAAGTTGCAAAACTCATGCATGCCGTAATGACAATTGGTTTCTGTACAGATGGCTTTTCTGCAAAAAGAGAGGATTTAGGTTGAGAAATATGTATCCAGTAATTGGCAACAGTATTTAATCAAAATCGCTTAAAATAAGTGACATTTTTAGAATGATTTGGCATTGAAACATAGAACTATTAAAAAATTGTCTTTTCCCTTGAATGGAACTTGCTAAATCCACAAGAATGATATAAATAAACTTTCCGCATCGTGTATGAAAAGGCAACTTATTTAACAATAGTTAATACTTTCTAATTTTTATGCAGATTTTTGATACATTTATAAAATCATGATTCATGCCAACTTTGTGAAATGTACGTCATTTGATTTCTCATAATAAATTATGTATAAGAACTGTATATTTAATGTGACTAATTTTTATTATGGTTATTGATGATACCTATATATAAAGAGCAGTATTCAGGAGTTCTACGTTGCGTATGACATCAAATACTGAAAACGAAGTTGGATATTGAACTCATTTTTAATGTATTTACAACAATGGATATTATAATACTGTCCTTTATGTTATAGCTATGCCAGCAGTGATTGAGTTGTTGTTGTTGAGATCCAGACCGTCCGACCTACCAGAAAGGTGTAAGGTAACTGTTTGGACGGCCGGGAAGTGCCACCCAATTTAGACCGGAACCCAGTGGGGAAAGCATCCACAGGGACCGTACCCTCCTTCCCCTACCACCAACCTCTCGGAAGGACTTACGGACCCACATGTTTAACGTGATCGTACTCCGCATGAACACGGCGGCAGTTGTGGTAGCGTGCAAATCCAGCGCGCAAACCACCGGGCTACCGCGCCCGAAATGTGCCAACAGCACGCGGTGTTCCCAGGTGGTCACCCACCCAAGTACTAACCGCGTCCGATGCTGCTTGACTTCGGTGATCTAACGAGAACCGGTGTTTTCAGCACGGTACTGCCGTTGGCGCTGGCAGTGAATGATTGTTGCTCTTTATTATAGTAAAGATATTCCACGAAGAAACATGTTTTTCAAATTACCTAAGGGCAGTATGCCCGCGTGCCCTACTGGTATTTATAATTTTTCAAAAATTATTTAAAAATTTAGGGGTTTCCTTATGTAGCATTTCTTTTATAATCAATAGGGTTCTAGCATGTACAAATTTTGTTATTCATACCAAAGTTTATTCGAAATTTTATTCACTTAGATTTTGGTCCATAAATTCACACACCACACACATACATATTCATAGCATATAAACTCTCTCATATGCACATACATTCATGCGTACACATACGCACTGACATATGCACAGACATACACACTGACATATGCACAAATATGCAGACATTGTAAAGAGCCTTGCTGCCCCAACCGGGAATCGAACCCTGGATCTCCGAATTGGCTAGCCGATGCTCTGCCGTTGAGCTACTGGGACGAAATTGCAAGCTCTTATCGTAGTGGAAACTACAACATACACACAGACGTTACCTCAAAATCGTTTGATTTGAGTTCAGAGATGTTGAAAATATGTATATCTATAGAAACTCGAATTCGAATTTTCTACCCTATCATAACACTTTCCCTATATATTACTATGTATCTAAGAAAAGTAATTAATAGGAAGTACATCTGGGGTAATGCAGAATAGAACATAATGAGGGCAGAGGTTAAATTACATTGTAAAATTATAGTGTGACTATACAAGGTTTGAGTGTGACTATATCACCGTTTCAGTTAGTAGGTCAAAATTTATATAAAAGTTTCAGGGTTGAAAAAATATGTTAAATTCCTAGATTATAAATGAGGTTTGAAAAAGTTATAGAATATCAAGATTAAAATATATGACTGCAAAATCAGGCCTCTAGCTCGAAACCCCCTAAGTCATGTCATGTCATTTTCTTTTGCAGTGGCTGATAAACATATACCATGGATATTGCTAGCAGTTGTTATACTCACAATTCCCTGTTACATTTACTGTTGTTGGTAAGAAATTGATTTTGATATCTTAATTAGTATTTTATAAAAACCAATATGCATTGAAACAGAATTGATCGCCCTCATATAATGAGCAATTTTTCAAGAAATTTGATCGTTATGGAGAAAATGTATAATAATATATATTATATTTATTATTTCAAATATCATGAAAAACAAACCGAGTTTTAAAAATTAAAGAAAAATGAGGGGCGGGAGCATAAAAATGACAAATAACAAAGTTTAATATTTTGTGAAATCTAAGACTTAATAATTTAGTATATGAATTTATGCTGTATATAAATTTAAATTAAGTTCAAGGTATTTAGTAGTAGTAAGTGTCAAGGTATTTAGTAAGTATTTAGTAAGTATCAAGGCATTTAGTATATCAATTTATGCTGCATATAAATTTAAATTAAGTTGTCTTCAATTGCATTATGTCAAAAACCGTTTTGGGAAAAAAAAACCCGTACAACAAAGCTACGCAAATGAATGCAAAATGTAGTCTATTAGTTTCAAAGGCAAAAAATAACAGCCTTCTCTATCAAGAAGTGCGACCTCACTTACTCAAATCAAGTCGGCAACTGAGAATCACACTAGATGATCTAAAGGTAGCAGAAAAGGAGTTCCCAACGCCGCAGGAAGAAATGTAAAAAGACAATTGTTTTCGGAAGCCAATATTATTTTATCTCTCAATTCTATCTTTGTATTGAACTTGCTTGATAGTTTCTCTATTGCTTTTTAATCTAAATACCTTAATAACGACCATTGCTTCTTCTTCCTTTCTGCTTGGAAATTTTCCAATTAATTTTTTAATTTCGGCCATTTTTCACTTTTTTTCGCTCCTTTTTCGTCTCCCTTTTTCCAAATTTTAGTAAATTTTTTCGTTTTCTTTTGTTTGTTTGACGACGTTATATCCTCCGGAACCAGTTGGTTCCTTCATATTTGAAATTTCTTTTTTCCAGTTTGTTTTAATTGGTTTCCCGTCATTTCCAATGTTTTACTTATTCTTTACAGTTGGTTTAAAGGTCTGAAGTTTTCTTTTTTACTGATATCTATTCAGTTATTTCTATTCGTTCTATTACCAGTTCTATTGTTCTACGGAAACCCCGATTTTCAAATACCTGTAGCTAAGCACACAGGAAATATAGAGAATCGATTCTTTCTTGTCTGTGTAAAGCAGAGAAAAACATAAATTACAATTGATGCGGTAGCACATGGAAAAAAACAACTTTTAAATGACAATTTTACGATTATCGTTTCAGCCTTTTCTCTTTTCTTCAGTGTTGACGAACTACTGAACTACTGAACCGATTACTGGCCTTAACTACTGAAACGATTTTAATCCATGATGACTCACTTTCTGTATTCTGGTACGAAGTACATTTTTTTCTTTTAAAACTTGGAGATAAATTTGATGTAGAATTTCAAAAACAGAAAAAAAACTTCAGGATTTTCTCGGCTTTTCTCATCCGTGTTCACTAATCTGCAGTCGAAACCACTGAATCCATTTTAATCAATAATGATTCATTTTGTGCATTTTGGTAAGAGATACATTTAAAACTTGGAGATAGATTTCATGTAGAATTTCAATAACAAAAGAAACATGATTTTCTCATCCCTTCACATCCATATTGATGGACCTACTTAAACCACTCAGCTTAAACCACTCAGTCGATTTTAACGAATTATGACTTAGTTGGTGTTTTATGGTATGAAGGATATACTTTTCTTTTAAAACTTGAAGAAAATTATGATCTAGAAATTTAAATTTGATAAGACATGATTTTTTCGGCTCTTTACCTGTCTGTTGATGAACCTATAGCCTAAACCACTCAACCGATTTTAACCAATGATGACTCAGTTTGTGTATTCTGGAATGAAGGATGTACTTTTCTTTTAAAACATATGAGATAAATATGATTTAAAAATTTAAAAATTGATAAAACATGATTTTCTCGGCTTTTCTCACCTGTGTTGAAGCTGTAGCCTAAATCACTGAACCGATTTTAACCAATGATGACTCATATATGGTAAGAGGTATATTATGGTAAGAGGGATATCCTTTTTTTTAGACTTGCAGATAAATTTGATGTAGAATTTCAAAAGCAGAATAAAAAACAGGATTTTCTCAGTCTTTCTCATCCGTGTTGACGGACCTACAGCCTCACTAAACCCATTTTAATCAATGACGACTTATTTTGTGTTTTCTGATAGAAGGTACATACTTTCCTTTTAAAACTTGGTCATAAATTTGATTCAGAATTTTAAGAATTGAAAAAACATCAATACATTGTTCTTGGTGCAATTTGTAAAGTCTGCTATATCATTGTTACATGTTGATAAATAATTTTTCAAATATTATTGAAATCTTACAAAAATCACTACTTCATGGTAAAAATCTCCTTGCCAAGCACAAAAAACAGAAACCTCTTTCTAAAAAAGTAATAAAATCTCAAAATGATATGGACTAAGTCCCCGCAGAACCGAAGTTGTGATTTCAGGTCTACAGTACCCTGTTGAATGATTATAATTCTTCAAAAATCAGAGTTAGGATCTTTCAATAGGGTACTGTAACCTTTAAATTACATCTTCGGTCCTGTGGGGACTAGGTGTAAATAATTTTGAGATTTCATAGCTTTTTTAGAAAGAGGTTTTTGTTTCTTATGCTAGGCGAGGAGTATTTTTAACCATAAAGTGGTAATCTTTGCAAAATTTATTAGAATTAGCTCACAGTAATACAGCACCCAAACTTGTTTAGATAAATTTATTTGAATTCAATGACATTTCATAAAAATCTTATTATTTAAGTCTTTTCCTATATTCTATCTTTTATGTTTTTTCTCAGGAGCTGCATCGAGTATTGTGGAGGAATTGTATGTTCACCATGCTCATTCTGCTGTGAATTTGTAACAAGGTGCATAAACGATTGCTACTCCATAATCTGCTGTTACCCTAGAAACAAAGAGGAAAAGAAGAAAAAACTACCCCGGCGTCGAAAGAAACGTGACCCTAGAAGCCACCCCATTTCCTCACCAGCGCGAGCAACTGACACGACTGTCTCTTCTTTTTCAATTCCCAGCGTTCGATATTCTACAGCGAGAGAAATGTCGGGGAATTCTTCTCAGATACCAACTGTTAAGACCAAGATTCCTGTACCACCAGTTCTTCCAGCAGATTCTATGCTGAGACAAACAAGAGGCTCTGTAAAACCAGTGATAACGAGAACGAATAAACCAAGTAAGTCAACTGATCATAATGATTAATAAGCAAGTTTTTTAATTGATATCTTAACTGAAATATCCGGAATAATATGGAAATAAAATTAAACTGATATAAAAATTGAAATAATGGTAGACCTGTTCCCAATAAACTTAACGAATCAATAAAAGCAATATGCAAATTTGTTAAGATGTTTTTGAGTTATAGGCGGTTATTACAGTGAGCCCAAAACATATTTTAATTCCCTTTGTTCTGTTAGCAAGTGGGAAGAGAAAATAATGCAAATATGTCTTTTTCACTGAGCCTCCTTTATGGAAAAAGTTTTCAGCAATATCGATTAAAAATTTTAGAAGATACTTAGTTTCGAAGCATATTTTCGCATTTTCACTTTTATATATTAACGTGGTACAGAATTTGAAATATTTCAGCCTTAAACCCTTCCTTTATTAAACTTAACAAACTAGTGACAAACTGCTAAATTCGTTGACTCACTTTCGAGTTATAAGCGGCCATAATAATTAGACAAACACAAGCAGGTTTTCGATTTTCGTCAATCCGTACTTCGCTGTGGCATGATAAAAATCACATCAGAATAGTTCATGGACTCAACGTCATTGGCAGAAAAATGCATCAAAATCCATCGCGCAGTTCAGGAGAAGTTTAAGTTAAAAGCGTAATAGGGAATGACGATACATTGTATTTTTATGAGTGGACGTTTTTATGAATGAAGTCAAGATCATCATGTGCCAGTGTGTATAAAATAGTGGTGCATAGAAAGTTTCTTTGACGTTAACTTATTACTTTAACTTATTATCAGCTATTCTATGCTACATAGCTCATAAAAATTAACTTTGGTGTTACTCGACTCAACTTTCTTAAACCAGAATCTATTCTTAAATAGTTTGTGAATTTAAATAAATTAAAAACGAAATCTTTAGATTTTAAAAGACATTTAATAAACATTCTATAGACGTTCACATAGACTAAAAGCCAGAGAGCTTTCGGGCATCACTATACCCTTCCTCAGTGGCATTATATGAAAATCGTACCAACAAATACTATCCACACACCTTAAATATTAATCACACTGATAGGCAAACTTTGCATATTACAAATCGGCATCATTCCAACAAACACGATAATGCATTAACATAAAAACATGAGCAAGAAATTTTATTAAAGGTCATTAAAATGCAAAATTAGAAGGACAAATTGTCAAGTTCTATATCAAGCATGTTATGTATTAAGCAATTAATTTTAAAATCAGAGGCAACATTGTAAAGGCTTGACGAGCATGGAATCGAGAACGAGTTGCCAGGCATAACTCAAAACATGCACAGGATCAAAATTACAGATAGAAGCACGGTATGAATAAATAAACAGGGATTCATACATTAAAATTGAACGGGGGTTATTACAACTAATCAAAATAAAAGATATTTCGAAAAGGGGCTGAAAATTATCTTTAACCACAAGTTGGGCAAGAGCCGTAGATTGTTTACCAGTTTTAACGCCCCGAGCATGTTCAGCTAGCCTTATACCAACCGTACGTTTAGTGCTATCTATACAGCCTTTACAATGTTAGCCTTTACAGTGTTACCTTTAAAAATAAATTTCTTAATACATGCCATGCGTGATTTAGAACTTGACAATTTGTTCTTTTAATTTTGCATTTTAATAGCCTTCAATTAAATTTCTTGCTCATGTTTATATGTTGATTCATTATCGTGTTTGTTGTAGTGATACCAATTTGTAATATGCAAATTTTGTTTATCAGTGTGGTTAGTATTAAAGCTTGTTGGTACGATTTTCATATAATGCCACTGAGGAAGGGTACAGTTATCCCCAAAAGCGTCCTGCCTTTTAATCTATAGGATGTTTATTAAATTACTTTTAAAATCTAAAGATTTCGTCTAAATTTAAATCAATTTACAATTTTGACGTGTTATCACTCTAAGCAGTAGTTCGTGAATTTTTGATTTTTTTTTAAATTTTTGCAAGAAAAATTTCAAAAGTCTGCTTCATTAGTTCAAATGATCACAATTATAGCACGGTATACTTCATTTTAAAGGGTTTGAAAAAATCTTGATACCCAGTGTGATAATGTATCTCTCGGGAGGGTAACTTGTCTCCCATTGGGAACTAATGACGTCACGAAGACAACATTTGTATTGGGGATATTTTCCCCTACAATGGATGAAACGGTTACGATTTGTGAACATTGAGCCATAAATAACCCCCCTTTTTTGCACGATTATGTCATATTTTGTCCTATGCTGCCATGTTAATAAAATATAAAATTTCGCAATGTGAGACCAGAACTAGATCTCACACCAGTTTATTGTGAGACAGTTTTATGTGAATTATTTATTGAGTCTGAAACGTCAGACAATACCTCCAGTCTCAATAACGCCAGTTTTTACAACACCCTGACTGAGAGGTCAGTTGTAACCATAAATTTTGGGGCGTCAAGACAGGTGGGTCGAAGGCCTAAGGATAAGGTGAGGCTACGAGAGTGGTGAAAGATGTTTACCAATGGCAAGATGTCTAGGCGCAATGCCATAAAGTCGGCCAATCAGAGCCAAGCAGGCGTTGTTGTTGTTGAAACCCAGACTGTCCGATCTACCAGAAAGGTTTAAGGTAACTGTTTGGACGGTCGGGAAATGCCACCCAATTTAGACCGGAACTCAGTGGGGGAGGCATCTACAGGGACCGTACCTTCCTTCCTCTACCACCAACCTGTCGGAAGGACTTACGGACCCACATGTTTAACATGATCGTACTTCGAGTGAACACGGCGGCAGCAGTGGCTGGAATCGAACCCGGGCCTTCCGAGTGCAACTCCAGCGTGCTCACCACAGGGCTACCGCGTCCGAGCCAAGTAGGCGTGTCAGACCTCAGGTAAAAAGAGGCGGCAACCAAGAGATGATATTACATAACTTCTAGGAGAAGAATGAGTTAGTAGTTACGAAACAAGGATGAAGTAGTTAGCAAAGTCAGAAGTAAGAGTGAGGTTCTCTACGATAGTACAGAGGCAATACAGATGAGAAGTTATGTTGACCTCTACGGAGTCCAAAGGCAAATGTGAAGCGATAATGTCCTGGTTACAGGTTCCAGAAGTGTTCGAGAATACAATGAGCAGATGCAGTACGAGCAAGGAGCCCAACACTTCGAGTTAAGGCCAGTACGATATACATAGATGCAAGATTTGTGGTCAATGACCGAGCAGAAAATGAAGGTATATGCCCATTAATAATTGTAACAGGTCAGTAATGCATTTAGGAATTATTGAGAAAATGGTCTCACACTTGCTCTCTCCGTCGCAATGAAATGAATAATTGTGTGAATAATTTAATAAGTATTCTATGTTGTTAATAAATGATTTTATTTGTAAAGTTAACAATGGTGAAATTAATGTAGTATTATATTAATAAATATTCTTTTACAGTATGTGGAAGTTGTAAAAAAGTTTCGGATAAGGGTCCACTCCATAATACAGAAACGCTAGGTTCATCTAAAAGTCAAAGACATGGCTCGGTTAATATATTTATAATTAATTAACGGATGGGTTTATGAAATTGTGTTTTAGGATGAAATCATTTTTTCTGGAGTAGTCTGCTGTTAAATGATAAACTTTGAATGATAGGCAAATTTTTTTATATCGTAATATGAAAATCGGAAAGGTTTAAAACGTACAAAAAGTATACATATATTTTAAAATTCACGAAAATTTATCTGTTAATTGTATGGATTCCGTTTAAAGTTTATTTGAAAGAGAAGTTTTCGATCCTTCCGATGGCGTTAAGATGGAAACTCTGTGATAATATATTAGGTTGCTAAGGAATCGATTTGTCTGAATATCGGCCAAAATCGTTATAAATTGGGCTAAAACATACAATGATTAAAACACTAATTCAAAATAAAAGAAAAAAAATAACACCAAGGTGCACTTATTTGGATCCTAAAGTACCTGTGTACCAAATTTCATGCCCGTACGACGCTTAAATTTCTCGCTACAGACTGCACACATACACACACACACTTACCTTTATGTAAGAATACATTATTCACGTAACATCATTTGGGTTCCATCGGACTGGAATCTCTGCGGCCTTTTGTTACATCAATTACGCATATTTAAAAAAAAATAAACATTTTCTGTTCAATTAAAATTCTTTAAGTTTTCATTATTGTATATGTGTCATGCTCTTAGATTTAAATTGTTTTGTATTAATATTATATAAAATGTTGCTGAGAATATGTAAAAATTTTGCCATTTGGAATTAAGAATTTATTTTTTATAGGTTCACCGAACACAAATAAGTTGGAAAATAAAAAGAAGAAAGTCTCGCCAGCAGTACAACTGAATTTGCCCCCTAAAATGGACGACGATTTTGCACTGAGGTACTTGCGCAGAATTCCAAAGAACTCACCCATGTACAACGCAATTTTGAAGTCAAGAAATTGAATTTGCTACGAAAAGCGAAGGAATGAGTCAGCACCCGCCAGTCCGTTCCTAATACACAAGACATACCTGTTTCTGATATACACTCGCCAGACCGTTCCTGATATACACTCGCCAGCCTGCTCCTGATACATACTCGCCAGTCCATTCCTGATACAATATTATACACAATAATATTGAAATGTATTAAAATGTAAAAAAATCTAACTTAATATTAAAGATTTTTCAAAGATCTTTTATACTGTTATTCGTAAATGAAGGTATTATTTGGTATTGCATACTTATATAAAGTGTATATGATATTTGTATGTATTTTTGAAAACAGGTGCTCCATAAAAAGAAATTTATAGAGGACCTTTCATACGGTGGCAGATGCTGTGTATACATCATTTCTGACGGAACTGTTAAGCATTTTTATACTATTTTGCGTACTTATTTCCTATAGTTGCATGAATTTTTAGATAATTGGAAGTGATATATCTTGAGCCGGAAATGAAAAGCCTTAGTGAACCCGAGTCCCCCCCTCTTGAATTCGATTCTGAATCCATATCACTCATTATCTAAGCGATATCTATAGTCATTCCTGAGAAATATATGTTTCTGGTATGACATTTTTTGAGCCGGAACTGGAAAGAAACCGGTAGCGAAAATTCTTAGGAAATTTAACACCACCGTTTAAAGAATTTGATATTAAATTCATATCAGTAATCGTCTAAGCTCCATCTATAGTCAATTTTGAGAAATAAACGGTTCAAGCAAAATGAAAATTTTTTGAACCGGAAATGGAAAAAGAATGGAAAATGAATAGAAAAGGAAATGGAAAAATTAGTAGTGGAAATCTGGAGTGAAACTCTCTCCCATTCTCTTTCAAAATTCGATGCTGAATTCAAATCAATCATCATCTGAGCTCTGTTTATAGCAAATCCCGAGAAATAAATGTTTTAAGGGAAAATGTTCAGCGTAGATAATAGTATGGCAAAGATGTTGCTACTAATAAATAGAATTCACAAATTCACTAGTGAAAAAGCGCCGAATTCAACAAATGGTATATACGCGATAATAATAGCGGTATCAAAGTTTGACATTTTTGTTGGCTCAAATATTTTATCACAAGCAGGTTTTCATTTAGACTTCATCACTGGCAGCTTGTGAAAAGTCTCCTATGCAGAGCCATAGCTAGATATTGCCGCCCAGGGCAAACTGTGAAATTGGCGATCACCAGAGCAGCTGCCAGATATACTTGTTGCTGATATAATACAATGCCCGTATAATAAAAATATTGCTATTCTTATTGATATCAGCAATTATTGTCCGGTATATAATTTGCTCATTTGTATTAGTAACGAAATGTTAAATTTTTACTTTCACATATGTATGTATTAGGGAAGTATTGCTTTCAAGAAAATTTTCGATTTCGATATTTTGATTCCAATATATGTTTCAAGATCTCCTGAACACGTTTTGACTATATTTGAAGTGATGTGCGTCCGACTGTCTGATGACCATGATCAATTTCTTGTGTACACGATAGCAGCTACAAATATTAATGGATTTTTACGGAACTTTATATTCGGTTTTGTTATAAGAAAATCTAGAACTTGATATAATTTTTTAAAATTAGAGCGAAAATTTCGAAATTTTACATTTTTTTTAACATGGCAATATAGGAAAAAATTTGACATAATCATGAGTAAAAGGATTTTTTTCATGAATCGATCGCGGGACTGAGTAGTTTCAATCGTTGTGAAAAACTGTCTCCCCCCCCCCCCCCCGATACATTTTATTTTGTTCCTGACGGCATTAGCTCTCCCTTGGGGGGGGGGGGGGGTAAGTTATCCTCCTGACGGGTACATTGTCAAGTATGGTATTAATTGAAATGTTTTTTTTTCAAGCCCTTTTAAAGTGAAGGGTAACACGCTATAGTTGTAATCCGTTGGACTCACAACACCGATTTTTCAAATTTTTTCTTGTAAAATTAAAACAAAAAATTGAGGTATGAGAAAGTCTAGTTGAGCTACACTCTAGTTAATTTATATAAAAAAATACTCATAATATAAATTTTTTTAATAAAGGATAACTTATGTAGGTAATCCTAATCAATAGTCTGTGGTGATTATATGAGCTTTAACAGGACTTGTAAAAGAAAGAAAAGAAAGTGTAACTTTTTATTTGCAATTTATTGCCACGCCAATTATTTATGAACAATTAATAAGATATGTACAAGTAACATGTGTTTAAATATATGCTTAACAGAATAATTTTTTACTTACAAATGCAGTTTTCTAGCGACTAAATCATTTATCAATTTATCATAATTAATAATTTTAGTACTTTCTTTTTCTATTGACAGAATTGCCAGGTGCGTTAACTTTTCCTGATTCAATGACGACTTCAAGTAATTTATTATTTTCAGCCTAATAACACTTAATTCATTAAGTTTTAAATGTGTTTTCTGTTTCTATTTTCTTTAATTAAGCCTTTAAGTTAATTTGACATTTTTACATTTATAAAAGTAAATCGTAGTCTCGATGGCTTTCTTTCTCCAACTCGGTACCCAAGAACTTCTGCCCCTCCCCCTTTCGCTACAGCTCTGCCTTATGAGAAGACTTATTATGTTTGCGCCATTTAGAAATCGCTTATTAAGTTCTGTGGCAGCAGCCGACTTTGTTTCTGCCAAAACATCAATCGAAGATCCTAGGAATCGGTACTTGAATTATAAGTTCGGATCCGGAGCTAGCTTTTGGTCTAATCTTATAATGTCAGCCTTGTAGGATTTAGGTCCTAAGTTCGAACATGGCTCGGGTCCAAACAACATAAATTCCTACAATGGTGAACTGGACAATTAATGCAAGCAACCAATTGAGCACCACCATACTGAATCAGAGGCTCAGACCATTCCTCTCTCCTAAATGACAACGACTGACGTCACGCAGCTGCACGATTGAAGTATGACACTTTTTTCGGCTGCCAGATCCCAACTGTATCTGCCCTGGGATAATGGTGGGCTATACGGGTGGGGTCCCTCGCCATTTCTCACAGACAGACCGAGCACATTTCCAGGGGAAGGAGTGTGTGTGGCAGCAGCCGACTCTGCTCCTGCCAAAACATCGAAGATGCTAGGAATCAGTACCTGAATTATAAGTTCGAACCCGAAACTAACTTTTGGTCTAATCTTATAATGTCAGTCTACTAGCTCTAGGTCCCGAGTTCGTACCTGGCTCGGGTCCAATCATCATCAATTTCTACAAGTCTCTATGCTCGAAATTCTTTGTTATTCCTATAAGAAAACTGACAGTCTTGAACCCCTTTTTTATCAGTAAAGAAATCTCAAGGAAATATTTTACACTCTATGCTGCGTTGTAACCCAATTTCTGCCTAATTATGTTCCTCAGTGTTACCTTATCTTTTGAATATTGTTTCCTTTTCATGATAAATACTTCACACAATTTTTCTACTTCCTTTAAAGCTCATTTAACGCCTGGTATATAATAATGTCCTTCTTTAACCATTCTTAACTAGAACCAAACTTTACTATGAAATATCTCAATTTAAAAGCATATTTAGCCGGGTGATGAATGGTTTGAGATAAAAAGAGAGTTTCAGAGATTTCTGTTCAGTAAAATAAAATTGCAAATGATGATTCCAGAAAAGATAAAATATTTCTATTAACTTTCTTATGAGCGAGATATTACTTATTTCATTCTAAATCCCTACTATAGAAGGATTGAAATTTTCAGAATAGTGGAAGCGAGCGTAGCCACGTAATTTCTTAGGCCTTTATAGTAATCTACCAAGATTTATTCTTGATCTGGCATATGTCGAAATGAACTACTTGTTCAATGGTACTTTGTTTATTGGTTAATTTTCTAGATATCTAAATTTCTGAAGAATGTTGCCTGTTGCTTAATATTTCTTTTGAATTAGTCAATTTTAAGTCATATTTTGCATTCTTTTACTTTGCCTTGTTTTCTAAGCGAGTTTTGCCATTTTAATTATCGATTAATTTTTTTTTTGCTTTATTTGCATTGGATGTATGTTAGAATATTTTTACTGTAGAGATGTATTTGAATTTCTGCTTGTCTAATCCATGTATGTGTAAGATTAAAGTTTTCAGCATTATCTCCGATTAATATATTGCATGTTGGTAGTCAATAAGTATTCTACTCTTCGTGCGAAGAATAAGAGAAACTTGAGCGACATATAAAAGCATAAATACTCTTAATAGAATAATGCAGCATACAGCTGTTTCGAGGATACACTGGATTCCCTTCGTCAGTGCAAGAGAACCAACAACATTTTTGTCTATGATCTGGCAGAATGTCCTATAACCTCTCCCTCCTTTCTTCATTCCACTCCTTTGGGGTTTCTATGTTGTTGTTGTTGTTGAGACCCAGACCGTCCGACCTACCAGAAAGGTGTAAGGTAACTGTTTGGACGGCCGGGAAGTGCCATCCAATTTAGACCGGAACCCAGTGGGGGAGGCATCCACAGGGACCGTACCCTCCTTCCCCTACCACCAACCTCTCGGAAGGACTTACGGACCCACATGTTTAACGTGATCGTACTCCGCGTGAACACGGCGGCAGTTTTGGCAGTGGCTGGAATCAAACCCGGGCCTACCGAGTGCAACTCCAGTGCGCTAACCAATGGGCTACCGCGCCCCTGGGGTTTCTATGTTGTTGTTGTTGTTGAGACCCAGACCGTCCGACCTACCAGAAAGGTGTAAGGTAACTGTTTGGACGGCCGGGAAGTGCCACCCAATTTAGACCGGAACCCAGTGGGGGAGGCATCCACAGGGACCGTACCCTCCTTCCCCTACCACCAACCTCTCGGAAGGACTTACGGACCCACATGTTTAACGTGATCGTACTCCGCGTGAACACGGCGGCAGTTTTGGCAGTGGCTGGAATCAAACCCGGGCCTACCGAGTGCAACTCCAGTGCGCTAACCAATGGGCTACCGCGCCCCTGGGGTTTCTATGTTGTTGTTGTTGAGACCCAGACCGTCCGACCTACCAGAAAGGTGTAAGGTAACTGTTTGGACGGCCGGGAAGTGCCACCCAATTTAGACCGGAACCCAGTGGGGGAGGCATCCACAGGGACCGCACCTCCTTCCCCTACCACCAACCTCTCGGAAGGATTTACGGACCCACATGTTTAACGTGATCGTACTCCGCGTGAACACGGCGGCAGTTTTGGCAGTGGCTGGAATCAAACCCGGGCCTACCGAGTGCAACTCCAGTGCGCTAACCAATGGGCTACCGCGCCCCTGGGGTTTCTATGTTGTTGTTGTTGAGACCCAGACCGTCCGACCTACCAGAAAGGTGTAAGGTAACTGTTTGGACGGCCGGGAAGTGCCACCCAATTTAGACCGGAACCCAGTGGGGGAGGCATCCACAGGGACCGCACCTCCTTCCCCTACCACCAACCTCTCGGAAGGATTTACGGACCCACATGTTTAACGTGATCGTACTCCGCGTGAACACGGCGGCAGTTTTGGCAGTGGCTGGAATCGAACCCGGGCCTACCTAGTGCAACTCCAGCGCGCTAACCAATGGGCTACCGCTCCCTGGGGTTTCTATGTGAAAGCCCCAGGCCGTCCGGCTCGTCCAGAGGACTTAGAGCAACAAATTGGACGACCGGTGGGGTTTCTATGTGAAAGCCCCAGGCCGTCCGGCTCGTCCAGAGGACTTAGAGCAACAGATTGGACGACCGGGGTGGGGTTTCTATGTGTCGTTTTTACCTTATCTTGACTTCTTGGGTCCCAGTTACTCTTGTTATAACTTGACTCGTCCTGTCGGAATATTCTTGTTGCGTATCTGCACACGCCAATATTGTGTGTTACTTGTCGTGTCGGATTGGCTGGGCGGTACTTCATGTTGTGTTCTGATTGGTTCTCTCCTAATCTAGGTCTGGAGTATATAACCCTGCTGCTTCTTTCTTTTGCACCCATTTCTCTTTTACTGTGACTCATCACAATAGGAATCGAAGAGCACCGCCTGTTTCTTTTTTGAACCTTCTTTTCTGTAATTTACCTTCGTTACTATCCCCCGCCGCCCTTAAGACTGAAGTTTAAAGGCAGCCTTCGACTGACCTGGGTACTTCGTAAATGGATATCCTTGAGTCCTAGAGTCCATTCCCCTTTTGGACTTCAGATTTGTTGGTTCTGTTGCACTGACGAAGGGTATTCGGCGTATCCTCGAAACATCTATATGTTACATTATTGTATTATTTTTGCTTTTATACGTTGCCCAAGTTTTTAACACTTTACAACATAGTTGAAAAGTGTTTATGACTTTGTTCATTCTGTCTGTCTGTCCGTTAGCACGATAACTGTCGTAAATATGAATTTATCAAAATTAAATTTTAGTATGTTGTTCAGACGGTCTGTGGGACCTATGGGGATGTAAATGAATAATATCACCCAATTAGTTCTGGATTGAACCTGGGTTGAAAGAATGAAATACATTGAATCCTACGGAATCTAATTTTTCAAACATTTTTTAAGTGAATTTAAAATTCCCAAATTGCTTCGAAAGTTTTAGGAAATATTCAAATTAACCCATAAAATATATAAAAAATTTTCAGTAAAATATATTCTTTATATTTTAAATAAAAATTAAAACAATAATTACACCCATTATATGAAGAGATCACGTGACACACTTCAAAATAAAATATGGCATCCATCTTGTGTCAAAATCGTGATTTTTAAAATTCTTTTTAATTTATATTTAGTCTTGTATCCGTCCTAAAACCGCTTTATTTTTGCTTAATTTCTGTGCATCTATATTCTAAAAGAGCGGAATTAAAATATATTTGAGTTGAAGTGATCAACGCTATCCATCTTGGGTCAAAATTGTGATTTTTAAAGTTCTTTTTAATTTATATATAGCGTTGTGTCCGTCCTAAAACCGCTTTATTTTTGCTTAATTTCTGTGCATCAATGTTCTAAAACAACGCAATCACAATATATTTGAGTTTAAATGATCATCAAAATTTGATTATTTCTACAACGGAGTGTAATTTTCACTTATAGGGAATGTAAACACATCAAACAATAAGATGAGTTGTATAAGAATTGATGAATTTCTTTAACGCAAAATTATTTAGCGCTGGAGTCTACAATATAGTTGATATGAATGAAACAGTCATTGATTTTACATAGAGAACAGACGATTTTATAGTAGACTTTTTCGGTGAAGTTTTAAGCACAGAGTTAAATTACTTTTACCTTCATAGTTTTAAGTTTTTAAGTAAAATAAATTATTGTAGTATTGTGATGAATGAAAGCAATGGAATGAAAGTTTATGAATGAAAATTTTTCTTGCTTTTTCATAGCGAGCCAGGTAAGTTATATTTTAATGACGTCATTTGAATAATGTTAATTTTTTTCGATGAAGTTTTCAAATATAATGAATTAGTATTGTGATGATTTTAAAAATATTACCGCCGAATGTATCGCATTTTAGAGATGTTAAAAAAAATGCATTGCAGTTGGAAAGTGTTTTATAATTAGTGCATTATGCATGATTGATCTTTCTTGTTCTTTATTGTATTAGATTCATATCTATTCTATAATTTTATTTTGACAAGGTTTCTTAACCAGTGCTAGGAATTTGTGAAATTTTCAGTTTTATGTGGGATATATTAATTTACTGAAATTTGTCTTTATAGCAGATTAAAGGCAATTGTATTTTTTTAATTTAGACATGGATTATGATATTTATCAACACAGATTTTTTTATTACATAACATAGACTTATTTTATTACTTATTACATATTACTTACTTTATTACTTATTACATATTACATATTTTATTCAAATCACTATTAGGATATCCAGTACTGTTATTTAATGATAATGGGCTTTTGCTATACCTGTGTATTTCTTGTTTGTTAGAGTTAAATCTATATATTACATTACTCTATATGATTGACAACACCTTTATACATCATGTGAGTTTGGTTTTTGGAGCGTGACCATCTGCACACGTGTAAGTTAATTATTTTTAGTTTTTTTCAATTTTCTCATACATTCTCCATATATAGTACATAGGGGTGATTAATAGCCTTTGTGCTGAAAGTAATAAGGTCATTAAGTAAAATGTACTGTTTGAAAGTAAATTCACTCCCTGATGATTTTAAAAGTACATTCTTTCCATCCTTTGTTCTTCACTCCATTTTTACAATTCGTTTTAATTCATAAGGGTTGTTTCCGGTTTTTAATTATGATAACAAACATTCTCTTGAGTCTTATATGGTAACCAATTGAATTCTTTTGTTTGTGTTGGATACTTTACTATATCTCTTCAATTTTCTACTTTAATTCACATATTTAACATATTAATGTAATTTTATTTATTTGCTGCAAATGGCACAATAACTTGATGTAATTTTAATGTGCAGTTTTTTAATATATTCCATGTTTTGCTAAATTTTCTAGTTATGCGCTCTTGGTATATTATATTTAAACCCTTTGATCATTTGTGGGGTGGAGTGAGGGGTTACGGTATATATGAAATTAACAGACACCCAAGCAATAATCAATTTAGCTTATGTGTAATAAAATTTATCATAAATAAATCAAATTCTTCCACACAGAATCTAAATTAGAACAAAAATGTTTTATTAAAATATTTCATTTTAAAAACGTGACGAAGGTTTTCATTTAGGAAAGATTGAAGGATTTCTGCTCATAGAAATAAAAACGTCAAAGATCTTAGAAGAGATAAAATACTTCTATAATTTTCCTTAAGAACAAAAGTACTTATTTTATTCTAAATCCTTAGTGCGGAGGGATTAGAATTGTCAAGAACAGTTGCAGGGAAGGGAGTCATGTAATTTTTAGCTCTTTAGAGTTATCTACGAGGATTTATTCTGAATCTAAAATCTTTCCAAAATGGAAGCCTTTTCTGGCTATGGTAGTTTATTTCATGATTCGTTTTCTAAACCTTTGAGATCCTGGAAGGCATATTGCTTATAGTCTAATATCTCTTTTGAATTACTCTTTTGAAATGTGATTTTTCATTTCAACACGTTTTCTTTTTAGTCTCTTACTGAAATTTTCTGAATGACTTTCAGGGTTTCCTTTCTTAATTTAAAGTTGCATTGAAGTATTTCTTTTTAACATTTTATTTCTGTCAGGTGTAAATACGGATTACATGTAATAGAGATTTTGTTCGTGTTTTAAAAATTTGATGTAGACAGTATAAGACTTTCCCTACACAAAGACTTCATTTTACTTTTTTTCATAGCAAAATAATGGTGTACTAGATCCACAGCACAATGTTTTTGGTATAAATTAATGCTACTTAAATTGAATTTGGGTACTTTTGGTAACTTAAAATTCCAAACAGAAAGATTAAAACAGACAGATTTATTTTGGTAACTTATAAGTCCAAACTTAACAGCAAGTCCAAACTTAACAAAAAGTCCAAATTAAAACAGAATGATTAAAACAAAAAATTAAAACAGAAAGATTAAAACAGAAATATTAGAACAGAAAGATTGAAACAGAAAGATTAATTTTGACAACTTATGAGTTTAAGCAGAAAGTCCAAACTTAACAGAAAGTCCAAATTAAAATAGAAAAATTAAAACTTAACAGAAAGAAACTTAAAAGACTAAAACTTAATAGAAAGTCCAAACGTAACAGAAAGTCCAAATTAAAACAAAAAGATTAAAACAGAAAGATTTAAAGAGAAAGATTAAAACAGAAAGATTTAAACAGAAAGATTAATTTAGGCATTTTATGAGTTGAAACAAAGATTCTAAACTTATTCATGCTCACTTGCAAAATCTTCATTAAAATGCAACAAACATTCAATTAAGAACCAGTGAAAGAAATAACTATTGACTTATTCTTGGGCATTAAAATACAAAACTATTACCAAAAGTAACTTTTCTCGTGAATGGAGTAAACTAGTCTCACGAGAATGTTGTTAAGGGTACTGGATACTCCATGACAACTGAAATAGGTGAAAATGTCACCCCTCTTTTAAATTACATGAAGACTTTAATTTTGAAATTGGAAAATTGATAGTCATTATGTAACATGTTTAGTTATATATAATTTCATTTGTGCAAAAGAGGGATGTAGCATCCATACTTTTATTTATTTTAAACAAAATAGAAATAGACAAACATAAATGAAAAAATTATATGATATACATGACTTTCGTTACACTTTATGAGAAATCTAATCAAATTTTAAGTCTGAAACTTCGTATACATTATTTAAAGTTAGTACATCACACTCTGAACTCAAAATTCAAAAGTTAAATGCTCTGGTAAAAAATAAAAAATATATATTTTAAATGATTTTGTAAATATATACATTTTCATAATTATAAATATTTATTAAAATAATCATCATAATAATCATAATAACAAAACTAAGCAACTTGTTCTTACAAATAAAACTGATTTTGTTAATTCAATGCAGACGTGTATTGACGAGATGGACTGCACCCAGGTCAAAAAATTCCAGATTACGATGATTAATACTAGGATCGCAAAACTTGAAAAATGCACTGATCTTCCTCCCAATGTTAAATCTGCCCTTTTCCGTACTTCACATCAACTCTCTAGAATTCTTGGTCAAATTAAACTTCATAAATTAAATCATCCTATGCGCCCTATTGTTATCAAATGTATAGGACTTGCTTATTTTTTAGAGAAATCCCTCGTCCATTTCTTGAAAAAGTATTCTAATAATCATAGTTTTTCCATTAGCTCTACTGAAAATTTCATTAATTTACAATTTAAAACTAAATTTAATCCTAATAGTACTCTCCATAGTTTTGATGTCGTTTCTCTTTTCCCTAGTATCCCCGTTGACATTGCTATTGATATTATTGCCAAAAAACTCCAGAATCACAAATTTAAAACCCCTACTATCGACTTAATAACTTCGGCTTTGAATATTATTTGCGGAGACAAATTACTTTGCTTTCCTTGAAGCTACTTACTTGCAAACTCCTGGTACCCCTATGGGTAGTCCTTTATCTGGTATTTTGGCCACGGCCGTTTTGCAGGAGCTCGAGAATGAGGTTTTGCCTTTATTAACGATTGAACCTATTCTTTGGTGCAGTTATGTGGCTCATGTTTTTATTATTTGAGATCGTGATTTAAATGATCTCCTTCACCTTTTGGATAAAGTTAATGATGTTTACCCTTTGACTAATTTTACTGTTGAGTATGAATCCAATTGTTCTTTGCCTTTTTTTGATGTTCTGGTCACCCGTTCAGATTTTGGTTTTCATACCTCCGTTTTCCGTAAATCTAATTTTACTAACTCCTGTATCCCCGCTAATTCTTTTCATCCTGTATTCTCTAAAAAAGTATCTTTTAATGCCTATTTTAATCGCGCATTTAATATTTGCTCTTCAATCCCTGCTTTGACTGATGAAATTAATTCTATTTTTAATCTTGGCCATGGGGCTGCTTATTCTTTTGAGTTTATTTATATGATTTTCGCCCTTATTCGTCTTAAATTTACTCAGTTTGATACTAAACTTGTTGCTATTAAAGATCATTTAGCCCATAAATCTAGTGTTTCTTACCATCCTAAGATTTTCCGTCTTTTTATTCAATTCTGTCATGAATTTCGTTTCAAACCTGCTCACTCTAATATTACCACTGTATTTAATCGTATTCGTTCTGATAAACTTGGGAATATTGATGACTTTAAAAGCTCTGCTGGGGTGTATGTAGTTCCCTTGTTGTTTCCTGATGGTAATTATACATTTTACATTGGTAGTACAAAACGTACTGTTGGCATCCGTTTAGCTGAACACGCTCGCGATGTCAAACGTGGCAAACTTCTACGGCTCATGCTCAATATGTGGTTAATGATAAATTCCTTCTCATTTTAGAAATGCTTCCCTTTTAGGTCGTTGTAACAATCCATGTAATATTCTCCTTTATGAATCCCTATTTATTAACACTTTACAACAAAGTTGAAAAGTGTTTATGACTTTGTTCATTCTGTCTGTCTGTCTGTCTGTCTGTCTGTCTGTCCGTTAGCACGATAACTGCCGTAAAAATGACTTCATCAAAATGAAATTTTAGTATGTTGTTCAGACGGTCTGTAGAACCTATGGGAATATAAATGAATAATATCACCCAATTAGTTTTGGATTGAACCCGGGTCGAAAAAATGAAATACATTGAGCCCTATGGCACCTAATTTTTCAAACATTTTTTAAGCGGATTTAAAATTCACAAATTGCTTCGAAAATGTTAGGTAATATTCAAATTGTTCCATAAAATATATAAAAGAAATTTAGCGAAATATATTCAGTAGTTTTTTAAATAAAAATTAAAATAATAATAACACTTCTTATATGAAGCGATCACGTGACCATGATATGAAACGATCACATGACCCACTTCAAAATGACATATGGCATCCATCTTGTTTCAAAATCGTGATTTTTTTAAGTTCTTTTTAATTCATATTGAGTGTTGTATCCGTCCTAAAACTACTTTATTTTTGCTTAAATTCTGTGCATCTACATACTGAAACAACGCAATGACAATATATTTGAGTTCAAATGCTCATCTAAATTTGATTATTTCTACAACTAAGCCTATTTTTCACCTATGTAAAATGTAAACAGCAAAATATGTAGAATGAGTTGTATTAGAATTCCTGTATTTTTTTAACACAAAATAATTTAGTCCATGGAGTCTGCATGGCTGATATGAATGAAATATTAATTGATTTCATATAGAGAAGGACGATTTTTTTCGATGAAGTTTCAAGCATAGAGTTTAATTTTTTGTAGCTCCATGGTCTTAAACAAAATGTTTAAATAAAATAAATTATTATAGTATAGTGATGAATGACATGAATGGGAAATTATTCATGAATGAAATGCTGCTTTTTTAGAGAGAGCCAGGCGTGTTATTTTTTCTATGACGTTTTTTGAATGAATTTCAGTTGTTTTCGATGAAGTTTTTAAATATAATAAATTATCGTGGTATTATGATAATTCTAAAATTATTACCGAGTAATATATCCCATTCTAGAGATGTTTAAACCAGGCAATTTACATTTCAATGCCGTCATTTGAATGAAGTTAATTTTTTTCGATGAAGGTTTAAGTTTTCAAATATAATAAATCAATGTAGTATTGTGAGAAGTTTTAAAATATTACTGAGGAATGTATTGCATATTAGATATGTTTAAATAAAATTGCATTGAAGTTGGAAAGTGTTTCATAATCAATTCTTTAAGCATGATTGATCTTTGTTGTTTATATTTACCGTGAATCGATTTGTAATTTTGATCCCGTTCAAATTTTAAGTTTTACCATTCAAGTTTTTCCCGTTCAAGTTTTACCATTCATGTAGCCACTGGAAAGCGCTCTGGCGGTTTTAAAATACTTTGCACGTCTTTTAAGATGTATTAATAAATTACTTTTCGTTTAAAGACGTTTTGTCCTTAATTTTACATTTCTGGTAGCTACTGATGAATGGAGTAATAACGCTCAATATGCTTGGCGACTCATTCTCGACTCCAAATTCAAATCTATCAATAGTTATTTATGACGTCATTCTCATGAAAATTACGCTTGACGGTTCTTCCTAAATTATGCTTTTCCTGTAACTAAATAATGTATTGATAGTTCTTTTCTTGCAATATTCCTACAATTTTGAAAGCATTTAAAGTAATTTTTTGTATCTTCCGTGTATATTTCTCAAAATAATTGAATTATTTTGTATTAATTAAATTATTTTGTATTAATTAATAGTATGTTCATTTACCAATTTTATATTTTTATGCAAATTTGTTGTATATCTGGTCTCTATATATGAACATTCCATGTTTTACCATTCATGTTAGCCACTAATGAAGGGCGTATTAAAGCTCGAAAGCGCTCTGGCGGTTTTAAAATACTTTATAAGTCTTTTAAGATGTTTTTGTGGTGCCACCGTTGATGTGGAACTACGCAATTTCAGCTTGACCAGTAAATGCTGTAATGCGTATGTCTGTGGGTCAGTATTTATGACGATGCAATTGCCACATCTTCAGTTTCCTCTTCATCAAGTTTCGTCTCGCCAACTGCAGACTCGTTGGTTGTCACGAGTCTCGACAGCTGAACTCCAACATGCATGTATTAAATTAGATGAGTTACGCTATAGCAGTTGAGCCTAGCACGTAATGTAAATCTACTTCTTTGCTATGTTAAAGTTTCTTGTTATTAAATTATTAAGTTTTTAACTTGTAGTTCTTTACGAGCGGGCAACGTCAAGCAACACACGCAACCGATCTCAGTATCTTGAGTAGTTGGAGGTGACGATCCCCTTGCCAAGTATTGAAGTTGGCATGTCACCTTCACAACACCGTTCTGGTACACCATATTTTAATAAGTGACTTTTTGTCCTTAATTTTACTTATTAAAATATTTAACAATAAATATGAAATAAAGTATATAAAAACTTAAGTATATAAACTAACTTAATAAGTTTTAGTAAAATGCACTAAAAAGTAGAAAATAATATTTAGCTATCACAGCTTAGTGATGGCTAAAATAAAATAGTCACACTTGAATAAAAATAAAACGGCGGGGCTCCCATAAAAGAATTGTATTTGGACATTAACAGAATTTTAAGTAACAATGGAAGTTACAACATAGAAATTACATATATAAGAATGATGACATTCAAATATTTCTTTGACAATTTCGATGTTACAATCCGTTATTCTTTTTGATGGTGCACTTTTTGTTACATCACCATATTTTCGAATTTTATCCCCAGTACTTTCCTTATACATACTGTGCACGTACGGAAGGTAAAAACGTGCGACACTGCACCTAATAAAGTTCAAGAATTGCAATGGAAATAATATACATAATTGTAAGACAAATACATTTGAGGGATTTCGAAAGACACTTAAAAAATATTTTCTTTTAACATTGACTTGGATAATAAATAGTGTGTGTTTGGAAGAAGATTAGGAAAACGGGGTTCTAAAGAGAGAATGATGACGTGTACGGAGAGATAAGACCCATTATTATTTTTCTTCCTGCCAAAATAGGTGGCTATTAAGAAGTAACTGGTACCCGGATTAGACAAATAAATCGGCTTCATACTTACTTGTTTCTTGCTGTTTGAATATCATAGAGTACATTTTGCTCCCTTTATATTACACAATACAGCAAACCCCGTTTTAACCAACACCTTCTAAATAAGGTCGTGACCCTCGAAATGATGAGTCACAAACTTTAGGCCCACTAATCATTATGTTACTTTTATGGGGTACAAGTCTCTCTGTAAATGCTTGCGATAATGCTTATGTTGTTATATTTACGTATTATCATTACTATCTCAACAATCTGAAACAAATTTCAAACATGTGAAATGAACACTAATGTATGTTTTACTTGCACAAGTTTTTAAAAATCCTTAATTTTACAAATTTTTGTTTACTTTCTAGACATTTGTGTAACTAAGCACTGAAATTTCCACGAAACTAATCATAATGCAAACCAAATTAAATATAATGGCTATGCAATAATTGGAAGTCACCTAGATATCATAAGTGATAATAAAAGTATTTGGATAGATACTAAGGAACTTAAATTACATAAACACCTAAAAATAACCAATAATGCATAAAAATGTCACATGATGAATAACAGGGCGCGGTAGCCCATTGGTTAGCGCGCTGGAGTTGTACTCGGTAGGCCCGGGTTCGATTCCAGCTACTGCCAAAACTGCCGCCGTGTTCATGCGGAGTACGATCACGTTAAACATGTGAGTCCGAAAGTGGGTCCGAGAGGTTGGTGGTAGGGGAAGGAGGGTACGGTCCCTGTGGATGCCTCCCCCACTGGGTTCCGGTCTAAATTGGGTGGCACTTCCCGACCGTCCAAACAGTTACCTTACACCTTTCTGATAGGTCGGACGGTCTGGGTTTCAACAACAACATGATGACTAACATAATCTAAACAACAAAATTCCTTACATTATGCGCCATCTCGATGATTGTACCATGATCGTATAATGAATCCCAGATAATGGAAATAAGAATTTATTTGAGGATCATTAATAAACAATATAATATATGGTAATAATAATAAATGCTCAAGTATCAACTTACTTGAGGATATTTCTATTTCTAATCAAACTGCTATTCGATGTTTTAGATTTAGAATATCATTTTATAAAATATATTTCTAGCAAAAAACGAAATCTTAAAGAATTTCTTACAAGTTTAAAGAATTATATTTTAGAACGCTGTAAACAGGAAACATAATTATTTCAGTGAAAACTGAATATGAAATACAGGATAATAATATTTTTATATCTTAATAGTAAAGGAAAATAAAGTCGAAATTATACTGAAATTAGATTCTTAAATACAGAACATCCTTTCCTACACAAGTAATAAATAACTAGAAGACAACACAAAATACTGAGAAATTAAAATGTTGAATGTATATCATCGTTTTGAAAACGCGTGATGGGCTTTCTTCAACAGTGCGAACAAGTCAAAATGTACCTACCATAAACTACGTCCAAAAACTGCTTAAATGAACAAAGTTCCACAGTGGATATTTGGTTATTTAAGCTGACCCCGTTGCGGAAATTTTACAACTTGAATTGAATAGTGAATTGATCAAACAAAAGATGTTCATTAGTTTTGGACATAGATTTCTTTGAAATTTTTCACATCAATAAAAATTCAAATAATCTGGTTAATATCACTATGGTCTATGAAACTATATTGTTTGACGAAGTTTAACTGGTTTCTCTACGTCTTATTTCCCTATTTTCTCAATTTTTAAAATTTTTCCTTTAAATATTTTTCCGGGTTTTATCATTCTGATTTTTGAGTTGATTTTTCTGGTTTTATTCTACCTACAATATATGGCAATGTTTAGAGAAAATATTGGAATCTTGTTGAATATTGCAACCCGATTTTTCGACGGATCTGCACGTTTCAAGAACTCTAGAAACTGAGAAATCTATTTTTAGTGTGAAATCTGTTTGTGTTTCTGTCTGTGCGATGTATGTATTCACTCAAACTCAAAACTTAATCGATCAAATTTCATAAAATTGAATAGGTAAGTCACTTGGGGTTAAGTTGGAGCTGATTAGACTTTGATACGATTCTGAAAAAGGGAACTTGCCTTTTTTTGCAAAATGACCAGTAAAAGACTACATGTGCTCAAATGTATCAATTGAATGATTGTTTTGCACGAATTTTTTATTAAAGAAAAGAACTCTATCACTCTAGAACTCTATCACTCTAGAACTCGAGATATTTTAGTTTTATTTTGCGCATTTCACAACGTAGCCTTTAAAAACATGTCCAGTCTCCAAATGAATACGAAAATTGGATTAAACCACAAATTCAAATGTAATTTTAAATAATTATCCATGTTATTTTGCGCAATGGAACTCAATTTAATGAGCTATGAAAAAAAGAAAGAAAAAATGAATTTGAGTCTGTAGGGAAAGTGATGTGTTTCCCGCAGATATTTTTATCTCACTAAGCTTTCTGCACACTGCTTTGTCTATTTTGTAGCCTTCTTCTACTGATGAAGACTTCGGATGATGAAGCTTCACTTTCGGGCAAATTGGAAATATATACTTATTGAAATAGCTACGAAAAGCTTTTTAGCTTTCAGTCGGTCTGTCAGCAAATTGATGTAACACTGTTTTCTCTGAAACTACTCAAATCAAATAAAGCCAAGTTTTGTACGAGTTGGTACATGATTCATTCAACTGATGAATTTCACTCAAACTCATTCGACTTTGATAGAAATGCAACCTTGATTGAAATTCGATTTTGAGTGGAGTTAGGATTTCACTCAAAGTCGAAAATAGCCAAGAGGTGTTTTTGAAATTTTACCTGAATTCCGTATAACCTACTTCAGCGCGTTTTGCAATATGAAAACATGTAATCCGTTTCAGTCAAAATCTACTCTATTAACTGAAGCCATTTTTTAACATTTTACAACATAGTTGAAAAGTGTTTATGACTTTGTTCATTCTGTCTGTCTGTCTGTCCGTTAGCACGATAACTGCCGTAAAAACGACATTATCAAAATGAAATTTTAGTATGTCTTTCAGACGGTCTGTGGGACCTATGGGAATATAAATAAATAATATCACCAAATTAGTTTTTTATTGAACCCGGGTTGAAAAAATGAAATACATTGAACCCTATGGGACCTAATTTTTCAAACATTTTTTAAGCAAATTTAAAATTCACAAATTGCTTCCAAATTTTTAGAAAATATTTACATTATACCATAAAATATATATAAAAAATTTCAGTAAAATATGTTAAGTAGTTTTTTAATTAAAAATTATTTAATATGGGGAAAAAAATAAATTCAATTAAATTCTGACTTTTGGGATATCCTCCAGAAAGAAAAAGAGATATATTATATAATAAATATCTTTCCAAGAGTTTAATCATTTTGTATATGAGAAAGGCTTCACATTTTAAAAAAAATTTGATAGGTAACAAATTTTTTATTTTTTTTTTAATTTTATATAACTCTTCATGATATACTTATTTGATGGAATTTTTAATGCACTTTCCTACGTCCTAGAGAGTTAAAATTTGGTACACAGCTTAAATTTGTTGAACATTTTATTCTACAAAATTTTGGTGGATCTTTAAACATAGATCATACATTTTTTTCGAAATGGCCTGCAAATAATCCCCGTTCACTTCTATAAATCATTGTTGTAATATTGTTAAAAATTCTGATGTGGGCAGCACATGTCTTTCCCTGCAGACTCATATTCACGTTCTCTTTATTTCTTCAATAATAATTTGAGTTTATCTACACAAAATAACAGCCATAAGTATTTTAAATGACATTGAATTTGCACGTTAAACATAAATTTGGTTCTCATTTGATAGCTGGACTTATTGTCAAAGGTGGCGTAGCGAAAACGCGAAAAAACTAGAATATCTGAAGAGCGGCTAGTCTTAGAGTAATTGGGTTAGTCTTATTCTTTTTGTTGTCAAAAAACACGTATAAAATAGGAATTTTATTGATATAATTGAGCACATGTAGTCCTTTATTTTTATATTTAACGATTTTTGCGGGCCATTTCGCAAAAATAGCCCGTTCCTCTTTCCTGAATCTTACTAGAATAACCTACAAATGATTTATGTACCAAATTTTGTTAAATTTGGTATATAAATCACTTGTAGGTCATTGAAATATTATACACCAAATTTTGTTAAATTTGTTCCGTTAGTTTTTAGCTAGAGTGGATAAAGACAATTTCTGCCGGCAATTTCGCAAAGAAGGCAGATTCTTTTATTACGAAACGTACTATAATCTAATGAACATCAGGATTTCCCACAAAAAATATACCTACCAAATTTTATGAAATTCAGTCCATTAGTTTTTCAATTAGAGTGGATGTAATATCCTCACAGACACACAGAAACATACACAGATACACTCGTACACAAACAGACGTCTTCCTAAAAATAGTTTTTTTGTGTTCCAGAAGTCCCAAAACGTGTAGATCCTTCGAAAATTCGAGTTCCGATCTTCGGCACGATTCCAATACTTTGAATACATACACACACACACATATATTATCTGCGTATCTGTGTATTATCTGTATATCTAAATTCCGTGCCTATGCAATTACAATAGTTGTGATTTTAAATGATCCCTAAACTTTTATTATTTCTTCAACGAAGCCTAATTTTAACTTATGCAGAATGCAAATATCTGAAGCGATTGTAAGGTGAGTTACATAAGAATTGCTGAATTTTTTTCATACAAAATTATTTAGCTCTGGAGTCTGGAATACAAGTTATGTGAATGAAATATTCATTGATTTTGCATGGAGAATCAGATGATTTATATTTCGATACAGTTTTAAATATTTAAGTATAATAAATTACTGTAGTACTGTGATAATATAAAAGATATCACCACTGAATGTATCACATTTTAAAATTTTTTAAATGAAATTGCATTTCAGTTGGAAAGTGTTTAATAATCAATGCTTATGCATGATTGATCTTTCTTGTTTTTTATGAAGATAGGTTGCAACGGGAAAGTGAAAGCAATGTTGTAGAACTTTATAATTTTAGTCTATATGCTGTGTACTTTTCATCTATTCCACCGGCATTTTATATTTGATTTTAGTATTTCCCAAACTAATCTATTCAGTGATACCAAATTTATTACAAATATATACGGTTACATCAGTGGAAGTGCCTTATCAGTATTAATTTTATAAAAGTGATAAAACATTTAAACGGCAGTGTGAGACCATTTAACAACATTTAGGTAATTTTAAGCCGAACTCAGACGAGAGACGCCACATTTGACAGTTTTGCTCGCAGCAGTTTACGACCCATAAATACATGACATCAGCAACTGGGAAAAATCACTATGGCGATGATACAAAAAAACGATGCTTAAGAAAACGATGCTTCCTTGATTAAAAAACGATGCTTCCTCGATTAAAAAAGGATATTTCCTCGCAAGTCTAGCATAATCTCCATAAGCTCCATAGGAGCCAATCAGAATGCCCCCCAACATACTCGATGGTTTCTTGATTGAAGAAGTGCCTAGCACATTATGCTTTAGACTTCGGACTGTGGCTGGAGTATCCTGAGGATATGGTATTAGTTGTACGGATTGCAGGTTGACTAATGGACACCCCCCAACATCGCACAAAGACTAGGCCAACGAGAGTCGGGGAAAAACATAAGCCAATGGAAGTCTGGGAAAAACATAGACCAATGGAAGTCGGGGAAAAACATAGGCCAATAGAAGTCGGGGAAAAACATAGGCCAATGAAAGTCGGAGAAGGCGTGTTTCCCTGGAGCATGGAAGAGATGCAATTGACAGCAAAAAAGAGTGAGACTGACATTAGAAGAGAAAGAACGTCGTAAGAAATGCGAGGTGGTGACGAGATGTTCATGAATCTAGTAGCTAAAAAAATGGCGGCAGCAGTATCAAAATGTTGGTGATAATAAAAAGGTAGCTGATATCTTAACTTATGACTTGTGCCATATCCCCGCACCAAGCCAGATGAATCAGTGAGATAGTGCCACTGCACCAAAGGTATGTGCCAACTTTATTCGCAACCGGCCGAGTGTAGTTCTTCGAAATGCTTCGATCAAAACTAGGTCTTGCATTAAAACCTCCTGGGTCACTTCTTGAAATAATTAATTAGTAATGGCGTTTGTAATCATATATGTAATAATAATTGAGTGTTAAGATAATATTGTGTAATTAATGATCAATGTATTGTTTATTCTTAGCTAAGTAAACTCTCACTTGGGTAAATTTGATGGATTATTGCGACTAATACGTACATGTATTTGTTAAATATAATTTACATGACATTATATGGGATTTCCCATACATTTTTTACGCGCCAGAGAGTGGAAAACGAGTATACCAAAATGATCTTTTCATTTGTATCAAAAGTCGCTCTGAGGGAAGATAATATAGGGCCTCATTCTGACGAGAAGAATTTGAAATTTTGTTCCCGTAGCTTAATGGTTAGAGCAACGGTTGGCCAGTTAAAAAATCCGCTGTTCGATCCCGGGTGGGAGATTAAGATTTTTACAAACCTATTAAGAAGTATTTAGTAATGGAGTTAGACAGTATAGTAATTCCCCGATAGCGCGAAACACGATTTGGCGCCGTTTATAATTAGTAACGAAATTTCAATTAGCGTGATATTTAGCTAAAGTCTAATACTAACGAACTAAAATTTCAGATGTAGGCTGCATTTAAATAGCGGTGATGTTCAGTTACATGAATATTTTTTTACAAATTGATGTGTCACTCATAATATATGTATATACTGTACTGTACATGAAAACATTTTCAAAAACATACAGTAAGTTAAACGCTATATTTGTTAAACGCCCAGTAAAGCATCATAGATTTCAAAACATTATAAGCAATATGTGCACAGCATGACATAACCCACCGCGTCTTAATTGTGTTAATTTTGCTACATAATTTATTTACGTACGTAGTAGATAAGCTTTTTACAATCAATCTTGCGTGATTGGCGGGCCGTTATTGTTTGCTCATCTTATCCGTCGTTTATATAGATTTCTATTAACTTTTTTTTAATAATTATCAATTTTGGAGAAAAGAAAAAGTGTATCTGAAAGTGTTTGTACTGTATGTCTTCACCTGTACGTTAAATTACCACAAAATGCATTTAAAATCTTTGTTGTTGTTTTCAAGTTCTTGAGACGCCGCATGAGGATATTTATATTTATTATTACATTGGCTTAACGCTGTGTTACCTTGCGCTACAAATTAATCTTGCTAATCAGGGAGTGCTGTATATCGTAAATACATCATGATGAATCTTTGCATTTAAAATCTGAATAATTGTCCATATCTGCATATAGAACATAACTGACCGTATAAAACATGAATAACTGAACCATACTGAATAATTGAATCAACTGAATAACCATATAAAAAATCTGATGTGGGCAGCACATGGCTTTCCTTATATAATGCAATAAATTTACTAATTTTACAGTTAAAAATATTATTCTTATAGTACATACTTATATTCTTTCCAAGCTATTGAACTTTCTTCAATTACTCGTCATTTTCATTAATTTAGCTTCATTTTTATCCATTTGGCAAGATTTTCGTTAATTTGGCAGCACTTAAAAAACTCCCCAAGTTGGCGACATTCCGCCAAATTCGTCGCCAAAATTTTGTCAAGCGTTATAAACGGAGAAATAATTATTCTTATAGCAGATAAATGACTACTGGTGTTCAAATACAAAAGTATTACTCAAAGTATCTTTTCTCATGAATGGAACGAGCTAGATCCACGAGAATGATGTCATCCAATTTATCGTATGATATTACATATGAAAAGTGAAAAGGTTTCTCAATAGTTAATATATATTTTTTAATTTATGGGATTTTTTGATAAATTTATTTAAAAAATGGGCAATATCTCGAGAATGGTTCATGCTAACGTTCTAAAGTCTATGTCAATCGTTTTCTAAGGAAAAATTACGTAAGAAATGTTTATGTGCGCAACTTTATTAAAGCTTTTGATTTTTTGATGATTTTTTCAAAATTTCACTCGAAAATTTAGGGGGGTTCTGAACATAAACGATTAAAAGCAATAGGCTTCCAGTATTCATGGATTGTGATTTTTGTACCAAATTTCATTCGAATCGCTCCATTCGTTCGTGAGATATCATTACCACAGGCTCACCGACACACACACACACACACACACACACACACGCAGACATCACTTCAAAAATGTTCGATCCGTGATCAGGGATGCTTGAAACGTGCTCTCCCGTCGGAAACTCGAATTCGAATTTTCGATCTCGTCACAATACTTTCCTTATACATTATGTATATAAGGAAAGTAAAAATGAATAAACCTGAATAAATAAATCCATATAAAACATGAGGACAGTCCCAGAAACAGCAATGCTCCGCATACACCTGTCCCCCGATTTACACGGAAGATAGGTTCTGCACAAAACCGTGTAAATTGAAATCTTGGATTTTGCTAAGTGAAATCGTGTAAAACGAAAATAACCCCAAAATGTGCATGATTCAGTCATTTATTAAAGTAAAACAAAAGTAAGACATCTTAGAAAACTTAAAATTAAACTTAGTTTATAAAACAACAAACATATGAATGTAGTAATATAACATATTTAATTTATTTTGCATTAGGAACAAAGAACAAAAAAACAAAAAGACCCTTAAAAATTAATATAAAACAACAAACATATGAATGTAGTAATATAACATATTTAATTTATTTTACATTAGGAACAAAGAACAAAAAAACAAAAAGGCCCTTAAAAATTAATTATAAGTTTAATCACTGTCATCACTTTCATGTACTATCAGTCTTTTCTTTCTGATAAGTATGATGTCACTTTCATCACTTGAGCTTTTTTGATGCGATTCTGGCTCAATGGTTGACGAATTAAGCAAGATCTTGGGTTGGCAAGACTTTGTCATGAAATGGGTAATTAACAATTGCGTAGGTTTTTTTGCTAAATCTTTATAGACCTCTTCATATTGATTTAAGCATTTACGAAGGTCTCGCTGGAATCGGAGAGCTCGATCAACATTTGTGTCGTATTGTAAGAAATGGTTGCCCAATTTTCTTCCCAAATCAAGTCCTACGCTTATGATTCTTGCTGTGAACGCAACTGGTTCAGATTGCTCTTTATCAGAATCATTGTTTTCATCATGTTTGTTTGTTTCACGAATCATGTTAATTAAATCATCATTCAATTCTTCATCAGCCATTATTTCTTCAATATCTGCCTGAGCTAAATCTTCAAAACCTTCTCCTCCTATAGTATGGACCAACTCAGTGATCTGAGAATATTCATGCTCTATTGGTGATTTATTATTTCCACTTTCAACAACATCCGGCCATATTGCTTTCCAGCAGGCGTTGATCGTTGATTGTTTGATATGAGTGTATGACAGTCCAACATGCTTAACACAATATAAAATTGTAAATTTCTTCCAAGCATCCATCAGAGTAAGAGATTCCTCATTATCCATTTGTTCTAAGATATACCTGAAAGTTTGCTTGATGTACAGTGCTTTAAAAGTCGAAATTATCCCTTGATCTAACGGCTGTAATAAGGAAGTTGTATTCTTTGGTAACAAAACAACTTTTACATTTTCGTGTTGTAAATCTGGAGGATGACCTGGTGTATTATCAATTAATAGAAGACCCTTAAAAGGCAATCCCTTTTTAGTTAAATAATTTTTGACATCTGGAACAAAGAAGTTATGGAACCATTCATTGAAAGCTATGGCAGTGACCCATGCTATTCTATTAGCCATCCAATAGACGAGAATTTTTTTGATATTTATTCCTTTGAATGATCGTGGCGATTTTGATTTGTTAATCACCAATGGTTTCATCATATAATCGCCAGAAGCATTGCAACAGAAAAGAACTGTTATACGACTTTTCGCTACTTTATGACCACTAGCTGATTTGTGAGCTTTGGCTATAAAGGTTCTTTCCGGCATTTTTTTCCAGAATAATCCGGACTCGTCATCATTGAAACCCTGATCAGAAGTGTAAGAGTTAGAGGCAATGCTTTCAGCAAGTTTTGCCGGATATTGTTATGCCGCATCCGAATCAGCAGATGCACTTTCACCTTTCATTCTCAGATTATGTAAAGAATGTCTCTGTTTGAATCTCTCGAGCCACCCATGGCTTGCGGAAAAAGATACCCTCTTTTCATCGGATGAAGTCGACGGCGACTGATTCTTAAGTGACTGATAAATCTTCAAAGCTTTATTTGTAACAGCATTGGTATCGATCGGGATTCGCTTTTGAGTTTGGTTTTCTATCCATATCACTAAGTTTTTTTTCCGTATTTTCCATTGTAACATCTCTAACATATGAAGTCTCCACTAAATGATGCCTGTACCTTGACGAGGTGGTGGAGCTTGCGGGTTCCGATGATCCTAAGAGCTATGCCGGCGGTAGCTTCGTCTACTGGTAGGGTCTCCCTTGCCGGACAGGTCGAAGGTGAGGTTCCGGACTAAATGAGGCATCCTGATCCTCCAGGTTGGGGGTTGGAAGTGAGGCACCTAGTCTCACTCTGTAAAATCTTCAGGGATCCATTTCTTTTGTGGATACGGGTGTTGCTATCCCGAGGTACCCAAGCAAACTTTTTCTTCTAGTTGCAGATTGCATCATTGCTAAGCCCCTAGTAAACTTCACTTCTGCCTTATGGGCCTTAGTACCACTCTTCGGCCTCTGCCGTAAGGTATACCGTTTGGGCTCGGAGCGGGACCAGGTGGCTGTGTTGCGAAATGGGCAAAGCAGCGTGTATCTGTAGTTTTGCTTTCAAGAAACGTTTGTAGTAAACGGTTCCAGAGGTTGAGTCCCTTGGTTGCATTGGTTGGATGGTGGGGAGCGTTTCATATCGAGAAATCCCCCTTGGATCCTTGTTGATCCTTGGGCCCTGTGTACCTGGTGCACGTTATGGCCCGCTCCTTATCATCTAGCTTTGCGAATGACTCAAGAATGACCAGGCGGTTACACTTTTCACGTCAGAAAAGTGTGGGGAGACGGGGCCTAGCGGGAGCTTCGATCGAACTGGAAGTAATCCGTGGTCTTTTTCTCTTTAGTGGTTACAGCATGGAGCAATTAGATGAGACTCTTCCGAGTTTTCCTGGTTCTCCGTGCTGCAATAGTGAAAGTGAAAGTTTTGAAAAAGGATTGGGTTCATTTTCGGGTGTTTCCCAATCAGCCACTGAAACAACCCCTCTGGGGTTGGATCTTGGCAAAAAGGAGGAAACCTGCAGTCCGGCTGTGGAAGGAAGTGGAGTCGCGAGCCTCGGTTACCGACACACTGAAACCATGGCTGTGACGCAGGGTATACTAACTAAAGCACAGAGGCGCAAGAGGAGGCGCATGCTTAGGCAGCTGGACCAGAGGCTTGCAAAAGCTGGCGCTGTCACAGAGATGGTCGGAGGCACCAAACGACTTAGATCGGAAGGAGCCCCACCTTCTCCAAGAGATCTGGTCGTCAAGAAAAGATCAAGGACGGACATCCAACTTGGAAGATATGCTCAGGCAGTCCAGGCTATTAAGATGGCAATCGCCAAGAATTCCTTCCCTTCTAGTAAGCTGAGCAAGGAAGAGGTTGATATCATCCAGATGGTGACTCTCGATAAGATAGATGAGATCCCCACTGGTGAGCAACTTCCGAAGATTCATGGCTTTAGCTCAAACGCTGGAGCCTTGGTTCTTCAGTGCAATGATGCAAATACTGTGGAATGGGTTAAGAGAACCTTCCATAATAGCAGTCAGGTTCTGGGAGAGGCACTTAAAGTCTTGAGTGCCAATGACCTTCCCAAACCTGTCAAGGTGGCCTTTAAGACCAGAGATGTGTACACCAAGGAGCTGAGCGTTTTGCTGAAACGGCTGAACCTTTTCAACCCGAAGCTGAAGTCTGAGGAGTGGCGTGTTCTGCAAAATTTTGTGGAACCCCACTCTGTAAGATGGATCTTCGAGGTGGATTCGGAGGCTGCGGATGCGATTCGCAAAGCTGACCTTGGTGCCTTCACCGGTTTGGACCGTGGAGTCTTTAAGATTCTTCGGGATCCAAACGAGAAGCCCAAAGGGAAGATGGATATGGAGGAACAGCCAGTAGACCGGGCGACCTCCTCTCAGGTAAGTATCGGTAGTCTTGAGACTATGATACCTAAACGTAATGATCTAGAATTTGCTTCTGGTTCTGATGTTACACTTCATGCAAACCCTCTGATTTCTGATGATGAGCTGGAAAAACGCATGCAGGATTTTGACAATGAAAATGTGCTTGACGCTGATCATTGTTATGTTACTAGGAGGGCCTCTCTCTCCTAGGTTTTCTCTGCCCTCTTTTAGTCCTTGCTTATGGGCTGTTTTAACATTGTGCAAATAAATCTGCAACACAGTCGTTCTGCCTCTGCTATTCTTAGCAAAAGGCTGTTAAATGGTAGAGCTAATATTGCTCTCATCCAGGAACCCTGGACCTGCAATGGAAAAATTTGGGGTCTGGGGATCAAGGGATTCAATGTCTTTTATGATACATCCTGTATCAGACCTAGAGCCTGTATTGCTGTTAGCAACAAGCTCAATGCTGTTCATCTTGTTAAGTTCCTCGATGGAGAGAATGTTGCCATCAGTGTGAAACTTAAAATTGATGAACATAGGAATACATCTTTGCTTGGGCCTATCTTCCTTATGAAGATAAGGAAACTCTTTCTAATGTCATTATCAATCTTATTGAGTATTGTAATGGCAAAAAAATGATCATTGGTTGCGATGCGAATGCCCATAACCATGGAGTTAGAAGTAAGGAGGAAAATCTCCATGTTGAGTAAACGCCAAAACCATTTGAGACAGTAATTCAGGGGGCGCTCGTGAGTGTTCTAACGTTATACATTGTATGCAGTTCTTCGGCAAAAAGCTGGTTTGCATTAAATAAAATTTATTTAAACTGTTTATTTCGAAGAAATGAATTAGCGGCTCAATGTACATTATAGTTCAAACAATGAAGAAAATTTCTATGCACTAATTCACGGGAAAAATAGTTGGGAAATATTTTTTTTTTAATTTTAAAGTAACTCATTCAT
Organism: Amaurobius ferox; assembly: GCA_951213105.1. NCBI lineage: Eukaryota > Metazoa > Arthropoda > Arachnida > Araneae > Amaurobiidae > Amaurobius > Amaurobius ferox. The sequence goes on along the minus strand of OX578149.1, from coordinate 115,265,157 downwards.
TTGCGAGAAGTGTCATGCGCAGTGCGTCTGAACATGACGTCATTGGATGTGGCAAAAGCAGGAAAATGAAAAATTATTTCGGACTTTGGCGCAATATTGGGATGTCAATGATTTAAATTTAGATCAACACAAGTTTTTAGAGGTATGTTTATTTTCTTCAATCTAGTATTTAATTCTTTTAGATAAATTAATTATTATTCAAAAACTGTTCCATCCATACTTTATAGATGGAATACATTCTTATGTATATATCGTAAAAATTGGAAATAGCAATCATAACAATCGAGCTGATGTTCTGTTTATAGCTGAATGTGATGTTGACGTTTTAGTTAATTTAGAGCATTTGCTGGTACAAATGATTGCTAAAAAAAAGTATTTGTCAATTTACTTTAATGCATGTCGAACTATATTGTGTTTTCACTTTTAAACAAAATATGTATATTTTGATTTTACATGGATAGGGAAATTCAAAGATAATTTAAGTTTTTGTAATCGAAAATTTTTTCCATGTATTGAACAAAGGTACATATAATTTGTTACATCATTTGTGCAATAGTATGAAATAAAATTATTTTATTTTAAATGTGCTTTTTAACTTTTAGAGTGTGTGTGGTTGTTCTGTGTTTTTATCCCGAAAAAGGAGATTGATTTTGTTTCTCAAACTCATATGTTGCAAATTTTGTATCAAATTGCACATGTTACTTTACATTCATTTTTAAAGCATTTGAGCAATTTATTTTAAAAGATCTCCATTTGATTGGAAAAGTGTTGCATGTAAATTACATATACTCAGCATTGGAGTGCAGTAGTATTATAATCACATTTAGAATATATATATATATAGTAAATTCATATTTTATCAGTTTTACTAAAGAGTTGGAGTATTTGAATTCTTTTAGAATGGTCTGCTCTATCAAGATATCACTAACTAAATGTGTTACATCTTTTGGAGGTGCCAACTAATGATATATCATCATAGAGTGGAGTGGAGCGAGACCGTTTCAGGGCATGAAATAAGAAAGGGGTGTTGTATAGGGGTTTGCTCTATCAAGATATCACTAACTAAATGTGTTATATCATTAGTTGGGCCATCCAAAAGATGTATCATCATAGAGTGGAGTGGAGAGAGACCGTTTCAGGGCATGAAATGAGAAAGGGGTGTTGCATATAATTACTTTGAAATTTTTTTCTTTTGGACCAGTTTAAAAAACCAGCTCATACAAAATTATGATTTTTTATTCAATATTTATTTTTAAACAACTGTGCTTATAAATATTAGTGAGGCCCTTGAGTGTTCTGCACATAAGTAATTTAAAAACTGATTTATTCATGGAATATCTACTATAATAGAATACAACGCTCTATCACTGTCTGCATAGCCACAACACAAAAGGATATATTATAACATCTATTGTTGTGTTGTAAATAAATAAAAATGAATTCAATATCCAGCTTCACTTTCAGTATCTCATGTCATACGCAAGTTAAAGCACTAGAATTCTCCACTGTTGTAAAAATGGGTCCAATGTAAAAATGGCTTCATTTTCAGTATCCGAGGTCGTCATTCAATATAGAACTCCAGAATATTGTTCTTTCTATATAGATTTAAGGTGTTAAAATATAAAGCCACAAGTTATGGCAATATTAAGTACTGGGAGATGCACCGCCATACAATTCGTATTTCCAAGATTAACAGTGATTGAAATAACAATGACAGAAATCAAATAATGCAGCTGTTAAACATGGCTAATAGAATTTCATCATTACATTACCATGTCAGAAATGAACGTGTAAGGGTTGTTGAGCACCAAAATTTGAACAAACATTGGGAAATAAATTATACACTAAAAGGAGGTATAGTATTTTAAAATCTTCATTGCTGTTAAAAATAATTAAATACATGTCAGAAATGACAGTTAATATATATCAAAATGAGTAATAAAATTGTGTTTTTATCTTATCTGTTAATAGCAAAATCCTAAAACTTCAAACATATATGGAACAAACTAGTGTTCTTCAACTGACTTAAAATATTTTATTTTAGGTCAGTTGCTATGTCGCCATCTAATGGATGAACAGGATAATTTTTTGGGCAATATCGTAATGTCATAGATTCTCAGAGACAAATGTGTTTCAGCAATTTCACTAAATAATATAAAAATTTTATAAAAATATTTTTTTCACAAGTCAATATATAATTTCTTAAACGTCACCCAATTTCCATTGTGTAAGTTTTTACTGGTGTAATTAGAAGATGAAAACACATCCCTGGGTATACAGTGACAGAAATGACAAATTTGCATTTTTATTCAAAATATACTTGTACAATGTTTCAATTCACCACATTTTATTTGCATTTGAAGTCAAAAGTGCATGTAATACTATGGAAAAGTATTTTTTGTTGAAAAATATGTGGAAAAGATTGTATTCTAAACAAATACTAAAAAAAAAATATCTACCTTATTTATTTAAAACTCAAGGGACACAAAATTGACAATTATCAGATATCCAGCCATATATATACTATTTTTCCATTTTACAACTTGAACTTTAAACTCGCAATATGCTGCTTTTTTATGCAAGCAGTTATGTGAATTATATTACATGAATTGTCCCATATGAAAACAACAAAATAAAAATATACAGTTACAAGATTATGCCAGTCATTAGTTACTTATCTTTTGATTTTTTTTAGTTCATAAATGTAATTAGACATTGAAGTTATTAAGTTCGCAGAATTGTGGATGTCATATAATAATTAGTCCACATTTGTCCATGGACATTAGGAATGCAAGAGCTATACTTTTATTCTGATAATGATTGTGAGACAAATAGAACTAAATACTATGGAATAATGTTTGAAAAAGTTGAAGACTCACTCCAGAGACTGAGTAGTAAGTTACCAGACACTAGAGAGCAGATGCTCTGGGACAGCTAGTATATTATATTTACTCATGGGACAGCTAGTATATTATATTTACTTAAAATATATATATATACAATATACATATTATTCATACTATTACTTCTATGATATATTTCTTTTAAACCCATAATTTGCATTATTTTTGCATACTCGATGAAAAGGATGAATACAAAACATAATTAAAAAATTTATAATTGCATTTAATTGCATTATTTGAAATGAAACCATCTCTACATACTAATTACCAAGTGTTTGTCAGTCTGTCACGCTTTTAGGCACTTCCCGAATAGATAGAGACTTGTAATTTGGTACACAAGTCAATCATTCGATAAAATCATCTGGAAAAATTGTATTTCCCAAATGTGTTCTGTAGAGAGGGTGCTTCACACCAAAACGTTCGAAAAGTGAAATGTTACAAAAGCATGCTTTGCGATGAGAGACAGACTTCAAATTTAGTGTATAGGTAAATTTTTTGAAAGGAAGAAAATGTGCAATTTCAGATTTCCAATATTTTCTACTAAAGGGGGTGCCGCACACCAAAATGTTTGATTTGCTGAATAAATAAGAAACAGATCCTTTAAAATTTGATAGAGGTTTGAAATTTGGTATATGGGCTAACCATTTAATGAAAACACCCAAGACGAATATAGTTTTTCAAAAATGTTTGTTGAAGGGGATGCTCCAGAGAAAAGCATTCGAAATGTGAATTGATAAAAAAACATGCTTTGGGATGAGATAGATTTTTCAAATGTGGTGTATGGGTAGATAGTTTGGAAGGAAGAAAGTGTACAATTTCAGTTTTCCATTATTTTCTACTTTAGGGGTGCCTGACCACAAAATGTTCAATTTTCGGAATAAAGGAGAAACACCCCTTTTAAAACATGATTGAGACTACTTGATATTTGGTATATGGGCGAATCATCTGATAGAAAACCCAAGAAGAATGGAGTTTTTCAAAAATGTATACTTAGGGGGTAGGTACTTCACACAAAAACATTCGAAAGGTGAAATAATAGAAAAAGCATACTTCGCGATGAGATAGACTTCAAATTTGGTGTACAGGTAAATAGTTAGAAAGGAGGAAAGCATGCAATTTCAGTTTTCCAATATTTGCTATTGTGTGTGAGGGGGGGGGGGCACTCACTAAAATATTCAATTTGATGAACTAATGAAAAATGTCTCCTTTATAGTGTGATAAAAGCTTGAAATTTAGTATACAGGCATACATTTGATAAAAAAAACCGAGATGAATACGGATTTTCAAAAATGTTTATTTAAGGGGGTGCTACACAGAAAAACGTTCGAAAGGTGAAGTGATAGGAAAAACATGCTGTACGATAGAATAGAGACTTCAGATTTGGTGTACGAGTAGATAGTTTGAAAGGAAGAAAGTGTGCAATGACAGATTTCCAATATTTGCTACTTTAAGGGGTGCTGCACACCAATATATTCAATTGTCTGAATATATGAGACACGCTTCCTTTTAAATGTGATAAAGGAGTGATATTTGGTATACGGGCCAATCTGATAAAAAACCCAAGACGAACCAAGTTTTTCAAAAATGTTCATTTATGGGTGTGCTCTACAGAAAAATGTTTGAAATTGGAAATGATAAAATAGTTTGCTTTGGGACGAGATAGAAACTTGGTGTACGTGTAGATAGTTCGAAAGAAAGAAGTGCACAATTTAAGTTTTCCAATATTTTCTTCTTTACCCTCTAAAGATTTCTGCACACCAAAATAATCGATTAGCTAAATAAATGTGAAACACGAATTATTCAAAATTTCACATTATTCAGGGGCTGCTTATTGTGAGACCATTGATTTCCAATGGGTATTCGGCTAGTATATATACTAATTATTGTGCACAACAAACAATAGATGCAAAGGGTATATAAAAATATCAACAATACTTTGTTCAAATTATCAACTTAAATTATTTAACATTTTAAACGGATTAACAGTAGGTGAAAAGATAATTTATTTCAAAATATTAAATAATATTTTTAACCTAACTAGATTAACAGTAGAATAACATTTTAAACAGGAAACTTGCCAGCCATGGATTTGGAAATGATAACTTGCCAGCATGGAACACTGCAACATTCCAAAAATTGTAACACTTAAGTGTTACAATTACATTTATTTATTTTCCTTAAGGAAAATAAACTTAAAAGTGCTTAAATTTTATGGGGATAAATTAGTGGGTACTTTTTTTACTTATGGATATGCAAAAACAAAGAATTCAAATAAAAGTATACAATGGTATCCAAAAATAAATATACTTAATATGAATTACAAATGCAGGATTTTAAAAAACATGTTAGACATAAATGAACTTTTCCAATTTTTAAGACTAAACAGAAATTAATGACTATAAAAATATACTATTTTCCACTAAAACTTTTAGAAGGAATGTGAATAATTGAACTAGGTTTATTTAAACAATGATTAATGGGGAAGTTGCATAGGTCAGCGACAAACACACAGAACAGCATGACACATATACAACTTAGCCTAAACAGATTTTAAACAAAATATACATGAACTACTTAAAGTGTGAAAAGATAATAATTTGGCTATTTTTTACATTTTAACTTCCCCTTTAACTTTTCCTACCTATAAAAATTCAAACAATATGGCAGTTTGATGAGTAATGTGAAATGTGTGCATTAGATTTTAACAAATACACTTTGAGAAGTATTTTAAGAATAAATTATTGCACTGATTATAAAGTGAAAGAACAAAAAAAAAAAAAAAAAAGAACTGCCTATTATTCTTACAAAGGGTTGATAATAATAACAAAACATTCTAAATATAGTGTGATGCATTACTTTCAAACATAAGACATGATATTTAGAAAGATGAGATATTCTTTAGTACATTTTTTGCATACCAGTAAACCATTCAGGGCTCCATATTAGCTACGTGTAGACAGTTGAAATATTAATTAAGGAGATGCTTTTGTCTACTGCACCAACCCTTAGGAATCGTTTTTAATGAATTATGTAACCAATTAAAACCGAAACTGAGGCAAAAACCAAATTCTTCATGTATAAAAATATATGCCCATAATTATGACTTCAACATTCTTCTTAGCATATGTAAATAAAATGTATACAACTTCTGAATATGTTGTTGTTGTTGAAACCCAGACCGTCCGACCTACCAGAAAGGTGTAAGGTAACAGTTTGGACGGTCGGGAAGTGCCACCCAATTTAGACCGGAACCCAGTGGGGGAGGTATCCACAGGGACCGTACCCTCTTTCCCCTACCACCAACCTCACGGAAGGACTTTCGGACCCACATGTTTAACGTGATCGTACTCCGCATGAACACGGCGGCAGTTTTGGCAGTGGCTGGAATCGAACCCGGGCCTACCGAGTGCAACTCCAGCGCGCTAACCAATGGGCTACCGCGCCCACAACTTCTGAATATGTAATAAAATATCTAATTATTCCTTAAACAAAATTTGTCAGCTAGGCAAAGGATACTGCTGTATTATTTTGGCTGTTGAAAAATACATATAACAAAATGCAGGTTATACATTTAAACACTGAACACAAATGAACTGAAATGTAACTTACTGCTAAAATCTTAATTTGGTACATATAAATACAAAATAAATTTGAAATTATTCATACCTATTAGTTCAAAATACAATGCGAACCGAGAATAAATATATTTTTAAGAGCAAACTAGATATTAAAATTTAGTAACATAACAGTTGTCAATATTTTGGCAGTTTACTATTAATTGTAATGAAAAAGTACTAGCATTTTAAATATCAACTATCCACAAGAATGTCAAGTTGATAAAATATAATTTTTTACAAGAGGGAAAACCATAGTCACAGAACCTCCCACCAGCTGTGGTGGAGGTGTTTGTTCTCAAAGCATGAAATCATGCTCTCAATGCAGTGATTAGCAATGTTGATCGCTGCACTGAGAACACGAGAAAAAAGTATAAGGACATCATCAGAAGTATAAGGACTGCATCAAAATATGCAGAATATGCTTTATTTTGAGCAATAAAAATATCTTAATGTGCACCTTTTCCCACTTTTTTGTGTAAGATATGAATTAAACTTTTAAACAAATTTCTGTGCATGGAAAGAGTATAAATTTAAACAGTATGGACGCTGCCCATAGAACTTTTTCCAGAGTGCTGGGGAGGCAGACCACTGATGTCAGTAGGGAAAACTCAAGGATAAGACGTACAACATTCACTAGATTTATGTCCACCTTTGTGACCTTGAATGTCCCGGGGGGAGAGAAGTAAGTGCCCCCTCTTGCAGTTCCCTATGGACACCCATGATAAATAGCTATAATTTTCACAAAACTACAAGTTGCACGCTACACAATTGAATTATGAGTGAAAATATACATAAAATACAGTAATTTTTATTTAGAGGAAGGGAGCTTTTTAATGACAAGATCATGTACTTTAATATGAAGGTGGGAAGGCTTTGAGTGTTATTCTTAAATATTCAACTAATATCCACTAACACTTATTAGCTTTTGCCTAATCAAATACCAAGTATTAACTATATGCTGCCAATGTTATTAACTGTAATTACATATTGTATATTATTACTACCTATTAACATGTCTATTTTCAACATCTCGCAAAGATAAGCATAAATTGAAGTCAATATACATATATATACTGGTAATTTAACTATTTATAGAATACTTCAACTATAATTTGTTACAGTGTACCCTGCAGAAACAGATTCAAATTTCTTAAAGTTGAATTTTATAATATACTACTACAACCTGTTTTATGGTTTTTCTGACAAAAGTATTCTTAAAATTATTTTTATTAAAGAGAAATATTGAACAGAACAAAGTACAGTAAATGTATGAGAGTTTGAAACAAACTCAAATTTATTTTTCCTTCAGCTTTAAGTTTTGCTCGATTTACATTGTAGCCTGTTTTATAACCAGGAACAAAACAGTGACATCGTCTATACGTAATTAGAGAGATGTGAAACGTAATCAATTAATTATGCCTATTGTTTCGCATGTGAACAGAAGACATTAAGCTAGAAATGACAGAAACAAACAAAATGTAAACAAGCAGACGAATGAAAAAATTAATCCCGCCATCGGTGTAGTATCCAATCAAAATGCAAAAGATGTGATGTCATTGGCAAAAATGCTTCGTTGCCAAATTACAGAATGCTTGCAGATTAAAAATTAAATTACAGAATAAAAATTATTTTTTTCTTGTCAAATTTTTGCAATATAATTACTTTAATTATCTATAACGATACAAAATCTTCCATTTTCAACAAATAATGAAGGTATACACACTTTGTTATCCGAATTTGCATTTATACGGGTAAATCTAACTTCAAATTAGTAAATCTAAATTGTTTTAAATATAGAAAAATGATATGTATATGATAAATATTTGTGATGTATTAATTGTCATTACATTTTCATTTCATTCACATTTTTATAACATTTATCTGTGCAGAAATGGCAACACCAGTATCTCGAACTACTTAAGCAACACTAGCGGCGCGTAGATATAATTCTCAAAGCATTATGGTATTTTAACGCCTTGAACCCATAGAAGATTTTCCTCCTTACTTCTAACTCCATGCCCATAACACTGTTTGGGGTAGTAGTGATTGCAACCGTAGGGGTGATGATCTTTTAGAATAGATCCTTCTCTATAAGCTCTTTGTACTCAATAAGGGTAATTCTCCTACCTTCGTGACTGTAAAGCGTCGTGAAGTGCTTGATATCAGCATAAGCAATAGCTCTGCTTATGAAAATGTTGTTAATGGGAAGGTTTCAGATGATATATCCCTGTCTGACCATCAATTAATTTCTTTTTCTGTTAAAGGTCCTGCAAAACCTGCAGCTGACAAGGGTAGGAACCCTAGAAGTACTAATTGGGGTTCCTACAAAGATGATCTCGGGGTTAGGTTAGCTAGCCACAATGGTGAGTATTCTTCTATTGAAAAACTGGATTTGGCTCTTGACTCCGTGCAACAGGCCATTATCCAGACCTTTCATAGCAACTGTAGAACCACAATTGCTGACTCCCCAAGGATTGTTCCTTGGTGGTCTAATGAGCTCAGCCGGTTGCGTGGGAAATGCAGGAAGCTCTTTAATAGAGCTAAGAAGAATGGTGAATGGCAGGTTTATAAATCTGCTCTTACCTCTTATAATAAAGCAGTCAGGGACTCCAAGAGAAATTCTTGGAGAACGTACTGCGAAGGTATTAAAGATGCCCCTGCCGTAGCAAAACTTGTTAAGCTGATGGCAAGGGACAGAAATTGTAATTTGAACACTGTCAAGAAGTCAAATGGTGCTTTTACTGTTACTGGTGAAGAGATCCTGACTGAGCGGTTCAGGGTTCACTTTTCGGTTTCTTATCCTTATGTTCATTGTGACAATGTTATTGCTTGCTCTACGTCCTCTTCTGACGACAAAAGTTGGAGCATTGCCAGGAGCATTGTTACTCTTGATAGGGTCAAATGAGCAATTAATTCCCATAAATCCTATAAAACTCCGGGAACTGATGTCATCATTCCAATTCTTCTCCAGGAGGGAATTGAGGTGCTAGCTCCCATTCTCTGCAGCATCTACAGAGCCTGTATTGCCTTAGGTCACATACCAAATGCGTGGAGGCATACTAAGGTAATCTTCATTCCAAAAATTGGAAAGGACAATTATTATGAGGCCAAATCTTTTAGGCCTATTAGCCTTACGTCTTTTCCTTAAAAGACTATTGAGAAGCTTATTGATAGGTACTTAAGAGAAGTGATCCTGGCCTCTAAGCCCTTGTCAAATTCTCAACATGCCTATCAACCGGGCAAATCTACGGACACTGCCCTTTACAGTCTCTCCTTTATTTTGGAGAGAAATTTCAATGCCAGGGAAGTTGCTCTTGCCACCTTTCTCGACATTGAAGGTGCCTTTGATAAGGTACCCATCGACACCATCCTCGATGCTCTTGATAGAAAAGGTGTTGATGCCACGATCTCTTACTGGATCAAGAACCTGTTATCTAATATCTGTGCATCTTTACTTGGTGATAGTATGACTGTGCATGCACTTTCGGGCTGTCCACAAGGAGGTGTGCTTTCACCAATTCTTTGGTGTATAGTTGTGGACTCTCTTTTGGAGAGCATCAATGTTTCTGGCGTTTCTTGCGTTGGTTATGCAGACGATGTTGTCATCATTGCCAGGGGCAAATTTGGCAACACTGTCTCCGAAATGATGTCTACTGCTCTCAGGAGGGTTGAGATATGGTGCAAAAATGCAGGTCTTACGGTTAATCCGCATAAGACTGCTTTGGTTGCGTTTACTAGGAAACGTATACTTAATCTTGGGGATATTCGCTTCTTTGGGCAGAAGCTTATTTGCTACAAGGAGGTTAAATTCTTGGGAATTTACTTTGACAAGGGACTTAACTGGAAGAGACACTTGGATTATTGCACGACTAAAGCCAGAAGAATCCTCTGGTCTTGTAGGAATGCTATTGGGAAAACCTGGGGCTTAAATCCCAGGGCTATCCATTGGATTTACTCGATGGTAGTCTGTCCTATCATTTCCTATGGATCCATTGTTTGGTGGTCCAGAATTAGATGTGAAACAGCTAAACTTGAATTAGTTAAGCATCAAAGGATGGTGTGCATTGCAATCTCTGGATGCATGAAAACCACTCCTACTGCAACTCTTGAACTTTTACTTGGTTTGCATCCGCTCTACATGCGTATTGAAGCAGAAGCACTTATCTGCATGAACAGACTTAAATATCTGAAATACTGGAAAGATTACTAAAGGTATCTATCTTGGGGTGAACTTAGCAGTAATGTTGCTAGTCATCCTTATTTCTGTATGCCACCTGATGGCATTCATGTCAAATATACGTTTGATAAGCCTTATGAAATTCAAGTCCCCTCGCGGGACGAATGGAAGAGGACTCCCACCTACAATAAACGGAACTGTTTTGTATGGTACACAGATGGCTCGAAGATTGGCACAAGTACTGGTGCTGGTGTTTGCTGCCCTGATGACGGTATTGAGATGTCTTATCCGCTTGGCAATTTTGCTACTGTTTTTCAGGCTGAAGTGTTTGCCATCTTTATCTGTTGCAGAATCTGCTATGACAGAAAGTACAAGAATAGCCAGATTTTCATTTGTTCTGACAGTCAGGCTGCTCTTATGGCTCTGGGGAAGTTCACTGTGACGTCTTCCCTTGTTTGGGAATGTTATAATGCACTCTGTGAAATCGCTAGCAATAATAATGTCATTCTTTACTGGGTGCCTGGTCATTCGGGCATTCCTGGCAATGAATTGGCGGATGAACTTGCTAGGAAAGGCTCAAGTACTCCTTTTGTGGGCCCTGAGCCGGCCTTGGGAATTCCCAATGACCTTGTTAGAAGAATTGTCTATGACATCTTCAGGAAGCTTCAATGTAAGAACTGGCGTGACATTTAGGGACAAAGGCAAGCGAAAATTCTCAACTGCAATTGTCCTAGTACACGTCAAAAGGAACTTTTCAGGCTCAGCAGAACCGGCATCAGGAGGGCTGTTGGGCTCCTTACTGGGCACTGCACCCTCAAGAGACACCTTAATATTATGGGTGTCACCAAGGATTCGCTTTGCAGAGGCTGCAATCACAGCGAAGAAACTGCAGCTCATATTCTATGTGAATGTGAGGCTTACTCTGCTCACAGATTCGAGCACATTGGTCGTCATATGATTGAACCCTGGGAGCTGAATGACATTCCTGTCAAGTGCCTGCTTATTTTCGCATCGGCTACTGGTCTCTTTTCTTAGAGATCTTTTTTCTTTTGGGGTAGTACATTACACCTCTGGTCGATGTGCTGGGCTCTTCTGGAGCCACCCACCTTCATTTCATTCAACATATGAAGTCGTACTCATACTGCTGCATGTTCCAGCTGCTACACTTTTTCTAATGGAGTCCTCATTTTTTCTTATTGTCCTTATAGTGGCTTCATTCATGGAGTAAAATTTAGCAACATCCGTTACTCTTTCTCTATTACGTAGACGGTCTAATATTTGAATTTTAGTTTCTAAAGAAATAACTTTTCTTTTCATTTGATTTTTCTTCAAATCCTTTGACATTATAGAACCGTAACAAATTTACGCAAACTATAAAGATGCAAGAAAAACTATAAATGTTGAAAACTTACCAGTTCAAAAGATAAACGGACAATAATATAAGCTTTGCTGCTAAAATGTTTCTACACTATGTACTTGCATGAACCAGATAGCTGTACTGTTGTGAAATATATACGGGGATTCCCCTATTACGGGGATTTCCCTATACGGGGATTCCCCATTACGGGGATTCCTCTAAATGTATATATTTTACAACACCGGGAATCCCCTGTTGTTTTCATCAGTGTTACCGAAGGAATAAAATTAAAAAATGTCATCAAATCTGTGTATAGGAGTATATGGAGCGGAATATACATTTTTATCAATTTTTTGAAATCTGGTAATTTATAAACCGTGTAAAAGCGAAATCGTGTTAAACAGATACCGTGTAAATCGGGGGATAAGTGTATATGCTTCCTTATCCAGATACTGATTATGCTATAAATATGCCTTAATAATACTGAATATGAATACATGAAAAATTCAAGTAGAACTTTCAACTTTAGATATTTTTTCAAACTCTAATTGGTTAGAATAAGATATAATAACTTGAAGAAACACAAAGAAACTTAAAGATCTTCAATAATAACTACTAGTTTATATTAAGAATACTTTTAATAAACTTTGAAATTATTTTTACAAAGAAATATACTCCACCTGCACGCTTGTTGCATTGCTGTAGAAGATGATAACATAGATTCACTTACAAAATACTTGAAAGAGAATGCACTACATTCATTCCATTGTAAATTACATTATCGTCTGCGAAAAGTTAGAATTAAGTCAACATATTCTTGCAATCTTTTATTCTTCGATGTCTCGCTTATTTCTCGTATCAGAAGGGAATATTTTACTGCAATCCGTATTCCAAAAATCAAAATCTTATTGAACATTTAAAATAATTTTGTAAAATTTCTACAAAATATATTTAGAATATTAATATCTGAGAATGTGCGTCATAGGAATTTTGTTAAAGAAACCACATGGGATTACTGCTGCCTTTTCTGTGAAGGAAAGTTCAGGTATAAAGTCAAAGTTCTCTCTCTCTCCCTCTCTCTCTGACGATATTCATTTCAATATATTTGTTTTTACAGCAATGGATATAAATCCTGATTTTTGAAAGAGAAAGCGTGAGAGATGCTTTTTATTTAAATATATACTCGATTTCAAATTTCTTGGTATCAGTACTAGAATGACAATTTTTATTCTATTATGCGTAGATGTAACTAGAATGTTACTAGAGTCTAATATAACTAGAACGACAATTTTTACTGTATTTAAATTTTAATATTGCGAACATTTCTATTCCGTAATTATTCTGCACTGTTAAATTAATCTTAATTAACTTCTAATTGCTTTTTATCAGGGACCAACAACATTTTCACGCCGTAAAGTTCCAGTTCTTTTAGAACTTCAACTATTCAAAAGTGAACTAACTTAGAATATTGAACCTGGTTAAATAACTAAGATAAAGTCACAGTAACTGCCAGGAATGAGCACAGAAAATGAATTAAAATTTAAATAACAATTTTATTAATTTTAAATATAGGTCATCTTGTCTGAATAACAGAAACTAAAAGCAATTAGAAAAGTTAATTCATTTCCAATTAATTTTTATCAGTAATCAACAACATCTGCACGCCGTAAAGCCCCAGTTCCTTTAGAACTTCAACTATTCAAAAGTGACCTAACTTAGAATATTTAACCTGGTTAAATAGCTAAGATAAAGTCACAGTAACTGCCAGGAATGTGTACAGAAAACGATTTAAAATTTAAATAATAATTTTATTAACTTTAAATATTGGGCATCTTGTCTGAATAGCAGAAACTAAAAGTTACACTTTGTAAACCATAAGAATACACGCAATTACACTTAAATGGAACTACGTTATAGTGGTTCAAACTTGAAACCTATCCTAATGAATTAACCAATATTACACATAATGCAAATGATAGTGATTACCGTCAGGTCGGTTACCTGAGTCAATAAATTGATCATGTGGCGACTGGCTTTGGGGCTACTCCAACAACAATCGACTGTGCTACAAAGGACATTCTGAATTATGCGTTCGGACCTGAAAATATCTTTTGGTCTAATCGTATAGCATCGGACTGACATGCTTGAATGCTATATTCAAACCCCCATGGGACTGAACGGTTTCACAAAGTTGCGTATTTTGCGCCTACCGAACAACAACTGCTTCACAAATGAACCGAACAGCCAAAACGAGCAATGAAGAACTGATTCAGACCCATTTGCTTCCAGTTTTCATCAAACGCGAGAAATGCTGAAGCGACGAGCACAAGAAACCCACCCGTCAATGGTAAGGCATGGCGCAAGAGAGCACTCTTAAAATAGAAAAAAATCCAAATTTTCCCGGCGCGCTCTCTCTTCCTATTGGCTAGCCAATCGTTGGCTCGTTACTTTGGCGCTTTTCACGTTTGGCGAAAATTAGATATTTGAATCAAGTCGTCTGCCGGACTATCGATAAGATTGGTTATTGCAATCTTAAGCTCTAATAGGTTGTTTCTTTAAAGGTAAAACATAATGAAAATGAGGGCAATAATAGGTTATTGTGACGTTATATCTGTCTTTAAACCATGTATGAACTTTCTATTTACATTTTCGAAAGAATGTATAACATTATTTGAGCTAAATATTAAAATGACAAATTTGGAGACAATTTCTAATCTTAGATTTTAGGTTTCAAATTTTGTGGCATAATGAATAAAATCCCAATTTATGTGCATTATTAATTTCATGAATTGTGCAAGTATGAAAGATAGTCCTTTAAGAGATAACCAATTGGGTTAATGGAATGCATTTCTAATTGGGTATTTTTCTATAGCAGGTATAAAAATTGGAAAGGAATGCGTTTCTAATTGGGTATTTTTCTATAGAGGGTATAAAAATTTAGTCTGTATAAAATCTTTCTTCTGTGTAAAAATTCTGTATAAAAATCTGCATAAAAATTCTGTATAAAATTTTTTTCTGTATCAAAATTTAGATTTAAAAATTTCTGAAACTACCGATTTGTACCGTTAGGATTCCTTTTCTAATTTTGGCAATTTTTTTCAATTTGCATTATTTACCTATCTTAAAATATGTCTGCCTGGCTGTGTGTGTATCTGTGTCGTCTTTGGAGAAAAGAAAATCGAAGTTTCGGACAGGGACGAAATTCAAAACAAGAGTACTTCAGGTCCCCGGATAATACGGTTCTGTGAGATTTTTTAAATTTCGAATTAGTATAAAAATTATGAATATTTGAAGCCGAAACTCAACCGAATATTAGGCGAATTCGATAATTGGAATTTTGAATCCAATTATCGAGCAGACAATCATGCTTGAATACGAGCTCTTTCTTTCGTTGGTGTGGACGATATCTTAGACTTTCAGTCTAGACATTGCATCAGTAACTATTGTTTAAAATGCTAACTTTTAATTTTGCGGATTTAAAACATTTCGTTCTAATTTCTTAATTTGGTATTATTAACACTTTACAACAAAGTTGAAAAGTGTTTATGACTTTGTTCATTCTGTCTGTCTGTCTGTCCGTTAGCACGATAACTGCCGTAAAAATGACTTAATCAAAATGAAATTTTAGTATGTTATTCAGACGGTCTGTAGGACCTACGGGAATTTAAATGAATAATATCACCCAAGCAGTTTGGATTGAACCCGGGTTGAAAGAATGAAATACATTGAGCCCTATGGGACCTAATTTTTCAAACATTTTTTAAGCGGATTTAAAATTCACAAATTGCTTCGAAAATTTTAGGTAATATTAAAATTGTTCCATAAAATATATAAAAAAAAATTCAGCGAAATATATTTAGTAGTTTTTTAAATAAAAATTAAAATAATAATAACACCTCTTATATGAAGCGATCACGTGACCATGATATGAAAATATCACGTGACCCACTTCAAAATGATATATGGCATCCATCTTGTCTCAAAATCGTGATTTTTAAAGTTCTTTTTAATTCATATTGAGTGTTGTAACCGTCCTAAAAACACTTTATTTTTGCATAAATTCTGTGCATCTACATACTGAAACAACGTAATTACAATATATTTGAGTTTAAATGCTCATCCAAATTTGATTATTTCTACAACGAAGCCTATTTTTCACCTATGTAATATGTAAATAGCAAAATATGTAGAATGAGTTGTATTAAAATTGTTGTATTTCTTTAACACAAAATCATTTAGTTCATGGAGTCTGCATAGCTGATGTGAATGAAATATTCATTGATTTTACAAAGAAAAGGACGATTTTTTTCGATAAAGTTTTACACATAGAGTTTAATTACTTATAGCTCCATGGTCTTAATTTTTAAATAAAATACATTATTATAGTATTGTGATGAATGACATGAATGGGAAATTATTTGTGCATGAAATGCTGCTTTTATAGAAAGAGCCAGGCGTGTTATTTTTTCTATGACGTCATTTGAATGAATTTCAGTTGTTTTCGATGAAGTTTCCAAATATAACAAGAAAGATCAATCATGCTTAAAGCATTGAGTATGAAACACTTTCCAACTTCAATGCAATTTTATTTAAAAAAGTCGAAAATGCAATACATTCCTCGGTAATATTTTAAAACTTATCACAATACTACATTGATTTATTATATTTGAAAACTTAAACCTTCATTGAAAAAAATGAACTTCATTCAAATGACGGCATTGAAATATAAATTGCCTGGTTTAAATATCTCTAAGATGCAATACATTCCACGGTAATATTTTTAAAACTATCATAATACTACGATAATTTATTATATTTGAAAACTTCATCGAAAACAACAGAAATAAATTCAAATGACGTCATAGAAAAAATAACGCGCCTGGATCTCTCTATAAAAGCAGGATTTCATTCATTTCATTCATCACAATACTATAATAATTTATTTTATTTAAAAATTAAGACCATGGAGCTACAATTCATAAACTCTATGCTTAAAATTTCATCGAAAAAAATCGTCCTTCTGTTTATAAAATCAATTAATATTTCATTCATATCAGCCATGCAGACTCCATGGACTGAATTATTTTGTGTTAAAGAAATACAGTAATTCTAATACAACTCATTCTACATATTTTGCTGTTTACATTTTACATAGGTGAAAAATAGGCTTAGTTGTAGAAATAATCAAATTTGAATGAGAATTTAAACTCAAATATATTGTCATTGTGTTGTTTTAGTACGTAGATGCACAGAATTTAAGCAAATATAAAGTAGTTTTAGGACGGATACAACACTCAATATGAATTAAAAAGAACTTAAAAAAATCACGATTTTGAAACAAGATGAATGCCATATTTCATTTTGAAGTGGGTCATGTGATCGTTTCATATCATGGTCACGTGATCGTTTCATATAAGAGGTGTAATTAATATTTTAATTTTTATTTAAAAAACTACTGAATATATTTCGCTGAATTTTCTTTTATATATTTTATGGAACAATCTGAATATTACCTAAAATTTTCGAAGCAATTTGTGAATTTTAAATCCGCTTAAAAAATGTTTAAAAAATTAGGTCCCATAGGGCTCAAAGTATTTCATTTTTTCAACCCGGGTTCAATCCAAAACTAATTGGGTGATATTATTCATTTATATTCCCGTAGGTCCTACAGACCGTCTGAACAGCATACTAAAATGTCATTTTGATTAAGTCATTTTTACGGCAGTTATCGTGCTAACGGACAGACAGACAGACAGACAGACAGACAGAATGAACAAAGTCATAAACACTTTTCAACTTTGTTGTAAAGTGTTAATAAATGATCGTAGTATTATGATAATTCTAAAATTATTACCGAGGAATGTATCACATTTTAGAGATGTTTAAATCATGCAATTTATATTTCAATGCCGTCATTTGAATGAAGTTCATTTCTTTCGATGAAGGCTTAAGTTTTCAAATATAATAAATTAATGTAGTATTGTGATAAGTTTTAAAATATTACCTAGGAATGTATTGCATTTTAGACATGTTTAAATAAAATTGCATTGAAGTTGGAAAGTGTTTCATAATCAATGCTTTAAGCATGATTGATCTTTCTTGTATTTTTATTATGAGTATTGCGCTAAAGATGGCAAAATGCGGATGAAAATTCGCTGAGATAGCATTCGCTATTTTAATTTTACAGTTTTCTTTCATCTGCAGTTTGATATATCATAGCCCTCTCTCTATTGCGATCAATATGCAATTCGCTGGCATACGGGCGTTTATTAACAAAGGCCGTGCTGGAACCCAAGAGTCCTGCGCTTTTTCATCAGCCCAAGGGTGTGGTTCTTTTCTTTTTCACAATGTCAAGCATTTTCAGAGCGCATATTTAGCTTATATCAAATGAGCTTTTTAAGGGCGTATTGCACTCGCGCTGTACAATTGGCATGTATGAGCGGAAAAGATGTGCGGGAATGATTTTGGTTCAAAGCAAGCGATTTGGAAATTGAGTGTTGTTATCTATATCTGTATTATCTATATAGCGGTTGCTCATATAAGACTCGAGTAATGCCGTCTAATTCGTTCTAGTTTATAATAAGTAAAAAAATCTGATGTGGGCAGCATATGACTTTCTCTAGCCGACGTGGTTGTCGAGTGGTCAAGGCAAGCGTTTCCGTAGCAATCACTCGACCGCCACGTTGTGGGTTCGAGCCCCACGTCAGGCATGGATGTTTGTGTTGTGGGTGCAATGTGATCCGCCCCCCTCTGGTGCGCCTTTGGCAACGTCAATGGACGGCTAAATGGTTCACACTCTGGCCGCTGTAATAAAGGCGAATGACGAAGGTCAAAGTGCCTGGCCATTTAAAAAAAAAAAACTTTCTCTACAGACTCAACTTTATTTTATCTTTATTTTTTAAAATAATTCATTAACTTGGGTTTAATTGAGCAAGATAACACGCATAATTATTTGAAATTATACTGAAATTGCATTTTTAAGTTAAGTTTCGTTTTCATGTGGTAGCTGGACGTATTTTAAAAGGCGACGTAGTAATGCGTAAAATGCGTAAAAACTAAAATATCTCGAGAACGGCTAGCCCTAGAGTAATGGGGTTAGTCTTATTCTTTACATCGTCAAAAATTATGTGTGATACAAGCATTTCATGAATACATTTGAGCATAATTTTTCTTTTATTTTAGACTTTCACGATTTCTGCGGGCCATTTCGCAAAATAATACTAGTTCTATTCCCCCAAATCATACCAAAATCTAATCAGCACCAAGGTAACATACAAGTGACTTATCTACCAAATTTTGTGAATTCGGTGAATTAGTTATTTAGTTAGAGGGGATACATATGAATTTTGCGGGTCATTTCGCAAAAAAAGGCAGGTTCTTTTATCCCGATATCGTACCAAAATCTAATCAGTACCAGGGTCACCCGCAAGCGACTTACCTATAAATATCGACTTACCTGTTGGTCAATTAGATTTTGAGTTAGAGTGGATAGACAGCCACACATGCACAGAGGTCCCAAAACGTGTATATCCGTCGAAAACTCGAGTTGCGATTTTCGATACGATTCCAATACTTTCACTATACATTACCAAGTACTGTAGGGAAAGTAAAAAAATAATCACTATAACCACCTTCTAGAAACACTATAAATCGTTCTCTTTATTTTCAGAATTCCCTAAAGCTATTGGAATTCACATTAATAATATCTAAATCTTCTAAAATTGAAAAGCAACTAGAACGATGTTGCAATTTCTATGAAACGATATTTAGTATATTTTAGCCACTGGGAGTTATTTAAAACTATTAGACTTTTAAATCTTTCAAAAATGTGTTGCATTTAAAGAGACAGAGAGGGAGAATATATTTCGTGCTTAATGAAATAAAATCTTACATTTACTCTAAATTTGATGTCAGATTTATGACTGTGGTTTTAGGCAGAGAGGATTTTAAATCATTAACTGTGCAAATGAGTACTTTCGAAAATCCCGTAATATTTACGTTAATGATGAAAATTTTAAACCATTTCAAAATGCATTTTAAGTACGAAATATGATATTATACGCTGTTTTAATTACACAAAGAACTAGAAGATGTACCGCCGTTGCTAGTGATTTAAAACGTGTGAAAATTTTAAACGCACTCATATTGCTTTAAAAAAATCCTTTAAAATATTGAATTTAATTTCCCTAGAAAAATGAAAGTTAAATAAACGCAGGCAAATCTGAAAACTAGAACATCCTGGTCCTGTTTATAAACCAATGTAAAAACTATGAAGTTTGGTAAATGTGTGACAAAATGAAGACCCTGAAATTATAGAAAAAGTTATTCATGACCCATTTTTTACTTGTATTCTATAGCCGTAAACGATATATTTCTATATTAAAAAAATCTGATGTGGGCAGCACATGATTTTCTTTATATAATGCAATGAATTTTCTACTTTTACAGTAAAAAAAGGTTATTCTTATAGTAAATACTTATATTCTTTCCAAGATATTGAATTTTCGGCAATTAGTCGTCATTTTCATTAATTTAGCATCATTTTTATCAGTCATTTGGCGTCATTTGGCGAGATTTTCGGGCGCGGTAGCCCGGTAGTTTGAACGCTGGATTTGCACGCTGCCACAACTGCCGCCGTGCTCATGCGCAGTACGATCACGTTAAACATGTGGGTATGTAAGTCTTTCCGAGAGGTTGGTGGTAGGGGAAGGAGGGTACGGTCCCTGTGAATGCCTTCCCTACTGGGTTCCGGTCTAAATCAGGTGGCACTTCCCGGCCGTCCAAACGGTTACTTTACACCTTTCTGGTAGAGGGCGCGGTAGCCCATTGGTTAGCGCGCTGGAGTTGCACTCGGTAGGCCCGGGTTCGATTCCAGCTACTGCCAAAACTGCCGCCGTGTTCACGCGGAGTACGATCACGTTAAACATGTGGGTCCGTAAGTCCTTCCGAGAGGTTAGTGGTAGGGGAAGGAGGGTACGGTCCCTGTGGATGCCTCTCCCACTGGGTTCCGGTCTAAATTGGGTGGCACTTCCCGGCCGTCCAAACGGTTACCTTACACCTTTCTGGTAGGTCGGACGGTCTGGGTCTCAACAACAACAACACCTTTCTGGTAGGTCGGACGATCTGGGTCTCAACAACATGGGGTTCAATGTATTTTAATTTTTTAATCCGGGTTAAATCCGAAACTAATTGGGTGATGATATTCATTTTCCTCCCCAAACATCACACAGATCGTATGAACAACATACTAAAATGCCATCCTTGCTCTGATAGACAAGAACGAGTTCATCAAAGATGACGTAGTAAATGACGTAACAACGTAAGGTAATGGTGTGAAATCTGATAGATGAAAATGTTCCACGATATGATAACGTACGACTAGTTTCAGCTCTCTATGTGCTGCTCTTAAGCGTAGAAAACGGGTCTTTAAAAGATGATGTACGTAAATAAAATAAAAACGTATTCTAATGACATGAAAATGTGATACTTGAAAGTTTTTCGTGAAGCGAAATAGTGTGCCGAGATTCAGCCCTCTACGTGCTCTGATAGCCGAGAACGGGCCTTTCAAAGATTTAAAACGAAGGAACAGAGTTAACGTGAAGTCAATAAAAGCGTTGGAAAAAATCGTACTCTTCCCATTCCCAGAATTTCCTCACATATATTCCCACTGAACTTTAATAATATCTGCAAATCTTAAAATCGAAAAACACATTTTGGTATTCCAATAATATTGGAATTTTCAAGAAAAGGGAATTTAGTACACATTTATCCATTTGGGATTATTTAAAACTGGTAGATTTATAAGTCATTTGAAAATGTGTTGTGTTTAAGGAAATAGAGATGGGAAGCGACGATAGATTTTCTCTAAATAAAATGAAGCTTAAATTTATTCTAAATTTTATGCCAGAGTTACGGCTGTGGTTTTAGAGAGAGAATGTCTTAAATGATTAATTGTGAAAATGAATGCATTCTAAAATCCCTTGGTATTTTCGTTAGAGAAACTTTTAAAGCTATTTTGAAATGTACTCTAAATGTTGAATACTATATTTAAATCAAGGATCGACAAATTATATTTGTTTCTAGGAGCCAAGCCAGAAATTGAGACGATAACCTCCCAGTTGTATATTTTGATAACGCGATGTTTCTAACTCTTAAGTCGCATAATTACTTTCCTTAGGTAGATAGTAAAATGTATAGGGAAAGTATTGTGACGAAGTCGAAAATGTGAATTCGAGTTTTCGACGTAAGAGTACTTTTTATACATCCCTAAACGCGAATTCAACGTTTTTGAGGTGATGCCTGCGTGTGTGTATGTGTGTTAGCGTGTATATATGTTTGTCAGTGTCATGAAGCATTTCCATATTTTTTTATACGTAACCCTGGGAGGAAAAAGGGCAACTGCAATGTACTTGAAATGTATATAATGGTTTTGTATTATGTATATAGCTATGCCTCTGTACAAAGCGAAATTGGGACTTTTGGCGCCTTGGTTTGTATGCGCAGTTGACATGGGTTGTAAATAGTCAGAAAATTAATTGCAGCAAAATGTCAAAATTGAGCTACAAATCTCTGGAAATTTATAGCCCTGTCAGATGTGGCTCTCTTCGTGGCCGGTCCTTGGACCACCCGGTTTGTAGAAGCCCTCCGGTTCTTGAATTTTAGTGGAGCGCATAAAAGTGAGCGTCTCTTCGAAAACCAATGGTGTGAGGCAAAATTGGACCGCCTTTTTTTTATTGCGCTTGGGAAACAGCGAATGGGAACTGAGGGACTTCCTATTTTTTCGTTCCCCTCGTTTTAAAATTTTGTAGTGTACTTGAAATGTATATAATGGTTTTGTATTATGTATATAGCTATGCCTCTGCACAAAGCGAAATTGGGACTTTTGGCGCCTTGGTTTGTATGCGCAGTTGACATGGGTTGTAAATAGTCAGAGAATTAATTGCAGCAAAATGTCAAAATTGAGCTACAAATCTCTGGAAATTTATAGCCCTGTCAGATGTGGCTCTCTTCGTGGCCGGTCCTTGGACCACCCGGTTTGTAGAAGCCCTCCGGTTCTTGAATTTTAGTGGAGCGCATAAAAATGAGCGTCTCTTCGAAAACCAATGGTGTGAGGCAAAAGTGGACCGCTTTTTTTTATTGCGCTTGGGAAACAGCGAATGGGAACTGAGGGACTTCCTATTTTTTCGTTCCCCTCGTTTTAAAATTTCTGGAGGGACTTTTGAAAATGTAAAAAAATTTCAGACGCAATCTGGTTTTCATGGAGAAAGGTCTCCTGGTGTTTTTGAGCACTTGTGTGAAGAATGCATCCGCGCAACGCAGTTAGGTGTTACTAGGCGGCACTCGTCGTACGGCAGTACATGCAAGTTTCACGGAACCGGCGCCTTATATATGACAAGGGGTACTGTACTCTAGGGTAGCGCATATTCCATAACCAGCCATTCATTTTGTTGCAGCCATGGCAGTGCGTAGTCACAGCTACTAGAACGGCGTCGACTGATCAGCATAATCTTTCACTACGAAGGTACGTGGACGGAGTCTTGCAGGGGCATCAATCCCTGGCTCCTATGCAGCAGACGTGTGTCAACTGGGTGATAGCCACGGGAATCAGTGCGGTCGCCAGGAGTTGATTTTCACTTAGTCTTCACGTAATTGCTCTTGTCCTTCCTGTACGCAAGTTCTTATGAACCGCTGGGCATAAGCCAACGTTAAGAGGAGGAGAATTGAAGTGGACAGTGTGCCCATCTCCGGAATAATCCTTGTCTGAACTATCGTCACCTGTTTAACCTCAACCGAGCTGATCCGACTGACAGTGATATTTATGAAATATCCAATACTGAACTAGCCATCCCAATAATATTGCCATCCATTTTCCAATGTGCAGAGGGATTGCTCTACCAGCACCCATTTGAGTGTTATTAACACTTTACAACAAAGTTGAAAGGTGTTTATGACTTTGTTCATTCTGTCTGTCTGTCTGTCTGTCTGTCTGTCTGTCTGTCTGTCCGTTAGTACGATAACTGCCGTAAAAATGATTTAATCAAAATGAAATTTTAGTATGTTGTTCAGACGGTCTGTAGGACCTATGGGAATATAAATGAATAATATCACACAATTAGTTTTGGATTGAACCCGGGTTGAAAAAATGAAATACATTGAGCCCTATGGGACCCAATTTTTCTAACATTTTTTAAGCGGATTTAAAATTCACAAATTGCTTCGAAAATTTTAGGTAATAGTCAAATTGTTCCATAAAATATATAAAAAAAAATTCAGCTAAATATATCCAGTAGTTTTTTAAATAAAAATTAAAATAATAATTACACATCTTATATGAAACGATCACGTGACCATGATATGAAACGATCACATGACCCACTTCAAAATGATATATGGCATCCATCTTGTTTCAAATTCGTGATTTTTTAAAGTTCTTTTTAATTCATATTGAATGTTGTATCCATCCTAAAACTACTTTATTTCTGCTTAAATTCTGTGCATCTACATACTAAAACAACACAATGACAATATATTTGAGTTTAAATTCTCATTCAAATTTGATTATTTCTACAATTAAGCCTATTTTTCACCTATGTAAAATGTAAACAGCAAAATATGTAGAATGAGTTGTATTAGAATCGCTGTATTTCTTTAACACAAAATAATTCAGTCCATGGAGTCTGCATGGCTGATATGAATGAAATATTAATTGATTTTATAAACAGAAGGACGATTTTTTTCGATGAAGTTTTAAGCATAAAGTTTATAAATTGTAGCTCCATGGTCTTAATTTTTAAATAAAATAAATTATTATAGTATTGTGACGAATGAAATGGAGAAAGTTATGAATGAAATCCTGCTTTTATAGAGAGATCCAGGCGTGTTATTTTTTCTATGACGTCATTTAAATTAATTTCAGTTGTTTTCGATGAAGTTTTCAAATATAATAAATTATCGTAGTGTTATGATAGATTTAAAAATATTACTGTGGAATGTATTGCATTTTAAAGATATTTAAACCACGCAATTTATATTTCAATGCCGTCATTTGAATCAAGTTCATTTTTTTCAATGAAGGTTTAAGTTTTCAAATATAATAAATCAATGTAGTATTGTGATAAGTTTTAAAATATTACCGAGGAATGTATTGCATTTTCGACTTTTTTAAATAAAATTGCATTGAAGTTGGTAAGTGTTTCATAATCAATGCTTTAAGCATGATTGATCTTTCTTGTTTCTTCTGTAATGAAGGTATGGTGAATTATATTTGATTTTAAATGTTTTTCTTAGTAATGTGTTAACAGTGTTTGATGTGATCTCCAGTGTTTAAGGGTAACTTTAAGCTTCATGGGATATTTGCTCAAAGAATTTTTCTTTAAAAGTAATTAAATGCAAGTTTTGGAAAATTTCAAAAAATACAAATTAAAATTATGTAAAATTAACCGTACACCCCGAGGTCAAGCTGGGTAATTGGGAAGTAATTGTAATTGGTATGTTTGTTATTAGTGTCAATTTAAATATTTCATGTGTTTGTTTTAATAAATTGTTAATATGACCACAATTATGGGACTCTTTAATTAGCTTTAGCAATGTACTTTGATCCGTAAGGATCCCACTATACGATTTTGGTTGAGCGAACTGGCACTAGTGGTGAGTAATATTTATGTGTTCTATTTTGTATTTATGTGTCAAATTCACTTCACCACAGTCAGTGTATGTATGTTAGTGTGTATATATGTATGACAGTGTGGGTGTATGTATGTTAGTGTGTGTGTATGTATGTTGGTTTGTGATACATGTTTGCGTGTATATATGTATATCAGTGTGTGCGTTTGTTAGTGTGCGTGTATGTATGTTAACATGTATATATATGTCAGTGTGTATGTATGTATATTAGTGTCGGTAGGTATGTTACAGTGTACACAATATATGTATGTCTGTGTGTGTGTATGTATGTTAGCGTATATAGATGTATGTCAGTGTATATATGCATGTTAGTGTGTGTGTATATATGTTAGCGTGTATATATGTATGCCAGTGTGTGTGCGTGCATGTATGTCAGTTAGTGTGCATGTATGTTAGTGTGTGTGTACGTATATTGGTGTGTCGCTCGGTGAGTCTGGGAACGCGATATCTTATAAACGAATAAAGCGTCTCGGAAAAAATTTGGTACAATGATTACAATTAGTGAATACCAAAATTATATAGATTTTAAATGGAATGCAATATTCGTTATGTCATAGTTTTTAAATGAAGTTTCGAAAAAAAATGACTGAAAAATTAGGACTTTTAATAATAAAAAATAAATAGGCATTTCATAGTGCATAATTATTCATAATTAAACGCGTGATGTAAACTTTAGATTGTTAGCATGAACAGTTCTTAAGTTAACACAAGTTTTTGAAATGAATTTATAAAAAGAATTACATTAATCTAAAAGAGCAGTAAGTAGCATCTAAGGTATTTATTTTCTATATTTTTTATTTATTTATTTAATACCCAGGCCGTCCAGTTCATCCAAAGGGTGTAGAATTATAAAGGACATGACTGGAAGCGCTTAAAAACAATCTGGATAAATATAGGCATATAATATCAACAGAAAAACAATACACAAAGGCATCAATCCCGAATAAGAGCAAATAAACTAGTAGTTTTAAATTATAAATAGCCTAAAAAATAAAATGATACAAAAATGTAGAAAACTCATTTTGAGTATGTGTAGAATTTTTTTTTCAAGATATATGAAACAGTCAAAAGAAATGAAAAGCAAATTAAACAGGAAAGATTAAAGAACAATATCCAAACAAAACAAAAGTGAAAAGTGCAAAAATTTAGCCCATGTTCTATTGATCAGAAGATAATTTAAACTCATAAACCAGTAAATCAGTTAATATCATCGTAATTCCTTTTTGCGACAAGAACAGAGTTTTTAATTCCGTTGATAGATATTTTATTTTTACTAATACTTGAAAATCACAATGATTGATTGGCAGGAGATGATCTAGAGATAAATGAAAATTTTTAGTATGAGGGACAAGGAAATATATAATGGTCAATGTCACCAATGTGATTGCAACTGCAATTAAACGTTGACTTAATATGGAAGCACTTAATATAGACTTAGATTATTTAGATTAGCTATTCCTTAGATTCTTTTAGATTAATGCAATTTTTTTTTATAAATTCATTTCAAAAACTTGTGTTAACTTAAGAACTGTTCATGTTAGTATTCTAAAGTTTACATCACGTGTTTAATTATGAATAATTATATACTATGAAATGCCTATTTATTTATTATTATTAAGACACTTAAGACTTAATATATAAGTAATTTAAAAAGGGTCCTTGACCAGTAATAAGTATATTAAAAATTTATTAAAATATTTGTAGATTGTATCAACGATTGGAAGACAAGATGTAACTCTGGAGGAATTATGAGTACGAGGGGGAGATATATTCATTTAGTTATGTTTTCAAAGGTCAATTGAGGAATTTTTACAAAAAACATTTTAGACATGAGTATGAGAGAGGAATTTTAGTAAACTCTCCTGAGAAGTTGTCGCATAATTAAGAAGGACTGTCTCTTGAAAGGTTACGTGTACTAAATGTCGTGAAAAAAGAGAGACACCAAAATAAATAAATAATCAATATTTAGATTTTAAATGATAATTATATTTTTTAATAATATATCCGTGTGAATAGTGACAACTATACGTACATTGCATGTGTTCGCAATAATCATCCAAATTTACCCCGTAAGTGTTGTTGTTGTTGAGACCCAGATCGTCCGATCTACCAGAAAGGTGTAAAGTAACCGTTTGGACGGCTGTGAAGTGCCACCCAATTTGGACCGGAACCCAGTGGGGGGTGGCATCCACAGGGACCGTACCCTTCTTTCCCTACCACCAACTTCTCGGAAGGACTTACGGATCCACATGTTTAACGTGATCGTACTCCGCATGAACACGGCGGCAGTTGTGACAGCTTACAAATCCAGCGCGCAAGCCACCGGGCTACCGCGCCTGAAATGTGCCAACAGCACGCGGTGTTCCCAGGTGGTTACCCATCCAAGTACTAACCGCGCCCGATGCTGCTTGACTTCGGTGATCTAACGAGAACCGGTGTTTTCAGCACGTAGGGCCGTTGGCTTCACCCCGTAAGTGTTGAAGACCCAGACCGTCCAACTCAGACTCATCCTAGGACTTGAGTAACCATTTGGACGGCCGGGTCACCCCGTAAGTGTGTAAGGTTGGTCATTAACCACAAAGTTTATCTTTTAAGTTATATATTTATCTGTGTAGCACTCGATTAAAATATATTTTCTTTCAACTATTACTTTATACAATAACGATTAATTTAATCGCTTTGAGAATAGATCTAGAAGGAGATGTGAAACCGGCAATAATTACTGAGATATCAAAAGGATCTGTGCTCAACCTTATTGTAAACATATTCTGTTGGCACGTACTTTTTTATGGCACGTACCTTTTTATGGCACGTACCATTTACACTGCATTAATGATCACTGGATTGACTTGGGGTATATGGAACTTCATGGACTTAAGTTGATTCACAGAAAATATCTTATTGTTTTTTATTTTGAGGAGCCTTTCATTTTTGCATCTCAACCAACATTTTCCACCTGTTGTTATCTTTTTAGCGCATCAACTATTTTCGAAGTACTCTTGTCCTATTAGCGTGACGACCCTTTTCCAACAGATCATCATCCACTATCACACACACACACACACACATACACACACACAGATATACTATGTGTGTGCGTGCATGTATAGAAGTGAAGCTGCATATTGTACTCTTTTTGAACTATCCTGTAACAAAGGAAAACGAAGGGAGTTTTTTTTGCGCTATTTCGCAAAAAAGTGCTGGTTCTATTTTTGTTGAGCCGACGTGGTGGCCGAATGGTCAAGGCAAGCGTTTTCTAGCGATCGTTCGGCTGCCGGGTTGTGAGTTCGAGTCTTACCTTCGGACATGGATGTTGTGTCGTTGGGCACGATGTATTCCGACCCCCACTGGTGTGCTGGGGCAACGTCATGTGACGGCTAACAGGTTCACGGTTCTGGCCGGTGTATAGGCGAATGATGAAATATCAAATGCCTGGCCATTGGAAATTTTTTTTTTGTTGATTCGTTAATTTTATAGATTAAAATGTTATTTTAATAGATTAAAATGTTCTACTGGACTACGTTGTATACCCAATTTCAGATCTTTAGGACGCAGGAAAGTGTGTTAAAGATGTCACCAAGGATATTGAAACAGACAGATAACATGATGAATTCAATAAAAGGTAATAGAAAGGAAATTTGTTAGCGAATTCAATATTTCACACAACTTTTATTGGATTTTCTCGAGTACACTT
Source organism: Amaurobius ferox (assembly GCA_951213105.1). Classification (NCBI taxonomy): domain Eukaryota; kingdom Metazoa; phylum Arthropoda; class Arachnida; order Araneae; family Amaurobiidae; genus Amaurobius; species Amaurobius ferox. The sequence continues at coordinate 115,235,726 of OX578149.1, read as the reverse complement.
TATTGTTCACCCATAAAAGGGAAACAAAGATCTAACAACCATATCATAACCTCACGTTCGGCCTCTTTAAAGGCTTACGATCATAAACTGGGACCATTCGATCCTGATAGAGATAAACTGATAAGTTTCATTGCTTATGTATAGCACAGAAAGGTGTATTGGGAGAAGGATAAGGAAAGCATTATTCTAAGGATTTTTCCGTTTATAGTTGTAGGAAAAGTCGTTAGTTTCAGATGAATAATTTCCCTCGGTTTGTGGTGTTTTATGTTTGAGGATTTCAATTCAATCAAGCTTTGATTGCAGGAAATCAGAACAATTTACAGGAAGATTTGTTTTGAAAGCGGATTACTGGATAAAGTAATAATTACGTTAAAAAATCTGATGTGGGCAACACATGACTTTCCTTATATAATGCAATGAATTTACTACTTTTACAGCAAAAAAAAATAGGTTTTTCTTTTAGTAGATATTTATATTCTTTCCAAGATATTGAATTTTCGACAATTAGTCGTCATTTTCATTGATTTAGCGTCATTTTAATCCATTTGGCGAGATTTTCGTTAAGTTGACAGCATTTCAAAAAGTCGCCAAGTTGGCGACATTCCGTCAGATTCATCGCCAAAATCTCGCCAAGCTTTACTGACGGAGAAATAAGTTATTCTTATAGCAGATGAATGACTATTGGCGTTCAAATACAAAAGTATTACTCGAAGTATCTTTTCTCATAAATGGAACGAGCTAGATCCACGAGAGTGTCACCAAATTTATCGTATGGTATTACATATGAAAAGTGAACATGTTTCTCAATAGGAAATATAATTTTTTTATTTTATATGACTTTTTGATAATTTATTTGAAAAATGTGCAATATCTCGAGAACTTTTCATGTTAGCGTTCTAAAATTCATGTTAATCGTTTTCTAATGAAAAATTACATAAGAAATGTCTATTTGCGTAACCTTTTTAGCGGCTTTGATTTTTTGACGATTTTTTCAAAATTTCACCCGAAAATTTAGCGGGGTTCTGAACATTCGATTACGTTTAAGAGCAATAAACTTCCAGTGTTTACGGATTGTGATTTTTGTACCAAATTTTGTTCAAATCGGTTCAGTCGTTCGTCAGTTATCGTCTGCACAGACTCATTGACACACAGACACACACATACCCAGACATCACTTCAAAAATGTTTGATTCGTGATCAGAGATGCTTGAAATGTACTCTCCCGTCGAAAACTCGAATTCGAATTTTCGATCCTGTCACAATACTTTCCTTATACATTATGTATATAAGGAAAGTAAAAAATGTATTATTTGGTTGTTGAAAAAAAGATGAGAATGAGATTTATGCGAGTAGATTGTGGGACATAATTTCTACCCATTTTACTTTCATTGTTATATCTGGAACGCGTCATTTGCAGTTATCAATTGATTTTACGGGACGACCTGTGTTGGTGAACCTTGGTGACATATACCACGATCTCGTCGATGAGTTTAGGTCGAGTTTGGGAATGTTCGAGAATCTAAGATAATGGCTAAAAATTTTCCGAGTTATCTAAGAGTTTTGTGAACTGTTATAGAGAGTATATAAAGATTTTCATTGTTCAGAGGTCAGTGTTATGTGATAAGATTAAAAGTGTATTGTAAATGCATATCAGTGCTTTGAGATTACTAGCTTCTTATTTGTGAACAAATTAAGTACTTATGTGTTATTTTTTTCTATACTAGAAAATATACCTGGCATTGTTAAAGAAAAGGTAGTTACATATAATAACAAAATAAATAAATATGATAAGTGTAAATAATAGTGACAATTGCATGTAATCTGTGTACATCGGCACAACGAGCGTGAAGCGCACCCCTCCCCCCAAAATCATAAAACCGAAATCTGTCACTGGAATAAGCAGCGCCTACGTATAAGAAATGAAATGAGCGTTCGTTACTTAAAAAATTGACCACTATTTATAAATAATTAAATAAGTGCCTGTTACTTAAATAATGCGTGATATGGACTCTCTTCCCCTTCAAGTTATAAAACAGAAATCCGTTACGAAAGTAAGCGGTCCATAATTATAAATAACAAGAAAGATCAATCATGCATAAAGCATTGATTATGAAACACTTTCCAACTTCAATGCAATTTTATACAAACATCTCTAAAATACGATACATTCCTCAGTAATATTTTGAAAACTATCACAATACTACATTAATTTATTGTATTTGAAAACTTCATTGAAGAAATGAACTTTATTCAAATGACGTCATCGAAATATAAATCGCCTCTATATAAAAGCAGCATTTCATTCATAAACATTTTTCTAATCGTTCCTGTGAGACCAGAAATGGATCTCATATGTGATGAGACACTTTTATGTTTGAAATGTATGGTGACCAAAACGGCAGATAAGGCTTGTAGTCTGGCTGTCACCAAAGTTTATTACGACGTGAACCTAAAGGTCAGAAGATTATAAATTTGAGTAACCAATAAGCGCCAAAAAGAAGTAAATGCGGAGTTACCCCCCCCCCCCACACACACACCGAGGGACACACAGCCTGTGACTCGAGAACGAAAAGAGACAACTATGGAATTTTGACTTAGAAGCATGCCAACAACTATCACGATTTTGACTTAAGAGCACGACTAGAGAAGAATGAAAAACCTGACAGACTTGTAGAGTGTCCCTTAGAGGTTCCAAAATAATGGAGATATATCAATGTGTGAGTGCAATCAGAGTACGAGGAGGAGCCACACACCAAAGAGTTATGGCAGTACTAAGACTGATGCAAGCCTTTGAGATATGATATAAAGCCCAAGACGAATTGGAAGGTATGTGCTCAACAATAATCACAGGTCCTAGACACGATAGTAATTTTAATAATTCTGGTCGCATATGTCCCCTCCGCTGTAATAAGTAATGAAAATAAATGTTGTTAATAAATGTTTTATTGTTTAAGTTTAAATGGTGTGATCAATTTAGCATTTTATTAATTAATTATTCCTTTGCAGGACTCGCACGAAAGGTAAAATAATTGAAGGGTTTATAGCGGCACAACAAGCAATGTACGATTTAATAATAATTCCACTAAATATGAATTTACGGAAATGTTAAGAGGATTAATAATAATTAATGTTAATTTTATATGTAAAACTTTAACTTTAAGCTTTTATTCAATTTCCTTTCCCACAGTTTCATTCATCACAATACTATAATAATTTATTTTATTTAAAAATTTGAGAAATTGTTATCTACCACATTTATTTTAAATGTGAAGCCATTCTCATATGCAAAATAAAAAACTCTTGGAAAGATATTTATTATATAATATATCTCTTTTTTCTTTCTGGAGGATATAACGAGAGTCAGAATTTAATTGAATTTGTTTTTCTCCCTATATTAAATAATTTTTATTTAAAAAACTACCTAACATATTTTACTGAAATTTTTTTTATATATTTTATAGGATAATTTGAACATTTCCTAAAATTTTCGAAGCAATTTAGGAATTGTAAATTCGCTTAAAAAATGTTTGAAAAATTAGGTGCCATAGGGTTCAATGTATTTCATTTTTTCAACCCGGGTTCAATAAAAAACTAATTGGGTGATATTATTCATTTATATTCCCGTAGGTTCCACAGCCTGTCTGAAAAACATACTAAAATTTCATTTTGATAAAGCCATTTTTACGGCAGTTATCGTGCTAACTGACAGACAGACAGACAGACAGACAGAATGAACAAAGTCATAAACACTTTCAGCTATGTTGTAAAGTGTTAATAAAATGAGCTCTCGCTACTTAAATGAGCTGCCACTATTTATAAACTAGCACGACTATTTAAATAATACATCTTAAATCACTACTTATAAATAATTAAATTAGCCGTCGCTAAATTAAATAATGCATTCACGCTCCAAATCTTCAAAATAATAGTAATAATAATAATAATAATAATAATAATAATAGTAAATAAATAAATAAATTCCGACGTCGGTAGATTGCAGTATGTATATATGTAAAAATTTCGGGTGTTTAATGGTGTTGACTAAAAACTTTAATAGATATCCCTCAGTTAAAAGGTGTAATTAATCATAGGATGGGTTGAGGAAATTATTTTTTTTCTGCAGTAGTCTGGGATATATTTAGGAGTTGGAATACACGTAAATTTTTTGCATCGTAATATAAAAATCGGAGAGATTTAAAACGCAATAAAAGTATACATGTTATAAAATGTATGAAAATTCGTTTATTAATCGTCTGGATTCCTTTTAAAGTTTGTTTGAATGATAATTTCCTGATTTTTCCAATGGTACCAAGATAGAAACTTTGTGATAATATTTTAGATCGCTAAAAAATCGATTTGTGGGATTATCACCCAAAATCGTTGTAAATAGGGCTAAGGACATAAAATAAATATAAAAAACTAATTTGAAAAAAAAATAATAACGCCGAGGTGCGCCTGTTCGGATCCTGAAGTATCCGTGTACCAAATTTCATGGTCGTATAACTTCGATTTCCCGCTACAGACTGCCCAGACACACACACATACATTTTCCTTTATTGTGTAAGATAACGGCTGTTCTATGACTTTGATAGATAGCTAGAAAGTTATGAACTATATCTTGTTTCTGTTCACTTTGATAGCTAGCTCGGAAGCTATGAATTATATTTTGCTCCTGTTTACGCTTATTACTTTCCTTATATACATAATGTATAAGGAAAGTAGTGTGACGGGGTCGAAAATTCGAATTCGAATTTTCGACAGGAGAGCACGTTTCAAGCACATCAGTCTCGTGGAACTAGCTCGTTCCATTTACGAAAAAAGTTACTTTCAATAATACTTTTGTATTTGAACGCCAATAGTCATTTATCTGCTGTAAGAATAAAGCTGCTGCAAGTGTGTGTGTGTCAGTGAGTTTGTGGAGACGATAACTGACGAACGAATGGACCGATTCGAACAAAATTTGGTACAAAAATCACAATATGTAAGCACTGGAAGCCTATTGATTTTATATGGAATCGAATGTTTAGAACTCCCCTAAATTCTCGAGTGAAATTTTGAAAAAATCGTCAAAAAATCAAAACCGCTAATAAAGTTAAGCAAATAGACATTTCTTATGTAATTTTTCATTAGAAAACGATTGATATAAATTTTAGAACGCTAACATGAACCGTTCTCGAGATATTGCACATTTTTAAAAAAAAATTATTAAAAAGTCATATAAAATAAAAAACAATATTTCCTATTGAGAAACATGTTCACTTTTCATATGTAATACCATGCGATAAATCGGGTGACATCAGTCTCGTGGATCTAGCTTATTCCATTCATGAAAAAAGATACTTTAAGTAATATTTTTGTATTTGAACGCCAATAGTCATTTACCTGCTGTAAGAATAACTTATTTCTTCGTCCATAACGCTTGGCGAGATTGTGGCGACGAATTTGGTGGAATGTCGCCAACTTGGCGACTTTTTTGAATGTAGCTAAATTAACGAAAAACTCGCCAAATGAATAAAAATGACGCTAAATAAATGTTGACTCATTGATGATGACGACATGGAAAATGACGACTCATTGACGAAAATTCAATATCTTGGAAAGAATATAAATAACTACTATAAAAATAATCTATTTTTACTTTCCTTATATACATAATGTATAAGGAAAGTATTGTGACGGGGTCGAAAATGCGAATTCGAATTTTCGACGGGAGAGCACGTTTCAAGCATCCCTGATCACGAATCAAACATTTTTGAAGTAATGTCTGTGTGTGTGTATGTATGTGTGTGTGTGTGTGTGTGTGTGTGTGTGTGTGTGTGTGTGAAAGTATGTGTGTGTGTGTGTGTGTGTGTCAGTGATTCTGTGGAGACGATAACTGACGAACGAATGGACCGATTTGAACCAAATTTGGTACAAAAATCACAATCCGTAGACACTGGAAGCCTTTTGTTTTTATACGTAATCGAATGTTCAGAACCCCCCTAAATTTTCGAATGAAATTTTAAAAAAATCGTCAAAAAATCAAAACCACTAAAAAAGTTACGCAAATAGACATTTCTTATGTAATTTTTCATTAGAAAACGATTGGCATAAATTTTAGAACGCTAACATGAACCGTTCTTGAGATATTGCACAGTTTTTAAAAAAATTATCAAAAAGTCATAAAATAAAAAAAAATATTTCCTATTGAGAAACATGTTCACTTTTCATATGTAATACCATACGATAAATTGGGTGACATCATTCTCGTGGATCTAGCTCGTTCCATTCATGAAAAAAGATACTTTGAGTAATACGTTTGTATTTGAACGCCAATAGTCATTTGTCTGTTGTAAGAATAACTTATTTCTTCGTCCATAATTCTTGGCGAGATTTTGGCGACGAATTTGGCGGAATGTCGCCAACTTGGCGACTTTTTGAAATGTTGCCAAATTAACGAAAATCTCTCCAAATGAATGAAAATGACGCTAAATCAATGGAAATGACGACTAATACTCGAAAATTCAATATCTTGGAAAGAATATAAATATCTACTATAAGCAAAACCTATTTTTTGTACTGTAAAAGTATTAAATTCAGTACATTATATAAGGAAAGTCATGTGTTGCCCACATCAGATTTTTAATAATGTGTTCTAACTGACTACATCTATATGTATAAGGTGAAGAGAATTCACGCTGAATGACTTATATCAACTGATTATAAAACCATATATTAGGAACCATTTTTTTCTAGTTTCGTTTTCAGCAACACAAAATTATCCTAGAAGTTTCTAAAGCAATAAACACTATTTTTACAAGAAGAAGGGGAGAAGTCTGTATACACTCTTGCTGGGAATACAACTGCTACACATATTTTTACTTTCCTTATATACATAATGTATAAGGAAAGTATTGTGACGGGGTCGAAAATTCGAATTCGAGTTTTCGACGGGAGAGCACGTTTCAAGCATCCCTGATCACGAATCAAACATTTTTGAAGTGATGTCTGTGTGTGTGTATGTGTGTGTGTGTGTGTGTGTGTGTGTGTGTGTGTGTGTGTGTGTCAGTGAGTCTGTGGAGACGATAACTGACGAACGAATCGACCGATTCGAACCAAATTTGGTACAAAAATCACAATCCGTAAGCACTGGAAGCCTATTGTTCTTATACGTAATCGAATGTTCAGAACCCCCCCTAAATTTTCGAATGAAATTTTGAAAAAATCGTCAAATATCAAAACCGCTAATAAAGTTACGCAAATAGACATTTCTTATGTAATTTTTCATTAGAAAACGATTGGCATAAATTTTAGAACGCTAACATGAACCGTTCTCGAGATATTGTACATTTTTCAAAAAAATTATGAAAAAGTCACATAAAAAAAAAATTCCTATTGAGAAACATGTTCACTTTTCATATGTAATACCATGAGATAAATTGAGTGACATCATTCTCGTGGATCTAGCTCGTTCCATTCATGAAAAAATATACTTTGAAAAATACTTTTGTATTTGAACGCCAATAGTCATTTATCTGCTGTAAGAATAACTTTTTTCTTAGTGCATAACGCTTGGCGAGATTTTGGCGACGAATTTGGCGGAATATCGCCAACTTGGCGACTTTTTTGAAATGTTGCCAAATTAATGAAAATCTCGCCAAATGGATAAAAATGATGCTAAATCAATGAAAATGACGACTAATTGTCGAAAATTCAATATCTTTGAAAGAATATTAGTATCTACTATAAGAAAAACCTATTGTTTTTACTGTTAAAGTAGTAAATTCATTACATTATATAAGGAAAGTCATGTGTTGCCCACATCAGATTTTTTTTACTGTAAAAGTAGTAAATTCATTGCATTATATAAGGAAAGTCATGTGCTGACCACATCAGATTTTTTCTTCTTTGAAAAAATAATCAGTGAACACGAATCGGTCTGTCACTTTTCATTGATACCTGTGTGCCTGTTCCTGCATATACCTGTATGATATCTCTCTAGCAAATTGAGAAAATTAATGAAATTTGTTACAAAATTTCCATTGATGAAAGTCTGGAAGCGACTTAACTTCTGTCATTTGAATCTTAAGATTTGCCTTTAACAAGTTAAGTTTTCCAAGTGGGAAAGTATAGTCATAAATGTTAGCTTATGGACTTTTAAGTTCTGTAAATTTTGCCACTTTTATACAGTAATTCTAGTTGAATATATAGTGTTTTCTCATATGTCTCCCCTTTAGACGGGCATAGGTTAATAAAAAAACCCTTTCGAATGAAGTGTTCTAAAACTGCAAACGCAGGGTTTACTAATTGGAAATCTACTATGCGTTATCGATTGAGAAACTGCAGTGCCTTTAGCGGCGATTGAAGAAGCTGGAATTCTCTTCCGAAGGGGGGTGATGTCAGTCGCCTACACGTGGTGCCCCCTGTTCTCGCTAAACGACTGACTACTTGTCGCCTTGAAAGCAGCCCTTTCTGTATTCTTGAATAGAGCAGTTGGCGTGGCTTGCTTTAGACTTGCCACGGGTCATGATTATTTACAGAGTCACCTGTATCGAATGGGACTGACTGATACAGATGTCTGCCCTCCTTGCGACTATGGCGTTCCCATGAGTGGAGAGCACCTCAACATTTGCCCAGCTGCTCTCGACTGTTTTCCTTTATCTGTTACTGACAAGGCTTTTAGTGACTATTTTTATCGTTCTTCTTTGTATTGGGCTGCTCGTCGACTTATGACCGAGAGGTCGGAGGCGGGCATAGGTTAAAAAAAAACCTTTTGATTGAAGTGTTCTAAAGCTGCAAACGCAGGGTTTACTAATAGGAAATCTACTATGCGTTATCGATTGAGAAACTTTGCAGTGCCTTTAGCGGCGATTGAAGGAGTTAGAATTCCTCTTCCGAAAATGAAGCAAGATAGGCGAGAATTTTCAATTACAAAGCTGTAGAACGTTATCTATTTAGTATGGAAGGACATAAGATTTACACATAAAATATACACAGATGATAAACAAGAAAGATCAATCATGCATAAAGCATTATGAAACACTTTTCAACTGCAATGCGATTTCAATTAAACATCTCTAAAATGCGATACATTCAGCGGTGATATTTTTAAAATTATCACATTACTACAATTAATTATATTTGAAAACTTCATCAAAAATAAATGAGCTTTATTCAAATAACGTCATCGATAAATAAGTGCAGTGAAAATTTCATTCATAAACCTTTTTCCATTCCATTCATTCAGATTATTTAATTATTTCGATATTTTTAAAATTATCACAATACTACAGTAATTTATTTTACTTAAAAACTTCAAATCATGGAGATAAAAGTACTGTAAAACTCCATGCTTAAAACTTCATCGAAAAAGGAAGTAGAATCGTCTGCTTCTCTATGTAAAATCAATTAATCATATCAGCGTCATATCAGCTATATTGCAGACTTCAGAGTTAGATAATTTTGCGTTAAAGAAATGCAACAATTCTTATACAACTCTTCTTACAACTTGACCTATTTAAATTCTCCATACCTGAAAATCGGGCTTCGTTGTAGAAATATTCAAAGTTTGATGATCATTTAAACTCACAAATATTGTAATTGCGTTGTCGCAATATATAGATGCACAGAATAAAATAAACACTTTCCAACTGGAAATGCAATTTTATTTAAACGTCTCTAAATTGTGATACATTCAGTCCTGATATTTTTTTAAAATATCAGAGTAATTTATTATATTTGGAAACTTAAAACTTCAAAAAAGACAATTAAAAATACAATGCCAGTAACCATGGAGGTAAAAGTAAGGAGTTAAAATTTCACATTAAGAAAACGCCAATATCGTGTAAGACAATAATTTAGGTGGCGCTGGGATAAGCTGCATTGCATGAATTTCTATGGCGAAAGACCTAAAATATTTTTTAGACTGTCAGTTTTGTAAAAATAAATAATTAATGCAATGCAAATTAGAACTGAAATAATAACGAATATGCCTACTCATTCAAAAATATTTTACCTTTCAATTTATTTTTATCTTCATAGATTCTGTACTCTATCCTACTGCTATGAAAAAATATACTGGTTAATTATACTCATAATTAGCCAACTCTTAATATAAAACTAATCAAAAATACATATACTAAATACTACGCCTTTCTGTTGTGTCAATTAGCAATAGCAACCACTTTACTAGCACTAGCGACACCTACATATAATTCGCAAAACATTATGGCATTTTTAAGCATTTCTTCCATAGGAGTTTTATCTCCTTCTTTCTAACTCCATGCCAGTTACATTAAATGAACTTTATTCAAATAACGCCATTGTAATATAAACCGTCTGCCTCTATATGTAAAATCAATCAATATTTCATCATTTAAAATAAAAAGTATATTTTAATTGCATTGGCTCAGAATTTAGATAAACAGATAATACGTAAAAACAATCTAGTGTGGGCAGCACATGACTTTCCTTATATAATGCAATGAATTTACTACTTTTATAGTAAACAAAAATATATTATTTTTATAGTAGATATTTATTTTCTTTCCAAGATATTGAATTTTCGTCAATGAGTCGTCACTTTCATTGATTTAGCGTCATTTTTATCCATTTGGGAAGTTTATTGTTAATTTAGTAACATTTAAAAAAGTCGCCAAGTTGACGACATTCCATCAAATTCGTTGCAAAAATATCGCCAAGTGTTATGGATGGAGAAGTAAGTTATTCTTACAGCAGATAAATGACTATTGGCGTTCAAATACAAAAGTATTAATCAAAGTATCTTTTTTCATGAATGGAACGAGCTAGATCCGCGAGAATGATGAAATATTTTTTTTTAATTTTATCTCTCGGCGAACTATATCATTTGTATACTATATAATCTGTAGTTGCTGAAAAAGAGCCTGCGCAGCTAATAAATATTAAAGCACGTTTAATATGTATATTAGAAAGTAAATTTAATAACATTTAAAGTTTAAATATATTTTACAAACATTTGAAAAATAGGAATACTAATTAAATGCATGCCAACACGCCTGCCCTTGCCAAAAATCACATTTAAACATAAACATTTTTAATTTGTGCTAGAATTTCATTCAGAAATTGTAGAAAATTAAAATATATAAATTTCTCGTTATAGTAAAAAAGTTTTCTGGATTTGCGGATGGCAAAATTATTTCTGATTGCCGCCCACAATTTGAGAGTCCAGCAGAAGTGAAGAACTATTTTATGTAATATATTTTAACATTTTTACAAAATAGCACTCATTTGCGTCAAATTAACATTGGCGACAAATTCACTAAATCTACACAACTTGATTAGAATTCTCGAATTCGAGAAAAGTGTTATTCACCCATATCTACTTATAACGGTATCGATTCTATCTTTCGTACTATATGACCTACTTGGTTATGATTTTTGAAAATAATTTACTCAAAGGCATGGTAAAAACAATATAAACTCTTGGAAAGATATTCATTATAAAATATATCTCTCTTTTCTTTCTGGAGAATATAGCAAGATTCAGAATTTAATTAAATTTGTTTTTCTCCCTATATTAAATAATTTTTATTTAAAAAACTACCTAACATATATAACTGAATTTTTTTTATATATTTTATGGGATAATTTTAATATTTCCTAAAACTTTCGAAGCAATTTGTGAATTTTAACTTCGCTTAAAAATATTTGATAAATTAGGTGCCATAGGGTTCAATGTATTTCCTTTTCTCACCTCGAGTTCAATCCAAAATTAATCGATTGATATTATTAATTTATGAAGAAATTAATACGAAACTGATATTATTAATTTATTTTCCCATAGGTCTCACAGACCGTCTGAACAACATACTAAAATTTTATTTTGATAAAGTCATTTTCAGGGCAATTATCGTGTTAATGGCAGACAGACAGACTGACAGAATGAAAAAAGTAATGAACACTTTTCAACTACGTTGTAAAGTGTTAAACATGATGTCAGAAAAAAAAATGGAAAATTATTGTGATGCATCATTTGTCATTTTTGTACAACATCTTTTTTTTCTGAAAAAAAGTCAATTCTAAATAAATTAAAATTATCTTATTACACAGAGTATTATTTTTCCATTCGTATTTCTCGCCATTTCCTTAAGAAGTATTTCGGTATAACGGTATATTTGCTTAATTATCGCTTTTCGTTGACCCCATTTTTTACCTTCTGTGTACATGTTATGTGCAAACTGCACATCTTTACATATTAAATAGATAACGTTATATAATTTTGTAATTGAAAAATTTCGCCTATCTTGTTTCGTTTTCGTGTTAGGAATTCAAACTTCTGCATTTTGTTACTGAAGGCGCTGCAAATTTTCTCAAGCGATAGCGCATAATCGCTTTCCTGTTAGTAGAATTGAAAGTTAAAGGGATTTATTTATTTATTTATTTTATTTTATTTATATATGTACGAGGACTGAGAGTAATTCTAGATATACAGTACTGTGGCAATTAATTGAGAAATGTCATTTTTTTCGTTTTATCACACGTAAGCATAGGAAGAAGCATTCCAAATTAGCTCAGAGTTCAAATTGCAGTTATTATCAAAGTAACAGGTGTTCGAATGCACCTGGTAAGTAGCAGGTGTGCAAATTCCTCTTCCAGGTGGCAGGTGTTCCGCAGTTGTAGTTTCTCAGTTGTTGCGGGGGTCATTAGAGTCATGCATATCAGCGCAGAAACACGTGCTAAAGTGATTGCGCTTAGAGAACAGCGTTCTAAGACGTGCGAGGAAATAGGTAAAATATATGGAGTGAGTACAGTAAGTGTCGGGAGGATCTGGAAGCGGTTTCAGGAAACAGGAAATGCTGGAACCAACCGTTCTGGAAGATGCGGCCGAAAAAGATCAACTTCGGCTCGTGACGATAAAACGTTACATCGAATGAGTGCTAAAAATCCTCGATTAACCAGTTTTGACCTGTCCAAGTCCATGGCGGCAGCTGGTGTTGATATTGCACCTTCAACAGTGCGATACAGGCTGTTAGAACGCGGGCGGAGAGCACGTCGACCGTACAAGAAGCAGCTTCTGATGCTTCGCATGAAGAAAAAAAGGTTGGAATAGGCACGGAAATACAAAACATGGACTGAGAAGGACTGGGAGAAGGTTCTCTTTTCTGACGAAACACATTTTGTGGTTCAGGGATTTAGATCCATGTTCGTGAGAAGGAGCCAAGGTGAACCTCTCAATTAGCACCACATCAATCAAGCACCCAAGCATCCGCCCAAAAAGATGTTTTGGGGTTGTTTCAGCGTTTTGGGTTCCCGTAGAGAGAATGATGAACAGTGCCAGTTACGAAGCCATATTGACCCGAAAAGTGCTTCCAACCATGGCTAAACTGTGGCCGAACGGAGATTGCGTTTTCCAACAAGACAGCGCGCCATGTCACACTTCGAAGCGAATCAAAAATTTCTGCTCAAAAAAAAAATTACTGTACTGGATTGGCCCGGGAATTTACCAGACTTGAATCCCATAGAAAATTTGTGGGCTATTGTAAAAAAAAACGGCTTCACAAATTTGACTGTATGACGATGGACAAGCTAATTTCGGCCGTTATTGACATATGGTTCAGAGACATTGAAATTAAAACTACATGTGCTAGTCTAGTACATTCCATGCCGAAACGTGTCTGTGATGTTAAAAAGTCTCGGGGAGGTCATATCACTTATTAGTTTTAAATGTATCCATAGAAAATTTGAATAAAACTGAATTTTATAAAAAAACTGCATTTCTCAATTAATTGCCACAGTACTGTATGTATGTTTCGTGACTGGGATCAGATGAAATTTAGTCGTAGGAATATTAATTTGTATGTTTAGACAATAAAAAAGTCCTTGAACTAGAATAAACCAACTAGCAGTTTCCTTTGAAAGAAAAAAAATCACATTTGACACTGGTTGGGGAACTCATTTCACTCAGTCACAACACTTCGTTTCAAATCGCAGTATTTATTTATGATCTATAAGAAATATTCAAATAAAAATCTAGGTTTCTAGTTGAAAGGATTGTGGAGATATTGTGATTATGCTGTTTGGTCCCTAGTAGCATTATTATGTCACTAGTTTGTATATTGTTTTCTTATTGGATAGCACATCCTGTTTGTCACTTCTGTTTGATGTTCTCAAAGGAATGATGCTGTAATAGTTTTCTACGTACCGAATGAAAGAGGTTGGATGCATTTTCCAAGTAGTTATGATTAGTGTTGGTGGATTGTGTATTTCAATTGAATATTTAGGCATGCACTTCTGGTCACCAATCAGTCAGGTTGAATAGCTCTGGAGAGTGTTGGTTAACTCATTGGTGGATTCATGTTAATTGTGCCACACTGGAGTAGATTACAGGTGTTAAAAGTGAATGTTGAGCTGGTGATGTACACGTTATAGTGAGGATCGTGAAGTAAGTTTAATGGTGGTGTTTTTTGTGAGATACAGTAGTTAGGGCACCAAAGTAGTGATCAGCTGCTATAGGGAATTTTTGATTCTGAATAATTGGTAGTGTGTTGAGTAGATGTTCCCTATGATTTTAGTAAGTAGTGCAGTAACAAGCCGGGAATCCAACAGCTGAGGATTTCGATGCTACGGGTTGGTAACTGAACTTTTAAATATAATTAAACTTATTTAGAATTCAGATAAATCTAGTACTTTATAATTTGAACTTTTTATTCCATGTTGATTTTTGTGTCTTGAGAATTGCCTGTCTATCATGGATATTGGTCGAGTTATCAATATTTTACTATATGTAGAAAATTCCAAAAGTTTCTGTTCTACGTTTTATTGCTTTAGAGCGTGAGAATTTTATTTCTTACCATACTTATGAAATATCCCATCTTAGGCGTTACCTATGACTTATGAAGAACAATTTTGTAAAAATTCATGTTTCTAGTTCAAGCGATTTAAGAGATATAATAATACGTGTATAGGGGTTTCTCCCTTTATATATATGTACGAGGACACGTTTTGATGGTTAATCTGCTAGTTGAGACATTTCGCTTATAAACAAGATCATAAAATACAGCCAAATTGATTCCAATAATACGGTGAAATCTCATGGCTTCAAATAATGTTCATACTGCAAATTTGAATGTGTTATCTATTTAGCGATAATATTTGGCATATCTGCAGGACAAAGTCCTTTATTTAAAAATAAAACCATGAAAGAAAAGTCAGAAAATCAACGAAACTTTGTATACATGCGTAATTAGGCATTGAAAGTGCAAGAACAGAAAAATAAGAACAAAAAGTTAATTTTGTGCAGGAAATAAGCATTTTAAAAAATAAGATGCTAGAAGGGGATTTTTGTTTTTCGTAGAAAAAAACTAAAACAGCTTTGGTACATGAGTATTATTGAGTGATGTGACCATCTTGAAACCCCGTAAGCCTCATATCGATTTTTCATGCTTTATATGAGGTTGCTCATGAGCTATAGAGCTGAATTTAGCTCTGGAATGATTTCTGGTGGTTTGTTTATCTGATTTAATTCGCCTTCTTAGTGCATCTCATGAATGCTGAATGGGATTCATATCCAGAGACTTCGATGATTACTGCATTCGCTGGATATAATCCCTTGAAGACTCTGAGCGTCTTGTTGAAGAACATCATCGAGACGCCTAGATTGATGTTACCCGTGTTAACGTCTGTGAATAGGAAACGTGGGCCTACAACAACTTGAAAAAGCTGTACACGGGGTTCTATTATATCGTCTCTGTACCTCTACCAGTAACAGAATCTCTGTCGAAAATGCGGAGCTCTGTGTGGCCATTCAGCACATGCCAAGACTCTACCACCTTTAAATTGTCCCCTTTCTGTAGTGTTGAGTGATGGTAGTCTATTTTTCATGCTTTCTGCATAGTGGTGCGACGAAAATCAGTCTGAAATCTGAATCTGGATTCATTCGTAAAGAGCACAAAGCTCGAATTATTTAGAGTCCAGTTTTGATGTTTCTGACTCCAATGTAAACGCGTACACCTGTAGGCAGGGTTGAGTTAAAAACAAATGATTGAATATCTGGCATACAGGCTAGTTTCTGTGAGCAGCTTGTTTGGAACAATTGCTCCTGTGGTGGCTACAACCCTATAGAGCGTTGTCTTGAAAACTATTTGGATGCCGTCACATTAGCTATATACTACCGTCTTATCCCAGTCACATTTCTTTCATAATTTACACCGTACCCAGCGCCCTAAGATGCTTGACATAAAATATTTTCTAAGCCAAAAATATTTGCGTTTTAAATTAATATACATCCATACTAATACATATAATAACATGGTCGAACGCGTTTTAATAGTGTGGATATAGATATATTTTGCTGCAACACGTAATCCCAAAAGCCATACACGTGTTGTTAATTTTCAAGATCGTAAAGAATAAATACATTATTGAACTCGATGTTCTACATAAATTTTATTGGAATTGCTCGAGTATACTTTATTGTTCATCCATAAAGAAGAATCGAATATCTAAGCGGCAATATCATAACCTCACGTTCCGCCTTTTTAAAAGCTTGCGATCATAAACCAAGACAATTCGATCCCTATAAAGATAAACCGATAAGTTTTATTGCTTATTATGTAGCACAGAAAGGTGTACCGAAGAAGGATAAAGAACGCATTATTTTAGAGGTGTTTTCCTTTGTAGTTACTGGGAAAAGTATTGATTTTAGAAGAATAATTTTCTCTGATTCATCCTGTTTTATGATCGTGGATTTTGATTCAATCAGGCTTTGATTACAGGAAATCTGAACACTATTCAAGAAGTTTTACTTTAAAAGCAACTAAATGGGTGATAGGGAAGAGTTAGGTTCAATTGAGGTTTTAACGGAATGTGTGATAAAATTCAGAGGGCTTAAAAGGAACTTTTAGTTGTGTTTGTTTTGGAATGATTTATATTATATGGATAGAGACAGGATACGTAAAATAAATTTATTCTTTTCACAACTTTGCTTTTAGTAAGTAACTTTTAGTAATTCTATAAAAGAAAACTCCTTCTTTCCGTCTGACTACAGCAATAAATTTAACAACCTTGATGATTGATTTGGCGACTTTTCGAAAATGTCACTAAATTGTAAAATATAACAAAATTGATGAAAACGCCGCCAAGTTGACGAAAATGTCGCCTACGAAAATTTAATATATCAGAAATTGAAGTTCAATGCTAACAAAATACCTGTTGAAAATTAACGATCTCACAGTAAACAATCCCCGAATAACGTGAATTTGTGAATTATTCAATTTCTTCAGTGGTCCCTTTCCAAACTGTAATCTCGTGCACCAAATTTCAAATATGTGCTCACTTCAAACTAGGCTTTTCTCATTTTATCAGCCAATTAGACATTCAAGCGTGCGGCATCCCTAAATTCGCAAATACTAGACAGCTGAATTTATTCACTTTATAACGATCTATCCTTTCATTAATTTTAAAGTCCCTATCTCATTGTGAAGTCCGTTTTACTTTCATTTCACAATTGAACGTTTTTGTGTGAAGTACCCATTTAATGAATGTTTTGAAAAATAAGGTTTTTCCCTGAAGTTTTTCAACTTATTGAACTGTACATCATATTTAAAGTCTTTATCTCTCATTTCACTCTTCGAAAGTTTTGGTGTGGAGCATCCTCCTCTACAGAACATTTTTGACAGTCCACTACAGAATACACAAACTCGAATTTTTTTAATCTTGTCATTGACCCATGCATCAAATTTCAAGTCTATATCTCACTTAAAATAATACGTTTTTAATTTATTCCGCAAATAGAATATTTTGGTGTGCGGCACCCCTAAAGAAGAAAATATTGAAAAACTGAAATTGTACACTTTCTTTATTCCAAACTATCCACACATGCACCAAATTTAAAGTCTCTATCCCATTGCCAAGTATGCTTTCTCTATCATTTTACCTTTCGAACGTTTTTGTGTGGAGTACCCACCCCCGTAAATGAATATGTTTGAGAAATTCTATTCTTCTCGGCTTTCAGATGATTGGCCTATATACCAAATATCAAGTCTCTATCACATTTTAAAGGAGGTGTTTAATTTAGACCGTTCATGTCTATGGTTTCTGCGGTTCTGAAAAATCTGCAGTTAAAATTACTACAACTAAAAGGCCTTTTAATTTAGACCGTTCATGTCACCGTTTACCCTGTGGATGCCTCCGTTACCAGGTTGTGGCTTAAATTGGGTGGCACTTCCCGGCCGGTCCAAACAGATACCTTACACACTTGAAAAGGTGGGATGGTCTGCGTTGAAGAAGAAGAAGAAGAAGAAAGGGATATGTCCCTTTTCATACCCCTCTGTGCGGTTATACGCCTAAGGGCATGACAAGGAAGTGAGGTGTACAAGGGTAATTAATGATTGCCGTTTACCATGAGGTAGGTTTCTGCGGTTCTGAAAAATCTGCTGTTAAAATTACTACAACTAAAAGGCCTTTTAATTTAGACCGTCCGACCTACCAAAAGGTGTAAAGTATCTGTTTGGACGGCCAGAAAAATGTTACTCAATTTGGACCGGATCCCAATGGGGGTAGTAATCACAGAGACCGTGACCTCTTTCCTCTGGCTTATTCCTTCTCGAAAGGACTTTCGGACTTACAGCTTTATCGGGACCATATTTCGGGACTAGTTTTGGGTGGCGATGAGGATTGAATGCGGGTCAAATTTGTGGGTGCAATGCGGGTGCAATCATCTCGCCATAATCACTAGAATATTCCGGCCTCCACACCTGCAAAAGTCTGTTTATTCAGTTCAAAGAAACTAGTTAGAAATGTACGCAGCTAGCTAGATATATTTACAAGGTAAATATTTAAAAATCTAACGTCCGGAAATATTATAACAATTTGAAACTTTAAAAATCATAAAATATATTCTTTAATTCATTTTGCTAACCTTTAAGCGTAAAGTAAACACCAGTCAACTGCAAACCAAATGTACATACTTTGTGATATTTAGCGTTTCAGTAAAATTTTAGGAGTTTCGAGAAATAACGAATCTAGCCGTGCTGAGTTGTTACATTGCCATACTTTGGTAAACTGGGAACTTTGCGTTGTCACTCAAAGTGCAATGGAAATGCAGTTTAACTTTCTCTAACACCGTAGCTGTGGATTGCTTCCTAAAGTTGAAATCTTATTGTATTTTGAAGTATAGTAAAATACGGAGATGAGGGCGTTTCAAAAATATTGCTCGATTAAATATTTCTTGAACGCTTGTTGTAGATCTATTTCCAATTTATGAAATGACTAGTTGAGCGCTCGTGAAAAATAATCTGATGTGGGCAACACATGACTTTACTTATATAATGTAATGAATTTACCACTTTTACAGTAAAAAAATAGGTTTTTCTTATAGTAGATACTTATGTTTTTTCCAAGATATTGAATGTTCGTCAATTAGTCGTCATTTTCATTGATTTAGCGTCATTTATATCTATTTGGCAAGATTTTCGTTAATTTGGCAGCATTTAAAAAGCTCGCCAAGTTGGCGAAATTCGCCAAATTCGTCGCCAAAATATCACCAAGCGTTATAAACGGAGAAAAGAGTTATTCTTATAGCAGATAAATGGCTATTGGTGTTCAAATACAAAAGTATTACTCAAAGTATCTTTTCTCATGAATGGAACGAGCTACATCCACGAGAATGATGTCACCTAATTTATCGCATGATATTACATATGAAAAGTGAAAAGGTTTCTCAGCAGTTAATATATATTTTTTTTATTTATGGGATTTTCTAATAAATTTATTTAAAAAATGTGCAATATCTCGAGAACGGTTCATGCTAGCGTTCTAAAGTTTATGTCAATTGTTTTCTAAGGAAAAATTACATAAGAAATATTTATTTGCGACTTTATTAAAGCTTTTGACTTCTTGATGATTTTTTCAATATTTCACTCGAAAATTTAGGGATTCTGGACATTCGATAGCGTTTAAAAACTATAGGTTTCCAGTATTCACGAATTGTGAATTTTGTACCAAATTTCATTCGAATCGCTCCATTCGTTCGTGAGATATCGTTTCCACAGGCTCACTGACACACACACACACACACAACACACACACACACACACACACACGCACACACACACACACACACACACAGACACACACACACACACACACAGACACACACACACACAAACACAGACATCACCTCAAAAATGTTCGATTCGTGTTCAGGGATGCTTGAAACGTGCTCTCCCGTCGAAAACTCGAATACGAATTTTCGATCCCGTCACAATACTTTCCTTATACATTATGTATATAAGGAAAGCAATAACGGGAACATTTTTATTATCTAAAAGTTAATAAATGTAAAAGATCTTTAAGATTGATTTTTTTATGTCAAATATAACGCCAAAAATAATAACTTTAGTATAAATTTATACAGTATTGTTTATTTTGCTGAAACGACTCAAAATTATCTTTAGATCGGTTTCGATATTCTCTTCTTCAAGCGACAGCGTAGTAATAACAGAAGTGCATTAGGCCTAACTCTACTCTTACGAAGAAACTTCGGTGAACGTATGGAACTTTTACTCCGATTTAAGATTTCATTAATTATCTGAAAGTTATAGAGGAGGACAAAAATGTTGTGTGTAAAATGTTATGATTGCGAAAAAGTATTTTTGAAATAAAATGATTTTTACTTTCCTTATATACATAATGTATAAGGAAAGTATTGTGACCGGGTCGAAAATTCGAATTCGAGTTTTCGACGGGAGAGCACGTGTCAAGCATCCCTGATCACGAATCGAACATTTTTGAAGTGATGTCTGTGTGTGTGTGTGTGTGTGTGTGTGTGTGAAAGTATGTGTGTGTGTGTGTGTCAGTGAGCCTGTGGAGACGATAACTGACGAACGAATGGAGAGATTCGAACGAAATTTGGTACAAAAATCACAATCCGTAAACACTGGAAGCCTGTTGTTTTTATACGTAATCGAATGTTCAGAACCCCCCTAAATTTTCGAATGAAATTTTGAAAAAATCGTAAAAAAATCAAAACCGCTAATAAAGTTAGGCAAATAGACATTTCTTATGTAATTTTTCATTAGAAAACGATTGGCATAAATTATAGAACGCTAACATGAACCGTTCTCGAGATATTTGTACATTTTTCAAAAAAATTATGAAAAAGTCACATAAAAAAAAAATTCCTATTGAGAAACATGTTCACTTTTCATATGTAATACCATGCGATAAATTGAGTGACATCATTCTCGTGGATCTAGCTCGTTCCATTCATGAAAAAATATAATTTGAATAATACTTTTGTATTTGAACGCCAATAGTCATTTATCTGCTGTAAGAATAACTTTTTTCTTAGTGCATAACGCTTGGCGAGATTTTGGAGACGAATTTGGCGGAATGTCGCCAACTTGGCGACTTTTTTGAAATGTTGCCAAATTAATGAAAATCTCGCCAAATGGATAAAAATGATGCTAAATCAATGAAAATGACGACTAATTGTCGAAAATTCAATATCTTGGAAAGAATATTAGTATCTACTATAAGAAAAACCTATTTTTTTACTGTAAAAGTAGTAAATTCATTACATTATATAAGGAAAGTCATGTGTTGCCGTCAAATGTTGCCAAATTAATGAAAATCTCGCCAAATGGATAAAAATGATGCTAAATCAATGAAAATGACGACTAATTGTCGAAAATTCAATATCTTGGAAAGAATATTAGTATCTACTATAAGAAAAACCTATTTTTTTACTGTAAAAGTAGTAAATTCATTACATTATATAAGGAAAGTCATGTGTTGCCCACATCAGATTTTTTACTTTTTTAAAAGCGTATAACATAAACAAATCGTCGAATATGTGCATATGCTTGTTGAAATTCGTCAAATGATAATAATGCGCGTTAACTACTCACCATGGAGTTAGAAAGAAGGAAATGAAACTCCTATGGATGAAACGCTTGAAAATGTCAAAATGCTTTGAGAATTATATCTAGGTGTCCCTAGTGTTAGTAAAGTAGTTACTATTGTTAGTTGACACAACAGAAATGTGTACTATTTAGTATATGTTATTATATATGTTATTATATTTATTATATGTTTGATTATTTTTAAATTAAGTGTTCCCTAACTATGAGTATAATTAACCAGTATTTTTCATAGTTGTAGGATAGAGTACAGAATATATGGAGATAAAAAAAATTCAAAGGTAAAATAATTTTGAATACGTAGGAAAATTTTTTATTGTTTAAGTTTTACTTAGAATTGCGTTAGTAATTTATGTTTACAAAATTGACAGTTAAAATAAATCTTTTAGGCCTTTTGCCATATAAATGCATATAAGCTTTATGCTATTTATCTTACCCCAGCGCCACCTGAATTATTGTTTCAAACGATATTAGCGTTTTCTTAGTATCGAGTGTTAGTTCCTTACTTTTACCTCCAGGCTTCACTCGAAATTATATTGTTTTATAATATGCTTGTTGCCATCTTGCAAATGATAATAACGTGAGTAAATTACTCACAGTAAAAATTATGTTGTTTCATAATATGCTTGTTGCCATCTTACAAACGATAATAACGTGAGTAAATTACTCACAGTCGAAATTATGTTGCTTCATAATATGCTTGTTGCCATCTTGCAAACGATAATAACGTGAGTAAATTACTCACAGTCGAAATTATGCTGTTTTATAATATGCTTGTTGCCATCTTGCAAACGATAATACCGTGAGTAAATTACTCACAGTCGAAATTATGCTGTTTTATAATATGCTTGTTGCCATCTTGCAAACGATAATAACGTGAGTAAATTACTCACGGTCGAAATTATGTAATTTCATAATATGCTTGTTGCCATCTTGCAAATGATAATAACGTGAGTAAATTACTCACAGTAAAAATTATGTTGTTTCATAATATGCTTGTTGCCATCTTACAAACGATAATAACGTGAGTAAATTACTCACAGTCGAAATTATGTTGCTTCATAATATGCTTGTTGCCATCTTGCAAACGATAATACCGTGAGTAAATTACTCACAGTCGAAATTATGCTGTTTTATAATATGCTTGTTGCCATCTTGCAAACGATAATAACGTGAGTAAATTACTCACGGTCGAAATTATGTAATTTCATAATATGTTTGTTGCCATCTTGCAAACGATAATAACGTGAGTAAATTACTCACAGTCGAAATTATGTTGTTTCATAATATGCTTGTTGCCATCTTGCAAACGATAATACCGTGAGTAAATTACTCACAGTCGAAATTATGTTGTTTGGTAATATGCTTGTTGTCCTTCGTCAAATGATAATAACGTGCGTAAATTACTCACAGTTGAAATTATGTCGTTTGATAATATATTTGTTGCCATTCGTCAAGTGCGTAAATTACTCACACTCGAAATCATATTGTTTAATTTTACTTAGCCAGATTATCATCGTCTGCAAATTTTAATCATGTAACACTTTATTGTAAAGTTCGAAATGCAACTATTTATACCCCCCCGCTCCAACTAGAATTTGTTTTAATTATATAAATATTTTTCACAGACCAATTAGTCAAATAAAACAATTCCGACTTATATATTGGTTGCGTTTTAAGTTAGTTTTTCAACTTAGTTTCAATTTATTTTCTTTTTTATAGAAAATTAAAACCTAAGAATTTCCGTTCTATTTATACTGAAACTGGTATATATAAGATTCTAGTAATCGTGTCTGTACTGCATACTTAATTTTTTTAAAACCTTGCATTATAATAAAATCTCAATTTACGAAGTTATGCATACTTATAGTATCGTCCTCAGGACAAACATAACGAAGTCGGATCTTTGATTACCTCCCAGGAACGGAGACAAAGATTTTGAAAAGTTTATCCAGACCCTCCAGAAGCCCATAGTGGCTTATAAGACTGAATCCTTGCATACTTATAGTATAGCTGATGGAACAAAACACGGATTTTTAATTTACCCCCGTTGCTGGCAAAAGGGGTTCAAAAAAAAGTATTTGCACGGTCCTCCAGAAATCCCTTGGTGACCTTGAAGGGTGAAACTTTGTACATTTATAGAATAGACTGCGGGACAGACCTTAACTGAGTCAATCTTTGATTAAAATGACATTTTACACAATGGGAAAGATATAAAAGAGAAAAATAAAAGAGGAAAAGTCACAGAAGCAGGAGAACGACAGGAGTGAACGGTAAAATCCACAAAAGAAAGAGGAACAGAAAATAAAGAATGAACTGAAAAAAAAACTGTTTACTTGTTCTCTTTCCTTACGTCTTGTTTCATTTGTTTTTTTCTATTCATTTATGGACCTGGAAAGAAGGATGTCGTGTTTTATTTTCGTGCATTCTTTAATTTCTTCTATTTCTTCTCCGTGGTTTTATCGTTTATTATTGATAGAATTTTCCTCTTTTATTTCTCTTCGCTGCGATGGCAGCTTTTCTCTTACCACCAGCCACGTGTAGTATTCAATTTAAGATGCCGAACTTATTTAAATAAGTGACGTAGCACGTCTTTTCCTGAAGAAGTAGGCAGCTGTTTGTCTTCTTCTTCTTCGACCCAGACTGTCCGACCTACCCAAAGGTATAAGATATCAGTTTGGATGGCCGTGCAGTGCCACTCAATGTAGACTGGAGCCCAGTGTGGGCGGCATTCACAGGGACTGGACCTTTCTTCCACTACCACCAACCTCTCGAAAATTAGCTGAATATTTCAGAATTGAAGCTGGAATTTTCATGAACGCCTGCAATTGCGGCTTTTTTGATAGTTTGCCGAAATTATCAACAAAGTAGCTGAAAAAAATGAGCATTTTTTGAAGACCTGGAAAGAAAGCAGACTTGCTTTCTTTTCGTTCTTTATTTTCTGCCATTTTTTCTTTTGTTTTATTGTTCATTCTTAACAGATTTTTCCTCTTTTATTTCTCCTCTCTGCAATAGCAATTTTTATCCTACCTCCAGTCACACTCTAAAACATTTTGCAACTTTTGCTCATTTTTTTAGCCACTTTGTTAATACTTTCGGCAAACTATCAGAAAAGCCGAATTTACAGGCATTCATGAAAAGTCCAGTTTCATTTCCGAAATATTCAGCTAATTATCGTCTGCCGAAGCGTTATTTTTGTATTCTTATATATATATCAGCATAACTATCATGAATCTTACTTCCCATTACGGATGGCTGATCCCCCTGAAACTTTCAATAACATGCTTGCAAATGTTTTACAGTGCATGTGCGGCAATCTCAGATGCCGAACTTACTTAAATAAGTAAGGATGCTCTTTTTCTCAAGAAGTAGGCAGTTGCTTGTCTTTAAAACCGATCGATCCCTATTTTTTACTACATTCAGCCAGAGGCGGATTTAAGGGAAATGACGCAGTAGTCAAGAATCTTAGTGGCGCTTAATACAGTGGCGTAGGTAGCGGGGGGGGGGGGGGGGGAGGGCAGATGGTGGGCCGGGCATCCCCGGTTTGCTTTTGTTTTTTTAAGGGTGAGCGTCAGTAAATCTTCTGCTTTATCCGCGCTTTGCCTAACTTTCGCGGAACACGTTTTTCGCCGAAATTTTGTTCAAACAGTTGCGAAATATTTCCTGTAACATAAAATGCAATGCTTAAGATTATATTAAAACTAAATTTAATACTCAATAAAATATAGAATATACTTTTTATTTTAGTCCAAAATATTTTTGGTGCTGCCATATGTTGTCGTAATTAAATTCATACCGACTATTTTTATTTTTTAATGAACATTTTTAAATGACTATTTCTTCTAATACGCTATTAAATACAACAACAGATCATGTATACTAATGCCACAATCACGGAAAAGTAATTGAACTTGGATTTGAAGACAAAGGAACTTGAAGACAAAGTTGCAGTCACAGTAATGTACATTCAGATCCCTTTATCAAATTTATAGAATGAGAAATTACCTTTCCGTGATTGTGGCATCATTATATATGATCTGTTGTTGTATTTAATAACGTATTAGAAGGAATATACATTTAAATATGTTCATTAAAAATATTCGGTACGAATTAAATTACGACAATAGATGGCAGCACCAAAAATATTTTAGATTAATATAAAAAATATATTTTATATTTTACTGAGTATGAAATTTAGTTTTAATGTAATCTAAGCATTGCATTTCATGTTTCAGAAAATAGTTCGCAACTGTTTGAGCAGAGTTTCCGCGAAAAACTTGTTCCGCGAAGTTAGCAAAGCGCGGATAGGGCAGTAGATTAACTGACGCTTACATTTAAGTGGGTTTTTTAAATGGGCCCCTACTGAGAAAAAATATTGCCTACGCCACTGCCTAATACCAGGTCCAAACGGTCCAGATGCGGAGCCCTGTTCTAGGCGGAACCTCGATAAAATTTTGAAAAATAGAGTTCAAAAGATGTGTTCTGGAGTGTTTCTGAATCGAAATTAGATACTTGGAACTATACTCCAAATAAACACAATATATGTTGTTTTTCCAGAATTTATCTCCATCTACGTTGTTCTGCTAGTAATCTAGAACAACGTAGATGGAGATAAATGCAAGAAATTATTACGCATGTCTATTAAATATGCGTACAGCCTATACGCAGGCATTTACATGACAAAAACAAGCACAATTCAAACTGAACACATAACATGTTTTATTTTATTAGCAGTAAGGACTGGTGTCACCAGTCCTTACAAGTCCAGCTGGTTACCAGTGGTGATCGGCAGAAAAATTGCCTCAAGTTTTTCACAGCCTGCCGGTGAAGAAAAAAAATATACATAAGTCGCTGGAACAGTCCCGAAAAAGTTCTTGATTTTCGGCTGGATCCGTGCGGAGTATCTGCGTGATGCAGTAGGCAAATGTCCGTGTGCCGCGTGTTAAATCCGCCTCTGCATCCTGCATATTCACGAAATTTTAGTATCATTTAATATCTTAAAAACTTTAAGTTCCCCAAATAAATTCTTTGATCCATATTGCTTTCGCCAAGGAAGTTTAAAATAAACAACCGTCACTACAATCCAAATACACTTATTTTCTGTAACCCAGAAATTCAATAAAATCCGGGCCTAGGTGTTTCGTGAAATAAACAACTTATCTCTCCTGAAATGTCATGTTGCCTCTTCGAGAAACCCGTAACTTTCCGCTGTCACTCAAAGCGAAATGAAAATGCAGTTTGACTTTTCTGTAATACTGTTGCTTGGGTTTGCCCTCAAAAGTTGGAAATCTAATGTATTCGAAAGTGGAGTGGAAAGGCGTTATAAGATGATAGCCATTTTGATCCACACGCACGGGTGAAATGGCTTTAAATAGGTGACATCTATCTACACGCCTAAAAGATCTAGATATCAAAAATCGTAACATAGAAATGGCGCACATTTTATAGATCTGTTAACATCGAAATTGCGGTATGTGAAAAATATTTCATCTCCGATTACTCCTGTTGCCATTTTTACTTTCTCATACTGCATATAGCATATAGCATAAAGAAAGAAATACAGAAAATATAGATGAATATAGAGAGGAATATAGAAAAATATATAGAAAGAAATATATATAGAAAAAAATATAGAAAATATAGCATAAAGAAAGCTCATATAGCATAAAGAAAGAACTGTTTTCACAAAAATTTTTGAATTCGAGAGTTTACTGCCAATGTATGTTTTAAGATCTCTTGAACAAATTTTGTCTATTTTTGACGTGATGTCCGTCTATATATTTGCGGTCGATTTTTTGTGTACATGATAGCGACCACAAATGTGCATGGATATTCACGAAACTTTATATCAGGCTTTGTTATTAAAAAATCACTAACTAGGTAGGATTTTTTTTTAAAAAATTAGCGCGAAAACTTACGAACTAAATTGACAAAATATGACATAATTATGCATAAAATGGATTATTTATTTCTCAATGCTTACGAGATTTAATAGTTTCAGTGATTGTTATAAAAATAGCCGCTATACACTTTTTTTTGTTCGTGGTGACATTAGTCCCACTTCGGGAGGGAGGGGGTGGGGGCAAGTTACCTCCCGGGGGTACATTGTCAAGTATGGTATCGAACGAAAGATTTTTTCAAGTCCCTTAAAGTGAAGGGTAACACGCTATAGTGGTAATCATTTGAACTCATGATACCGATTTTTCAAATATTATAAAATTTTAAAAAACAAAAATAAATTCTGGCATGAAAAAGTCGAGTTAAGCTACACTCCAGTTAATTTTCAACGTTTTTAGATAAATAAATTAATTATAGCATTATTTTTTAATTCTTTGATTTAAAGAATAGCTAACCAATGATTTAGGTATACAGGGTGATTCAAGTTAAAGATTAGGTGTTCTCTGTAGGAAAACTACTGGTCGAATCACATACTTTCCTGAGTATGAGGTTTTGATTTCTAAAGAAAAAAAAAGTTCACGTTTCGGCCGCCAGGTCTGAAATCTGGCGTTGCTGTTCCCGTAATTTGCAAATTACGAAATATATCTTACAACCGCCGCCTATAAAAGGAGTCACAAAGCCATTTTTCACTAATCCACGACTGGCGAAGGATCACGAAGCGCACATTACCGGATCGCGGGTTACTTGTTAAGATCTTCTATTAAGGAAATGACAACGCTTCTGCAGCATTTAATGTATTTCGATAGTTAAAAGGTTTACTTAGAGGTTCACTCACGATTTGTCAGCTTCGGAAATTTTTTTTTGCCGATATTTGTCAGACAAGGTAGGCAATATGCAGGATGCGGGGACAACAGCTCCAGATTTCACCCCTGATGACTGAAATTTAAACTATTTTTTTTCTTCATAAATCGAAATCGCATATTCAGGAAACAACATGTGCGAAATTTGGTTCCAATTCCTCCAGTAGTTTCTCTTACAGAAAGGTTTAAACACCTGAGCTTTAATTTGAAATGTCATTCGATTACCATGGTTACCAGTTATCACAAAGGAATAAAAAAAACTATAAATAAATTCATTGAAAAAATATATAAAAATACCGTCTGCTATAACTATAAATTAAAATATCTCAATAACTGTTGATTGTTAGAATTAATAAAGAAAATTTTGGGCATTACTTTCTGCGTATAATTATGGACGAGCAAAGCAAAGTCCATCCTCCATTCCTATAACGAAGCGAAATCAACATTTGCCTGGATTTTATGATTCGTTTTGCTCGAAAACTACAATAGGTAAGAAGATTAAATTTTGCATACATACGTTAAATTGCACGCAGATTTGAAGAATCGCAATTTCAATTACTAAAACGAGCTGAACAAACCCAAACTCCCATTTTAAAACTGCGCATGTTCACTACGATTCATACAAATAACAAGTAAACAATAACTTTTAAACAGCTACTGAAAACGTGAGCACTTGCATGCATTGTGATTTAAACGTGCTCCTGTATACAAAATACGTTCTTGTGGTGTAACTGTGTTGCTTTGATTCCATTGTTTTCCTGTATTTAAATTTGTTTCATTTAATATCCAATTTCTATAAACTTAGGGGCTCTTTTGCATTAGGATTTTCAAATATTAAAATTAATTTTTTATACTTCTAATATCATAATTATTTGCTAAATTAAGTTTAAATTTGAAATCTTTCACAGCTTGCATACTTCATATACGCTAATCCATTTAAAGCCCGGTTATTTACTAGTAGTATAAAAATGAAATTTGTGTGTCTAGCTGTTCAAGAGTGATAGCTAAAAGAATGTTAGAACAGAAAATTGCGCGATTTATAAAATTATTAAACAAAATTTAAATATGTAAAAAGAAAATTCATTACTTATAGGCAAATTTTTAGATGTATGCAAATCTTAAAATTTCTACTTTCAGTCGCTTTGCTTGTATTATTCATGTCTCAGTTAATCTCAATCAGATGTATGAAAATTTTCAAATTTCTATTTTCAGTTGTTTTGGCTGTGTTATTCATACCTCAGTTAATCTCAATCAGATGTATGCAAATTTTCAAATTTCTATTTTCAGTTGTTTTGGCTGTGTTATTCATGCCTCAGTCAATCTCACTCATATGTATGCAAATTTTTAAATTTCTACTTTTAGTTGTTTTGGCTGTATTATTCATGCCTCAGTTAATCATACTGAGATGTATACAAATTTTCAAATTTCCATTTTCAGTTGTTTTGGCTGTGTTATTCATGCCTCAGTTAATCTCAGTCAGATGTATGCAATTTTTCAAATTTCTATTTTCAATTGTTTTGGCTGTGTTATTCATGCCTCAGTTAATCGCACTCAGATGTAAGCAAATTTTCAAATTTCTATTTTCAGTTGTTTTGACCGTGTTATTCATGCCTCAGTTAATCTCACTCAGATGTATGTATATGATACAGCAAACATGACACGCAATTAAGCGAGCGTGCAAATTTTTCAGAGTCTGCGCAATTAGCAGGATTTCACTGAAGTGATCTTACAATGCAGATATGTTACATCCCAAGTGATGTAAAGTTTGCAACTTTTCATGTTGTAAAAATGTTGTAATTATATTGCAATTTTTACAGTGCAAATAAGTTTGATATTCTTATGGCGACACTTAAGATAAATTACATCAATAGATTATTTGTTAAACAGATATTTCTTAAAGAAAATAATGTTATGAGTTTCGCAATGCTTCTATCGATCATTAATGTTACAAAAGTTGAACTAACCAGAACACAGATAAAGAAATATAAATAAATCTTATTACTACAATTTTTTATAAGAAATACTTCATGCAGAACATTAATAAAATACATAAAAACTGTGTTTAAACATTCACAGTTAAAAAACTTTTGTGTTTATGTTTTTTCATTTTATGATGCAATGTTTGATGCATTATTTATGTGCGTTTTTTTGCATATTTTTTCCTCAAACATTGTTATTTCATTTGAAAAATTGCCTTTTTTTGTTATCCATTCTTCCTTGTAAAAAACCCCATTTTCCGGTTGTTCGAATTATCTGCATTTATATTCGTCTTTGTCGATTTGATTGCCAATTTATGCCACAATAACATTTGTTTTTAATATAGAAATTTATTAAATAATGCAATCAATTAGTTAAATTGAAAAATGTTTTCGAATGGATTAATTATCAAATAAGATCGTGTATGTTAGTTTTTTTAAATTTAACGGTTATGTATTATGAAGAAGTTTGATTTTTCCAATTTCAAGAGAACTTTCGTAGGAGAATTGCCTTTTTATTGGCTAGTCCAGCTTCAGCACTCGTCATGACGCCTTTCTGTTGATTAGAAGTTCTCGCTTCAAAGTTTGTCATCCTTGGTGAGCGCTAAGGCGAGATTGACTATTCTAGGTAGAGATGTGGGTTTTCCGAAAAATTTTCAAATGGAAAATTGTCCGGAAATTTTTGAACTTATTCTTAAATATTATATCTAAATATGTGCTTTTGAAAAGTTATAAAGTTATTATATTTTACTTATAACAATAGAAACAATATTTTTGTAAATCATAAATTGAAAAAAATTCATAAAAGAAATAACAAATTAAAAATAAATAAAAATTACTAGACCCTTTCTGAATAATAATCATAAATAATTTGCAATTTATTACAGGTGTAAGAAATGAATTACAAAATACATAACTCTCATATGCTTTCTTAAAGAAAGGAGTAGGAAGTTTTATTGTCATAAGTAGCAATTTTATACATTCAAATACAAAAAAAATCGACACACCAAGAAATAATTATCCAAATGAGACAAAATTTGGTACGTGTAATGTGGATGTATAGAAAAAGAAATGATTAGAATTTCAGAATAATTGCATGATTTATTACACTGAAAGATCTACACAAAGTGAGCACGTCAGTATGGCATTGGCCACCTCTGGCCTTGATACAAGCCGTTACTCAACGTGGCATTGATGCATAAAGTTGCCGGATGGTGTTCTGAGGGATGCCGTTCCAAATGCCTTCCAATTGACGAGCTAATTCGTCTACATTCTGGGATGGTCGCAGGAGACGCACCATCTCAGCCCAAATGTGCTCAATGGTCGAGCGATCTGGAGATCTGGCTGGCCAAGGAAGTGTGTTGTAAGCACTACAATCAATAGAGAGGTGTGCCGTGTGTGGCCTGCCTTTATCTTGCTGAAAAGTTAGCCCGGGGTGTCACGAAAAGAATGGTAATACAACGGGTTGTTGAATGTCGGCAACTTACCGCTGTTCTGTGATGGTGCTACGGAGGACTACTAAAGGGGTCCGGCTATCAAAGGAAATGGTACCCCAGGCCATAATTCCCTGTTGTCGGGCCGTGTGACAGTTAGAGCAGGATCAAGACTATGCCTGTACTGTCTTCAGACACGTCTGCCCTGGTCGTCGGGACTCAGTTCGTAACGGGACTCATCACTGAAGACAATTCGTTCCCAATCCGAACAATTCCACGTTGATCGGGCCCGGCACCATTGCAATCGCTGTTGAAGGTGTATACTGGTCAGTGGTAGGCGGCGTAATGGACGCCGCGAGTATAGATTCTGCTCCCGTAGTCTTCTATTAATGGTCCGGGTGGTCACTTCCATGTTTGTCACATGTTGGATGGTTGATAACGACGAATCTCGTGTTGTCACAGCTGCTCTGACAATTGCTCTATCTTCCCGCTCTGTTGTCGCTCTAGGCTGTCCGCTGTCCGCTTGCCGCTGAAATCCGCCATTCTGGACCCATTCCTGCCAACATCGTCTAATTGCTGCATCGCTCCTACCCAAATGCTGAGCGATTCGTCGGTGCGCCCATCCAGCCTCATACAGTCCGATCGCACGCCATCTTTCAAACTTTTTCATATGCTCGTAGTGGCCGCGAATTCACCGGCGAGGCATTGTTACGTAAACGCAAGGTACGTAAACGAAATCGAAATCCACTACACGCTTTGTTAATGAAAGCGAGGATCGCTCCTTATATACACCACCATGGTGCTCAGTTTCAATGCGCTGTAGTTCCTACTATGTATTCATTGGCCGCTAATTTTTGATCATTTGCATATTCGGCCGACAGGTGTTTGCATGTACAGTTTCATTACTATCGGATTATTTTGCGGGTGCGTCGATTTTTTTGTCTTAGAGTGTATATTGCGATATAAAAACATTATAAGAAATAATAAACATTGCTTATAATTTAAAAATAAAGTATTATATTAATAATGTTTAAAAAATACCTGCTGACCAGGTTTGGGAAAAAAGGGAGTGGTTCTTTTAACCGAAATACATGGTTTAAAAAGAAAATAATAACATTGTTTAGACCAATGTGGTTTTACTCAGACAACCATGCTGTTAAAAATTGAAATGGAAACCTGAGAGACACCTGCTTCCCCCTGTAGTACGTAAATTAGCCCAATAATTAATAACAATAAGAAAATAATTAATAACAATAAGAAAAATAAATTGTTTAGTTTATTAAATGTATAAGAATCATATTATTAAATATATAATATATTAAAAAAATACTTATAATTACACCCTTTTTTTAAAATAATTCCTCTATACAATATTAAAAATTGTTTAAAAAATGTTTATAACTGAATGGGTAAGTACCATGAGATAAAAGAAACCATTTGGTGGTCATTGAGTTAAGCATATATTTTATGCTGTTTTACGTTTATATTTAGTACTGCTAAAAGCATTTTCCTTCAGCCGAATCACTTTCGAAAATATACCATATTTATTATATTTTCATAAATTTTACAGAATTAGTTTCTGAAAGGATAGGTTTATAAAAATATTACCTTTTGCTTTATCAGAATGCGTAAAATATCACTTGTACTCTTCTAGTTCTTGTATATCCTTTTATTTTCAAAATAAAGCATTATTCCTTTTCCTCTTCAAAATCAGAAAACTAAATAATCAAATACTTTTTGTAAAGTTATCTGCTTTTCAAAAAGCAGTGTTGAAAGAGTATTACATTTCATCTTCAAATGAATTAGGGAGAAATAATAATATTAAAAAAACATGTGAAAACTTTTCCTGAAAGACATAGCGCAATATTTTCCGAAAATGTCCGGGAAATATTTCGGGCGGGAAATTTTTCGACTCTAGTACTGCCAGTAAGAGAGTACTGCCTGTAAGAAGTTGGAAAAATAACCATATTTTATCACACGGGCTCTTTTGTTATTGCCTTGCTGATCTTGCGCTTATCGCCTGATGTAGTGAAAACAAGGCAATACGCAAACATCGTTGAAAAAAATGTTGCTTTGTATTCAGCGATTCTCAAAACATATAAATTCTTCAAATTTCTCAGCGTAATTTTTGATCCCATCTCAATGCTTTACATATACCATATATTCAAAGCAAAGTAAAAACAAATCTGATGTGTACAGCATATGACTTTCCTTATATAATGCAATGAATTTACTACTTTTACAATTAAAAAAAAATATTGTTACAGTAGATACTTATATTCTATCCAAGATATTGAATTTTCTTCAATTAGTCGTTATTTTCATTAATTTAGCGTCCTTTTTTATACATTTGGCGAGATTTTGGTTAATTTAGCAGCATTTAAAAAAAAATCGCCAAGTTGGCGACATTCCGCCGAATTCGTCGCCAAAATCTCGCCAAGCGTTATAGACCGAGAAATAAGTTGTTCTTACAGCCGATAAATGACTATTGGAGTTCAAATACAAAAGTATTACTCAAAGTATTTTTTTCGTGAATGGAACGTGTTAGATTCACGAGAATGATGTCACCCAATTTATCGCATGATATTACATATGAAAAGTGAACATCTTTCTTAACAGTTAATATTTTTTTCAATTTATGGGATTTTTTGATAAATTCATTTGAGAAATGTGCAATATCTCGAGAACGGTTCATGCTAGCGTTCTAAAATTTATGTCAATCGTTTTCTAAGGAAACATTACATAAGAAATGTCTATTTGCTTAACCTTTTTAAAGGTTTTGATTTTTTGATGATTTTTTCAAAATTTCACTCGAAAATTTAGGGGGGTTCCGAACATTCGATAACGTTTAAAAACAATAGTCTTCCAGTATTCACGGATTGTGATTTTTGTACCAAATTTCATTCGAATCGCTCCATTCGTTCGTGAAATATCGTCTCCACAGACTCACTGACACACACACACACACACACACAGACACCAACTCAAAAATATTTGATTCGTGATCAGGGATGCTTGAAACGTGCTCTCCCGTCGAAAACTCGAATTCGAATTTTCGACCCCGTCACAATACTTTCCTTATACATTATGTATATAAGGAAAGTAATAAAGTTTTGGAAGAGCTACAGAAATGTATAAAAACTAACTTTCTTTTGCTAAAAAGTTTACAAACATAGCTCTTGAGTATAGATTAAAACAAATGAAAAGTGATTTTTTTATGCAAACATGGCAACAACACCAACGGCTCTTTTTTACAAGGATACTTTTTTTGTCATCTATGTACTGCAATTTTATATTTTGTTTTTTATATGCTTATAAAAAAGCTCACGGGAAAGAGTTTTTAATGAAACTGCTTAAGCCAAAAAACGAATTACCATAAAAAAATCTGATGTGGGCAACACATGACTTTCCTTATATAATGCAATGAATACAGTTAAATAAAATACAGTTAAAAAACTTTTACAGTTAGAAAAGATGTTATTCTTATAGTAGATACTTATATTTTTAAGATATTGAATTTTCTTCAACTAGTCGTCATTTTCATTGATTTAGCGTCATTTTTATCCATTTGGCGATTTTTGTTAATTTGGCAACAATTAAAAATGTCGCCATGTTGGCGATATTCCGTCAAATCTGTCGCAAAATCTCGCCAAGCGTTATGGACGGAGAAATAAATTAGTCTTACAGCCGATAAATGACTATTGGCGTTCAAATACAAAAATATTACTCAAAGTACCTTTTTCATGAATGGAACGAGCTAGATAGATCCACGAGAATGATGTCACCAAATTTATCGCATGGTGTTACATATGAAAAGTGAACATGTTTCTCAATAGGAAATATTTTTATTTCATTTTATATAACTTTTTGATAATTTTTTTGAAAAATGTGCAATATCTCGAGAACGGCTCATGTTAGCGTTCTAAAATTTATGTCAATCGTTTTCTAATGAAAAATTACATAATAAATGTCCATTAGCGTAACTTTATTAGCGATTTTGATTTTTTCACGATTTTTTCAAAATTTCATTCGAAAATTTAGGGAGGATTCTGACCATTCGATTGCGTATAAAAACAAGAGGCTTCCAGTGTTTATGGATTGTGATTTTTGTACCAGATTTCGTTCGAATCGGTCCATTCGTTCGTCAGTTATCGTCTCCACACACACACACAGACACACACACACATACACATACTTTCACACACATACACGCACACACACAGACATCACTTCAAAAATGTTTGATTCGTGATCAGGGATGCTTGAAACTAGCTCTCCCGTCGAAAACTCGAATTCGAATTTTCGACCCCGTCACAATGCTTTCCTTATACATTATGTATATAAGGAAAGTAACAAATGAAAAGTGATTTTTTTATGCAAACATAGCAACAATACCAACAGCTCTTTTTCACAAGGTTACATTTTTGTCATCATTGTACTGCAATTTTATATTTTGTGTTTCATATGCTTATAAAAAAGCTCACGGGAAAGAGTTTTTAATGAATCTGCTTAAGCCAAGAAACGAACTACCATAAAAAATAAGAAAAAGTATTAAATTTGTTTTACATTTCCTTTTCTTAGCGTGTTTTTTCAATTTTGGTATAACACCAGGAAATTGAGATGCCGTGAAGGTTTAAAATATTGCATCAAAGATTAAATAGAGAACGATTTAAGCGTCTGATATAATTAAATTACTTTTGTTCTGAAATAAAATAGTTTGTTTCATTGTAATTCTAACTGACTACCTGAAACAATTTACAGAAAATACTGTTCTAAATTTAATTATGTGGTGGAAAATAATGACCTATTTTTTCGAGCTTTCTTGTTAAATTAAGTGGAGTTTAAAGCTTCATTTTTATGCGGATCCCTACGTGTTACGAATAATGTTTCAACATTTCTAAAAAGGACATATTTTAATTTCCTCGCTTTGAAAGAGAATTATATTTTCTTTTTGTGTAAAATATACATTTTTCGAGTAAATTGAATATTTACACATTTGCATGTTCTTATTGTGAAAAATCTCTTTTAGAATTTCGTTTTCTGGTCGATCTGTGCAAAATTGATTCAGCTTTGTTTTATTTGAAATTATCTAATGAAATTAAATTCAGTAAAAATATGGAATAATATACATATTATTGGAAAATGCACTCGATGTTGCTCGAGATTTAAAATAGGGATTAATTGAATTCATTCATGCAATTTCTCAAAAGTCGTCGTAACCTGCTACGCGGGTACATGCGCAGTTGCAACCCATCCGCTAAGCAGATGTAATATGTCCTAAATAAGTTTCAAATGAACTTTAGTCCGTAGCGCATGCGCACATGTGACTGTAGCACTTAAGCGTTTTTTGCGAATATATAATACCAATTTTACTCTATAAATACATGTATTCAATTCTTCTCCAAACTACGCAATCGATGAATGCACATCGGTATGTTATTATACGAATGCAAAAACAACATCGTATTTTCAAAAACTTTAGCGTGGTATGTATGCACTGTACTTGCGCATTTTGCAATATTTTTTAAGAAATTAGGTGTTAGTCGGTTTTAACATTTTCTCCGATTTAAAACAAATTGTGCATTTGGAGATAACTTAAGGTGATGTGTTTAGAAATGCAGTTAAATTTTTTGAAATGCAAATGAGCTATGCGATATCTGTGTACTCAAAAATCTAATTTCTGTTTATAAAATTATGAAAGTGCAAGGGAATCACGATAATAACAATGCACCACATACCGATTTTTTTTTGTGTGTGACATCGATTTTTTCGCATAACTCTTAGAAATTTTATTCATTTTCATGAAACTTGGATAGCAAAAATTTGAATCAAGTTAGATCTAACGTGGTTAAAATTGGTTACGTGGATAAAATTACATCGGAACTTGCATCAATATGTTTTTGTGTATTTATTGTCACTTTTAGTTATGCAATGGTAATTTGCACTTTTAGTTATAAAATGGTAATTGCACTTTTAGTTATAAAATGTTTATTTGTTTCACTTGCCTAAAGCAACTTAAAATCTAGTATCTTAACTAGTATACATTAACAATATATACGAATAACAAGTTGCCATTAATATCACGTAAATAATATCCGCAATAGAAGCAATTTAACAGCATACCGCTTAACTACCCGTAAAGCAATCAGTAACAGTGAACACTTGATCATAAGTAAAATACACTTTGTGCGAAAGGATGAGGAGAATTTGAGCACAGCACAAATAAAATGATAATGCAGCATACAGCTGTTTCGAGGACACGTTGAATCCCCTTATTCAGGACAAGAGAACCAACAAACCCGAATTCCAAAAGAGGAATGGGTTCAGGACTTGGCCAACCAAAATACTTGATCATAGTATTTTGGTTGGCCAAGCAAGTTCCACCTCTTTCCTTATGATCAGTTTACTCAGTGGTCTTTTGAAATGCCCGCAAGT
Source organism: Amaurobius ferox (assembly GCA_951213105.1). Lineage (NCBI taxonomy): Eukaryota > Metazoa > Arthropoda > Arachnida > Araneae > Amaurobiidae > Amaurobius > Amaurobius ferox. The sequence goes on along the minus strand of OX578149.1, from coordinate 115,197,243 downwards.
CTTAAGCTTTCTCAGTGATCAAGTCAATGCTGCACTTTCTGTTCTCATCAGGTTGGATTATAATATTACGTCACTGTTAAGATCATATCTAAATTGTTGAATAAACAGTTACGTATTTGCTTTACGGCTATTTGTGCGAGGTATTGTTAAAATATCTTCTTTCCATGTCGTTAACTGCCTTCTAGGCTGTCAAAAATCCAGGCCACTCGACGGACCCGAGGGTTTACAGCAGCCGTTTGAGTGGCCGGGCCTTCTAGGCTGTTGTTGCTGAGACCCAGACCGTCCGACCTACCAGAAAGGTGTAAGGTAACTATTTGGACGGCCGGGAAGTGTTACCCAATTTAGACTGGAACTCAGTGGGGGAGGCATCCACAGGGACCGTACTCTCCTTTCCCTACCATCAACCTCTTGGAAGGACTTACGGACCCACATGTTTAACGTGATCGTACTCCGTGTGAACACGGCGGCAGTTTTGGCAGTGGAGGGAATCGAACCCGGGCCAAGCGAGTGCAATTCCCGCTTGCTAACCACTGGGCTACAGCGCCCTCGGGCCTTCTGTTGTTGTTGACACCCAGACCGTCCGACCTACCAAAAAGGTGTAAGGTAACCGTTTGGACGGCCGGGAAGTGCCACCCAATTTAGACTGGAACCCAGGGGGGGGGGGGAGACATCCATAGGGACCGAACCATCCTTCCCCTACCACCAACCTCTCGGAAGAACTTACGGATCCACATGTTTAACGTGATCGTACTCTGCATGAACACGGCGGCAGTTGTGGCAGCGTGCAAATCCAGTGCGCAAACCATAGGGCTTAGAGTTTGAATGGGGACGAATGATCGGCCTTCATGAAGGGGTTTTTCTTATCGTGCAATAGCAGCTCGTATGAAACGCAGTGCCACGACAATGATGCGACTGAGGAACTAGTGATGCAGGTGGGGAAGCAGTGATACGAGTATGGAAGTAGTGATATGAATGTGGAAGCAATAGACGGAAGAGAACCGAACGAGTCGCAAATCCGGCAGTGGACGACGAAATGGTACGTCAGCACGGGGTTATAAATACCTCATCCGCATAGCAGTGATGGATCGTACAGCTTCATCTCGACAGTTAGCAGAACGTTGGAGCATTGTTACAGGTGTGTCATTGTCTGTTCCAGCAATTCGTCGGTAGCTGCTGCGCCATTGTTGTTGAAACCCAGACCGTCCGACCTACCAGGAAGATGAACGGTAACAGTTTGGACGGTCGGGATGTGCCACACAATTTATACCGGAACCCAGTGGGGGAGGCATCCACAGGGACCGTACCCTCCTTCCCCTACCACCAACCTCTCGAAAGGACTTACGGACCCACATGTTTAACATGATAGTACTCCGCGTGAACACGGAGGCAGTTTTGGCATTTGGCAGTGGCGGGAATCGAACCCGGGCCTACCGAGTGCAATTCCTTCGCGCTAATCACTGTGCTACCGCGCCCTGTCTGCTGCACCGTGGACTGCGTGCAATAATTCCATTGTACAGGATTCCTCTGAAGCAAAACCATCGACGCCTGAGGCAAGAATGGGCTCATCAACATAGACACTGGCGTGTCGATTTTCAACAAGTCGTCTTTTCCGATGAATCCCTCTTTAATTTGGGGTACAATGCCGCATCCACTTTAGACGCTATAACGGTGAACGTCACCTTCCTGACTGTGTTATTCAACTTCATACCGGACGAACGTCAAGAATAATGATCTGGAGTGCTATTGGGTACTTTAGACGATCTCAGCTGCTTAGAATTGTGGGCAATCTCAATAGCAACCGCTACATCAGAGAAGTTCTGGAGCCCGAAGTTTTACCCTTCCTTCAACGCATTCCTGGAGCTGTATTTCAATAGGAAAATGCCGGTCTACATGTTGTTAGGAATGATCAAAACTTTTTTTCAGAACAACGTATACAACTTCTGTCTTGGTCTGCTTATTCACCGGATATGTCACCTATTGAACATGTCTGGAATTTCATCGGTCGGCGGCTCGCTTGTGACGCTCGTCCAGTAGATACAGCTGAACTTTTGGTTCAGATAAAAGCAATATGGAATATTCTTCCTCAGGTACAAATTATTCAAAATCTTCTTGATTCGATGCCAAGTCGTTTAGAAGCACCTATTGCAGCGCATGGTGGCATCACTAAATACTGATTTTCAACATGTTACATTGTTTATTTACTCTGTAAATTTAATACTTTATTCGTATCAATACAGGTCGCTTGTGGAATAAATTTTATTCATTTTTGATGATTCCTTTATGGTGTTGCAATTTTTACGAACAGGAGTTTAAATACGATTATCCATCTGAAAGAATAACCATATCAAATTTGAAAAATATCGACACAGAATTAAGGACTTTTTTTATTTGTATACGTAATAAACAAATAAGCAGCCACATTGATTTTTAAATATATAGGTAAACTTTAGAGAAGACAGGCAATCTCCATATCTCAACTTTTAACTTCATATTCAAATGGATATTAAAGACCATGTTATCTAGTAACTTCAAAATCGAATAAAAAGAGTATATTTTATCTGATTCAAAACCACGTCTTTTTTACGTTGCTGCAGCACTTTCAAGATCTCTAAAACGCTATTTATCAGTCTGTTGAGATCGCTGAAGAGAGTGTTTGACAAGAGCAAAATTAGTTCTCGAACAAATTGTTCGATTGCTGGGGTTTGAAAGACATTTTTCTCTCCAGCTAATTTCAGAGGTTCTGATTAATGATGCCCAGCGATTTATTCTGATTCCCTTCTTACACCACGGCTCACGCTTTTAAGATATCATAAAAAGTAAGGTGAGTTCTTTTAGGTTATGCTTATTATCTTTGAGGAAATGGCTTATCGTCTTCTGAAATAAATAGATATTATTTTCCAAGACGGAAAGTATTAAAATATGCTGTAAATAAAGTTGGATAGTGTGATGACAGAGATAGACTTTGATAGATTTACACGAGAAATGAAAACAAATGATTGTTTTGCAAATATAGATATCCAGCGTGTCACACGAAATAGCTGCATGCTGCATTATTGTCTTATATGTGCTTAAATACATTGCTCTTGTTTTTTCCTTAATTACTTTCATAATTTAGGATTTTTTCCGCTATTGTTGATGGGGCAAGTTTTTGTAACTTGGAAAATAATAGGCACTTAAGACGTGCTGTTTGAAGAGACAAATTGTGCTTTCTTATAGCAACGAACTAATTCATATTAAATACTTTCAACAGAAGTACTTGTAAAAGGTGCGCATAACTGTTTTGCAGAATTATTCATGAAGTCGAATTTACTATATCTGAGTGAATAAGAGAGACGAACTTACTTATTAATTCGTACTATGAAGTCCAGGTAGTTGGATAGTATTGAGAAATTAAATACTATTTGAGATTTAGAGTGGAATCTTATTTAATAAAGGAAGACGTCTGAATGTCTGTCTGTCGGTGCAGTCTGTAGCGGGAAATCTAAGCGTAGATACGGTCATGAAGCTTGTTACACAGGTACTTGAGGACCCAAATAGGTGCACTTCGGCGTTATTTCTTTAAATTTTACATTAGTGTTTTAGTCATTTTATATGTTCGAAATTCCTTTTATCTCCCTAAAATAATATAAAATGCATGTAGAAAAATGCGGCTCGAATTTCATTCGAGGCACGGCAAGGTCATTGACAAGAGGATTAGAGATTTGAATTTTTGAATCTAGATTGTAATAATATAATCAACCCCTAAAATAATCCCGTTTTTTATGATAATAATTCTTAACCTTAGCAATTAAGAATTTAAACGGCCACAACGTTTTTTTAGAGCATTGCGTGCATGATTGGTGAATTGAGTAGTAATGGACGTTTATTTAAGCGACCCGGGTAACAGTGGGCAATTCATTCTAGTTCGTAAACATAACATAAGCATAAACATGACGTAAAATAAGAGCATAAAACATAAATAGAACGTAAATTATAACATAATTATAACATACAATATAACATAATTATAACCTAAAATATAGCATAATTATAACATAAAATATAACATAATAATTATAACATAAAACATAGTATTCGTAAATATAACGTAATATAAAAACGTAAATGTAACGTAAACGTACGACTTCTCAAACACAGCCTGAGACAATAAATAAAAGGTGAAATACCTATATCAACTAAAAGGTACTGTGGTTTGTGATATATATTTTATTGATTCTGATGAGGCAATGTTTAATCAAGATCAATAGTGTTATCACTATTGATCGTAATGAATTTTATTTAAATCAGCGTTGTCACATCGCCTACTCTCACATATCAAAGTTAATAAGTTCTGCAAATTGGTATTTTTGCAATTTTATAACATTTCTAATGTATAATAATAATCGTTATTACGTTATCATAATAATTGTTCTTATGATATAGTAATAATTGTTATTACGATATAATAATTGTTATTACGATATCTTTAATTATCCATCATTCTTACAATTTAAATAGAAGCTTCTTAAGCTCCTATTACACGGCAGTAATTTGAGACAATAAACCGTTCGCAAAACAGCTTTGGGACGTTTGGGACGTCACTTCACGCAACACAGAACGAAAGTGACGTCACTCCAAGCAGCAAATGGGGAAGCCTGTGAACGATTTGTTGTCCTAAATTACTGTCATGTAATAGGGGCTTTAGACAAGTTCTTCAACAACTTTGCAAGGAGAGGTCTGTGAGTGTACACTTCAGGTCTATCTATAGTAAAGTGACTATACCTGGATAAATAATAATGATTTCAGAGCCCCTAGCGGAGAATTGAAAAGATAGGATAACGAACTCAGCTACAAATCTAAATAGACGAAGAAAGCCAGTTACAAAGTTGTAGAGTTTTTTCTAATTTGTAAGATTCGATACAGAAGCGATTACAGAAGCCATTTATTTGGGGTGGGACAACCCAGTGGTTACCTCGCGAAGATTGCACTCGAACGACCCGCGAGTTCGATTTTGGCTCTGTTCAAACTGTCTCCATGTTCACGCGAAGTACGGGCACTTTAAATATGTGGGTCCGCAAGTCCTTCCGAGAGGTTGGTGGTAGGAAAAGGAGGGTAGGAGGAAGGTGGGTGCCACTCTCACTGAGTTTCGGTCTAAATTGGGTAGTTTAAATGGCTTTATTCATCCATCTCACTTTGCTGTTGAGTTCGATATCCTAACTTCTTCAATTCTCCAATAAGAACGCTTGGTTACATCAATATATATGGATTTGCGTTAATATACATGGTTACATTAATGTAGATGAACTTACATTAATATCCATGCTTACATTAATATAGATAGAATTACATTACTATTCATGGTTACATTAATGTAAATTGACTCACATTAATGTAGTTACATTAATATAGTTGGACTTACATTAATGTACATGGTTACATCAACATAGAGAACTTAATGTGAACACTTGTGGAACTTTCATTACAATGCTTTTGTGCCGCTTAACCTTTTTCTTACGGGTTGGACAGCGTCAATCCGAAACGAAGAACCTCTCAAAAAGACAAGTATTTGACATACCCTATCCCAAACAGTTCGATCCTCCTTTGCAGACATTGGCGTCCATGGACGCCAATGCCCATCCGCAAGCAAGAGTTTAAGGACTCTTCTAGGAATCCTCCTTATCTTATTACCACTCTTATAACCACTCTTTGAAGATCTCATTACCACTCTTTGAAGATCTTATCACCACTCTTTGAAGATCTTATTACCACTCTTTGAAGATCTTATTACTACTCATATTACCACTCTTTGAAGATCTTATTACTACTCATATTACCACTCTTTGAAGATCTTATTACCACTCTTTGAAGAATACTCAATGACTGAACTGTAATATTTCAGTAATTTATTTCCCAATATATGCATGTTTTAGAATAAATATTTTTGAAGTGGTATACTTTAATTTAAAGCAATGCGTACGAGTATAATATAAATATGTCAATCGGAAATTCATCCAAAAACCACAACTGTCAATAAGTTCAAAGTTTCGATGAAACGAATTCCGAGTTCCACGTATATTACAATATTTACCTTTCGCGGAAAAAGTATAAAGAAAATTACGAGTGATTTTTCTGTTTCTTTGAATAAGCGGCTCTTCATAAATTCTGTTTCCGAAAGCTTTCTATGAGCATACCGATTTTTCTTCTGTCGGTAACTGGAAGTATATAAGTTTATCTTATTCGGGCTATTTGAATTTTGTACATTCCATAATTTAGGCACTTTCAATGTATTTTGGAATAAATCAGAAACAGTTTTAGATCGGAATTTGTTATGTGAAATTAAAATATCTGATATGTGACAATAGATGATTCTCCCGACCGATATTCAAATTTCGACTTTGAGGGAAGAGGAAGAGAAAACGATAACACACATCAAAATTCTTCCATAGTTGATCTTGATAATAATAATTATTAATTTTTGCGTAATCTATTAAAACAAAATTATCAAATTTCATATAATTCGCCTTTTCCGGGAGATATAGCGTTCCGTGTGGAAAAGTAAGTATCTCAATGTCTCAAGAACGGTTTATGATAACTACTAAATATTTGTGCTCATTTACATTTTGTCTGTGAAAATTGCAACACCAAAAAACAGTAACACGACATAAAGAATTCTAATGTGGTCAGTACACGACTTTCCTTATATAATGCAATGAATTTACTACTTTTGCAATAAAAAAATAATGTATAAGATCAACGGTACTCTGTTTTCATCGTTGAATTGTACATTTGGTTATTCTCCGGATGACAACATGTAAAACTATTTCAAAGTACCCAATTAACTTATATTTCGCGGAACTCTAAATAAACAATTATCAATATTGATAGCATCTTCAATACGCGATATAGTCCATATATTAAAATATTTTCATAATTAATTCAACAATTAGGCATCATTTTCATTAATTTTTCTTTAATTTCATGAATCATTTTTGCAATTTTGATGGTATTTTTGTCAATCTGGATTGAAATATCGCCAAATTGGCGATACTTTGCTAAATTGATCCCCAAGTTCGCCAAATGCATCACCAAGTGTTACAGACAAACGAACAGAAGAGCTTTTCGTACATACTAGAAGGTATGCCCGTCATATGATGGAAATCAAATTTTACGAAACATTGCTTCCCATATGGCGTTATTTTTATCAATTTGGCGCCATTTTAGTCACTAGGCAACATTTAAAATAGTCGCCAAGTTGGCGATGTTTCGCTAAATTTTTGTCAAGCGTTACGGACGGACGGAGAAATGGGTTATTCTTATAGTCTACTCTTATGTCCTTTCCAATATATTAAACTTTCATCAATTAGACGTCATTTTCATTGATTTGATTTAGCGTCATTTTTATCAATTTGGCAACATTTAAAGAATCGCTAAGTTGGCGTCATTTCGCCAAATTCTTCGCCAAAATCTCGCCAAGCCTTATGGACGGAGAAATAAGTTATTCTTATAGCAGATTAATGTCTATTGGCGTTCAAATACAAAAGTATTACCCAAAGTATCTTTTCTCATGAATGGAACTAACTAGACCTACGAGAATGATGTCTCCAAATTCATCGCAAGATATTACATATGAAAAGTGAAGATATTTCACAAAAGTTAATATTTTTTTTATTTTATGTGATTTTTTGATACATTTATCTAAAAAATGTGCAATATCTCGAGAACGGTTCATGCTAGCGTTCTAAAGTTAGTGTCTAATGAAAAATTACACAAGAAAGGACTATTTACGTAACTTTATTAAAGGTTTTCACTTTTCGATGATTTTTTCAAAATTTCACTTGAAAATTTAGGGAGGGGGGGGGGGGGTTAAAAATTCGATTGGGTTGAAAAACAATAGGCTTACAGTATTTATGGATTGCAATTTTTATACCAAATTTCGTTCGAATCGCTCCATTCGTCCATGAGATATCGTCTCCACAGATTCACTGACACACACACACATACACACATACACACACGCGCGCTCACACACACACAGACATCATCTCAAGAACGTTTGATTCGTGTTCAGGGATGCTTGAAATGTGCTCTCCCGTCGAAAACTGGAATTCGAATTTTCGAGCCCGTTACAATACTATGTATTATACTATGCATATAAGAAAAGTAATAAAATGTGTCTCCCAAATTATTCGTTACCGTAGGTAACTGATTACATTTACAGAACTATGCATGAAATTTTGGTTCAAAATTCAGTATCATGTAAAGCTAACTGATTACATGTACATAACTATTCACGATATTTTGGTTCAAAATTCAGTATCGTCTGAAGATAACTGATTACATTTACAGAACTATGCATGATATTTTGGTACAAAATTCAGTATCGCATGAAGCCCCCCAATCAGCAACAACAGCTTCTATAGTGCGTGGCTTTGAATGCAAAATGTTTTTGATATCATTGGGATTTTTGATATTGTCGTGGGAAATAGCCTATCAGGCTGCTTCTGTGCGAGTCCAGAATTCATTTGTGGTGGACGGCGGAAACACTTAACGTGTCAGAAGCGTAGCTACTGTATGTACAACGTGTTCGTTCGGGTATATGTCTGGTGAAGGTACAGTCTAGGAACGAATCGGTATCTTTTGTACATGAAAGGGGTCTTGAACATTCCGGGCCTCATGTGGGCGAGCATTCTCCTGATGGAATATAGCACAAGGGTAAGCCTGAAGAAAATATATCACCCCTGCTTTTAAAACATCCATGATGTATCGCTGGCTGCTGATTGTTCTCTTAATGCATATTAGGCGAGATCTCGAATGGAACTAAATGTCACCCCAAACTATGGCATTTGGCGTTGGGTACGAAGCTGTAAAATGCACGCTGTCATTGACCACGATATCTGAAAACACATATGCGACCATTACTGCACAAAATGTTACAATATTTACTACTCAAAATGTCTCAAATTATACATGGAAAAATGCATTGAAAAATAACTTTAAAGTCTTTTTTCTAAACATGTGGTTTCTTGATCTTGCACGCAAGATAATTCCGAAACTTTTCAATATTTTTTTACGAATTTCTTAGAAAATATAATATATGTTAATTTCGATAAAATGAACTTATTTTTTTCATGTTTTCTAGTTGCAAAAATATTTCCTTAGGATATCATGTGGTTGAAATTTCGAAAATTTTATAAAAGTTAAGAGCAACATTGTATGGAATATAAATGCACTTATTATATAATTTAATTTAGGCTCAGAATATTCAATTGCTCTTGAAGAATAATTTGATACCAAAATTTATGGACGTTACAAAGCGAATACCAAGCGTTATGGACTTAAAAATAAGTTATTCTTATAGCAGATAAATGACTATTGGCGTCAAATACAAATGTATTACTCAAAGTATTTTTTCTTATGAATGGAACAAACTAGATCCACGAGAATGATGTCACGAAATTTATCGCATGATATTACATATGAAAAGTGAACATGTTTCTCAACAGTTATATATTTTTATAAATTTATTTGATTATAAATTTATTTGAAAAATGTGCAATATCTCAAGAACGGTTCATGCTAGAGTTCTATAGTTTATGTCAATCGTTTTCTAAGGAAAAATTACTTACGAAATGTCTATTTGCGTAACTTTATTAAAGGTTTTGATTTTTTGATGATTTTTTCAAAATTTCACTCGAAAATTTAGGGGGTTCTGAACATTCGATTGCGTTTAAAGACAATAAGCTTCCAGTATTTATAGATTGTGATTTTTGTACCAAATTTCATTCGAATCGCTCCATTCGTTCATGAGACATCGTCTCCAAAGGCTCACTGACACCCGCCCCCCACACACATACATATTTTCACACGCACACACACACACACACACACAGACAGACATGACCGAAATATTCGATTCGTGATCAGGGATGCTTGAAATATGCTCTCCCGTCGAAATTCGAATTCGAATTTTCAACTCCGTCACAGGACTTTCCTTATACATTATGTATATAAGGAAAGTAAAAATGAATTTAAAACCTTCTCATTCTGCAAAAAGTGGTGCATCGTTCATGCAAACAATCTTTGCATATGAATTTATTGCTTATCTATCAAAATTACATTTCATTCCAATTTATGAAATAATATTTTAAATAAGAGATTGGTAAAATTCGATAGTAAATCCTTGATTTAGTGTCCTTGTTACTACTTTTATTCACTTACATATATCTTAGGAGATATATTTTAGTGCACTAAATCTTGATTTCATGCAAGAAGGATGAAAGAAATAATGTAACACCTGTCTCTCGTAACTACCTCCAACTACATTTCTGCCAATCAGTACAAAGTTTTCAATAAACAACTTCCTTGCATATTAGAATATTTATGGTCTTTGGAAGAATGTATAAAGGAACTACAGAAAGTAATATATTACACCCGGATTTTTCTATTTCTTTGAGCCTGCAGTTCTTTAGAAATGCAGTTTTGTGAAACAATTGTAAGGATTTTTCGTCTATAGGTAACTGCAAGTAGTACAGATTTCTCTTATACGAGCATTTATTTGCAGTTTAATAGCACATTTCCCTATAAATAATATGACTTAAGCATATCTGCAATAATACAAGGAGATGTTTGTTTGTCTGTAGTGGAAAATTTTAAGCGATGTACAGGCATGAAATTTGGCACTGAGATAACCCAGTTTTTGAGAATAAACCCCCTCGGGGTGATTTTTTTATAATTCGAATTAGTGTTTTTGTTATTTTTAAGGAAGCGCAATTTTGAACAATTTTCCCACAAATAGGCTCATTAGAGATCGAAAATATTATCGTAGAGCTTTCATCATCATCAACACCATTGAAAAATCGACGAATTATTTTTTTACAAAGCTTTGAATGAAACTCGTGTTATGAGCAGACGTACATTCGTGAATTGAAAAAGTATATAATTTTCGTGTTTTGAAGAAGTTATCTATAATAATGAAAGCGCTCTATTAATAAGGAATGCAATTAATAATGAATTCCGTTCGTGATGACGTAATGTATAATAATGAATGTCGTTCATAATGACGTAATCTATAATATTGAATGCAATTTATCCGGGGAGTCGTACATGAGTCTATAATGAATGCATTTTATCCGGGCTGTCGTACATGAGTCTATAATGAATGCAATTAATCCGGGCATATAATCTATGATAATGAATGCAATTTATTCGGGCAGTCGCACGTGAGTCTATAATGAATACAATTAATCCGGGCTTAAATACGTAATCTATGATAATGAACGCAATTTATTCGGGCAGTCGCATGTGAGTCTATTATGAATACAATTAATCCGGGCGTAATGATATAAGCTATAATAATGATTGTAATTTATGCGGGCAGCAGCTAGTGAGTTTATAATGAAATAAATCTATTAATAATGAATGCAATTAATCCGAGTGTAATGACGTAATCTATAATAATGAATGCAATTTAGTCGCACGTGAGTCTACACAGCGGTTGACAACACCTTTTGAAAAATTAAATGAATGAATGCAGTTAATACCTTTATATCCCGAGCAACGTCGGGTATCATTTTACATAAAATAATAAATCAGAAGTAGTTAATAGTGAATTCAATTAATAGTAGAAGTAGTTAATAGTGAATTACAGTTAATGAATGAAAAATATATGAATAATTTGAAGAAAACAATTACGATGTGGATAGTAAGTCAATTTTCAGCACAACGTGATGCATAAACGCCTGTTAAATTTAGAAATTTAATTGCAATTAATTTTATCTACTAATATGTTCCCTAAGATAATATTATTGATATTAAATTAGCATTACGTGAAATGAAATGTGTGACCTTTTTGGTCTCTAATTCTTGGCACATGAATTGTTTACAGTTGCGTGTAAAATTCGCATCGAAATACTACCAACATTAAAAAACATCTCCTGAGGTATAGACATTTTGTGAATTTGTTTGCACCGAAATGTAAAACATGCCCTTTTAACACTTTACAACATAGTTGAAAGTATTTATGACTTTGTTAACACTTTACAACATAGTTGATTATGATTTTGTTTATTCTGTTTGTCTATCTGTCTGTCCGTTAGCACGATAACTGCCGTAAAAATGACTTTATCAAAATGAAATCTTAGTATGCTGTTCAGGCGGTCCCTGGGACCTATGGGAATATAAATCTATAATATCACCCAAATAGTTTTGGATTGAATCCGGGTTGAAAAAATGAAATACATTGAACCCTATGGGACCTAATTTTTCAAACATATTTTAAGCGGATTTAAAATTCACAAATTACTTCGAAAGTTTTATGAAATATTCAAATTAACCCATAAAATATATAAAAAAATTTTAGCAAAATATATTCAGCAGTTTTTAAATGAAAATTAAAATAATAATTACATCCTTTATATGGAGAGATCACGTGACCAGAAGATATTGAATTTTCTTCAATGAGTCGTCATTTTCATTGATTTAGCGTCATTTTTATCCATTTGGCGAGTTTTTCGTTAATTTAACAACATTTAAAAAAGTTCCCAAGTTGGCGACATTCCGCCAAATTCATCGCTAAAATCTCGCCAAGCGTTATGGATGGAGAAATAAGTCATTCTTACAGTAGATAAATGATTATTTGCGCTCAAATACAAAAGTATTACTCAAAGTATCTTTTTTCATGAATGGAACGAGCTAGATCCACGAGAATAATGTCACCCAATTTATCGCATGGCATTACATATGAAAGGTGAACATGTTTCTCAATCGGAAATATATTTTTTTTATTTTATATGAATTTCTGATAATTTTTTTTGAAAAATCTGCAATATCTCGAGAACGGTTCATGCTAGCGTTCTAAAATTTATGTCAATCGTTTTCCAATGAAAAATTACTATAAGAAATGTTTATTTGCGTAACTTTATTAGAGGTTTTTATTTTTTGACGATTTTTTCAAAATTTCACTTTAAAATTTAGGGGGGGGGGTTCTGAACATTCGATTGCTTATAAAAACAATAAGCTTCCAGTGTTTACGGATTGTAGGTTTTGTACCAAATTTCGTTCAAATCGGTCCATTTGTTCGTCAGTTATCGTCTCCACAGACTCACTGACACACACACACACACACACACACACACACACATACATACTTTCACGCACAAACACACACACACACACACATCACTTCAAAAATGTTTGATTCTTGATCAGGGATGGTTGAAAAGTGTCTCTCGTCGAAAACTCGAATTCGAATTTTCGACCCCATTACTTTCCTTATACGTTATTGTATATAAGGAAAGTAATAATATTGTAATACATGGGCTGTAACAAAAATTCGATAGCCAATCGTTTTTTTAGAATCATGGCGACTCCTTTTCTACACATTACCCTATAATATTAAGGAAAGCGAAAACTGTGTTTAGCGATTTTCTCTGGAATCAGACGTTTGCATTCAAAATATGTTTCTCCAGCCTCTAATGTTTGAAAGTTCAATTATAAATGCATCACGCCACAAACATTCGCAAAATATATGTGATCTCTACAAGAAAAGCACGGAATTTTTCATCGCAGATATTTCATTGCATTGAAAGTGATAGAGCAAGATTCTCGTGCTTCGAGACACCACTTTATGCTTTAGACAGATTACTATCAGAATCATTTATCATGGAGACTTTTGAAATATCTTGAAATGTAAACGTGATAGATTTCTGAAATTCTGAAGAAACCGAAGTGTTATTTTTTAGATAAATTATAAAGTATTAGGAATAAAATATTGTGAATATATATTGTGGAGATATACGATGTGAATATGATAAATGAAATGTTAGCAGCATAGGAAACGCAATGCTATATATTAAATGTGAATCACATCATTGATAAAATGAAAATGAAAATCTAAGTATACTTTTTCATAGAAACATAATTAATAACAATTCATATGTAGGCAGCCCATGATTTTTTCAATGGTTTTACGTCTTTCACAGCGAAATAATGATGTACAAGAGCCATGGCATATTGTTTAAAAAAAAACAACCCATAAAAAATTGAGCTACAGCCTCGAAATTCAGCATGTATGTATTGATTGAGGAGCTATGTAAATGATTAGAATTTGGGAGCAGAAAAACATTTTTATTAAGAGACAGTGACAACAAGAAAATGATTTTTAGTAAGTGCACTTACTAAAATGTCAATCCTCCTCTAGCAGCTATTCAAGGCGATATCCGGTGCGACTTAGAGTCAGATGCTTAAGTCTCTAAAAGTGTCTGTCAACAGTGTTGCAACTGGTCAATGAATTCAGTGTTATTCTGAGAAGGCTGCAATTGCCGGCCCAGCATGTTCCCGACGTGTTCCACTGGTGATAGATCTGGGGACCTAGATCACCATGGAAGGGTATTAAATCCATCCTCGAAGACATTATTAAGAAAGTCACGTCGTATGTGGTTGAGCGTTGTTTTGTTGGTAAATAGAACCTGGGCGGATTAATAGCATAGGCAGAACAATCGGCTGCAAGATATTATTGATGTACAAGCAAACCTTCAGTTTGGCATGTAGCACAATTACAGGAGATAGGCTGTCTCACGAGATGGCTCCTCAGACTGTCACACTACGTGTGATCGCCGTGTTCGATAAAAATTTTGGGATAGGGACGCTGCTCAGTTCTCTTTCATACACGTATGCAGCGATCATTCAGCAGTGAGGGAGAAGCAGGATTTGTAGCTAAAGACAACATTCCTCCAATCGGACAGTGCTCAGACTGACCAGCTCGGCACCAATCTAGACTGTTCTGCCTAAATTGAGAGGTCAGTGATAAATGTCTTAATGGACGTCGACACCTAGTCCCACCTTCTTCCAGTCGTCTCCGAATAGTATCCTTTGATACAGGATGCATGGAGGATGGCAAATGTATTTGAATGGCTGAAAGCGATGCCATTGGTGATTAGTGAGGACGTGGCTCCTCTCATAAGTGCAAGATTCTCTCGAGCAGTTGTCTGCCCGGGGTGGCCTGAAGCTCTGCGACAATTACATGTGTCTTCCTGATCCACTATTGCCAACACCGAACAACTACCATGTCGCTTTGACCGAGTTGGCGACTGGTACGTCTGTTGTTATCTCTCTCTATATCCGACAGTTGTTCGTAGCGCCTTTGAGTACGTCTTAGAGGCATCTTTGTACACAACTTGCAGTATCATAGCAAAAAGTTCAGTTTCAATTGCCGATGAGTGAGAACACCTGTCGTTTTAAATGTTGCATACTGCGCCAATCTGATGAGCGTGGCATGATCCATAAAACGTCATTGGCGCTGACAGTTCGATCATTTGCATAACTCTTAAAACGACATTTTTATGTCGAGTTTCGCGGCTGGAACTCAATTTTTTTATGGACGCATATATTATTTGCAATATAGTGTATTTACTTGTTAAACTTGAATTGTACATTAACATTTGAAACTTTTCGCGATAACAACATGGAATATAAAGTCAATTCTACACGTATTCGTCTTTCCAAACTTTTCTTATGCTCAAAAGATTTTTTACACTAGTTCTTTGTTTTTAAGTGTGTGAAGTAGTTCGTTGCATTTATCATGTTGGAAAAAACTGATCAACGAGTTTGTATTAGATTATATTAGAATTTGTATTAGAAGGTTGAAACTTACAAAGATACATACTTAGTTACAGAAAGGTTATGGAGATAATTTCATGAGTCATACACAAGTTTATAAAAGGTATAAAGTTTTAAAGATGGTCATGAAATATTTCAGAGTGATGAACGTTGCTGGAGGCCCTCAACCGGCAAAATTGAAAATAATTTCAAACTTGTGTGAGAAAATCGCCGAATCGTGTGTTATCTGAAGACTTCAACCTTAGTTTCGGCTTGGTTTAGTTGATACTTATAGTCGATTTGTGCCTCAGACAAATTTGTGTTAAAATTGCTTCCCAGATGAGTAAAAAATGGTCCGTACCTCAACTGCCGCTGACCCTATTGAATGCGACTAAAACGAGAAAAATTTTAGAAACTATCATAATTGGTGATTCATCTTGGGTTTATGGGTATTAGCCAGAAACTAAGGCCCACACTTCATAGTAAAAGACCCCAAACACTCCCAGGTCCAAAAAAACACGACAGAGCTACAGCAATGAAAAATTGATGTTGAATATGTTTTATACGATCATGAGGGAAATATGAATTATGAATATGGTCCACCAAGCCTAACAATCAGCAAAAAGTATTGATATCAAGTTTTGTGGCGTTTGAGAGACGCAGTTCGTCCAGAATCGCAAGAGAGTTGCGAATGGAAATTTCACCATGACAACGCGCCTGAGCCATACATCGCAACATGTGCAGAAGTTTCTCTCTAATCACCGCATTCCACAGATCCAACAACTCTCCTATTTCTCAGACCTCGTTCCCTTTTTTTTCTGTCCCCAAAATCAAACTCTGTCTGAAAGGGAAAATATGTTAGGATACTATGCAGCAGTTTCTGTGTAATCACCGCATTTCACAGGTCCAACAACTGCCCTAGTAGTATTAGCATGATGGGTTTTGGATAAATTTTACTCCTGAATCACACACCGGATGCCGTTGTAGGCACTTGACGCACAGATGAGCGCTTAGCACTTCACAGGGTGTGTGGTAGCGTGGATAGATGTGCAGTGGAAGTTTAGGATGAGAAGGGGAAAAATGAGGGTTGATGAGGTTAATGTGTAAAAGTCGTAATTGTATGAGATGAGTGTCCGTGAGTACTTAGCGGTGCATGGGGTATGTGAAAGCGTGGATTGTGAGGGATATGGAGAGATTGAGAGTAAATGGATGTTGATTGGGTAAATGATGGACTAGAAGAAGTAGTAGAAGTTGACTGAATGAGATGTGGACGGATGAGAAAGTAATGAAAAAACTACTTGGTAATTGAACGTTAATTGTATTTGGAGTTGTGAGAACGGAGATGCTGCGTGGACGTTCGTATGTCCATCAATAATTGTAATAGGGCGAAGATAGTCGAACTAATTGGAAAGTGAATTAGAACGACGAAGAAGGAATATGACAGATAGGGAAAAACTCTATCAGCGTGCTGAGGAGGAAGGGTTCTTTATAAAGTTATATGAGCAGTGTTTAGTAGACTTACGACTTGATCGTCTCTAGGATTAATCCGATATCTGGAGCAAAAATGCAGTCAATCATGGGAAAGTTTGATATATTATACGTTAAAATGGAAACATTAAACTTTGCATATATAGTGCGTGCGGTGGAATGGTTTCAGAATTCAGACCAGGCTTCGATATGGATACGCTATATGTCATCGCTTTGAAAAATATAGTGAATATACTTCCTAATGTGCACGAGGTTATGTTCCAGCTGAAGGATATACCCACGTCAATACGAGAATACATATTTAGGCGATATGCTGCTCATGTGGAATATAAGCCGCTATCAATGAGAACCAAAGTTTTAGAACTGCTACCGCATGTTCACTTGGATAGCATGATTGAGTACGGACAGTCATATACCAAAGGATATTTCCGTGTATGTGCCAGTACATAGGTATTGGCCGACATCTTTGATCGGCGGGGAGAAGAGTGGCACGTTGTTGTCAAATGATATCTGATCATCGAACTTGATGTGTCCAACGTATATTTATCCCTTTGCGAAGTTTGCATTATGTATGAAGCCATACTTGACGATGTCACCTTTATGCAAAATATGCATATTGTATTGAAATATCCGCATGCATTTGATTTTATTTTTCAATCGAGCATGTGGCGTTCTAGATGCAAGTAAATCCCCATATTTGTTTTAAAACAAAAACTCGACTGTTAAAGCTGGTTGGGTTTACAGATGCATTCGCCGCATGAGTATCTTACAGCATCGGAAGAATTGGATAATTGCTGTCAGTGTCTAACTGGATGTCATTCTATTAACTAATGGATAACTGGATTAGAATAGTAAGTCATAATGCTTTTTTATTTACTTTATGTAGTTGGGGGCTATTTGAGGCGTTGTAATCATGTATAACACGTTATGTTATATATATATTTGTAAAATCAAAAGACAAGAAAAAAAACTAAAATTGTTACATTGCCTTTTTTAGAAATTCGGAAGCGGCAAGTGAATGAATTGGAAGATGTGGATGAAATGGTCTTTTGAAAATGATTGACATGCACTGCATGATACTTATTCTCAACATAGTATTTGTGTTTAATGCATTATAAATTATTTACCTGGCATATTTGTAGATGATGTGTGGGTCTTGTTAGTTTTCGGTAGTTACTTTTACGATTGAACAAACCCGTAGTGTGCTTTTGAGTGCTTTAAAAATATGATCATAATTCTTTTACATATATATGTGTATAATACATAAAAAGCTATATCTAAATGCAAAATGTTTTTTTTTTTGCATTTTAAGTCATTCTAGAGGAGACATACGTCAGCATGGCATCGCATGCCTCCTTTAATGTTTTCAATTGGCATAGAGGCAATACCAATCATTTCAAAAGATGACTACAAAAATGTTTTGAACAGTGGAAATAACGTTGGACCAATTGTGTGGCTTCCGAAGGGAATTACCAAGTTTCAAATATGTAAGTTTTGTACTTTGACAAAAATGATGCTAAAGGACTTACTTGCTCAGATGCTTGAACTGTGGAAACTTTAAAACATAGAAGTAACGGCATGGCACGATGTGAACTTTACACAAATGGCGGGCATACTGTGACAATTCTCCCACTCGCTTGCTAAATAGAAAGGGGGGATGAAAACGATCATACGTCACACAAGTCGTTTGTTTGAGTACTAGGTAGTGGCCAAGAAGAGAAATTTAAGATACTAGTTCTTCGACAAAAGACTACCGAGGTCCAAAAGGATACTCACAAAACAGATCAAACCGCGGTTGAGGCTGAGGAAATTGTAGCTGAGACTGAGGAAATGGAAGCTGAGACTGAACTTGCTGATAAATCCAATGATGAAAAGATGGATGAAATCCTCAACCTCTTCAGAGGATTTATCAGTATGTTCAACCTAGACGATATAAAACATCTGTTGATGCAGCTCGCTGAGTTAATTAAAAAAAAGAGCGATCCAATGCAAATGGTCTTTGAGGCTTTTAAATTAATCGCGGAATTTAATAAAAGCAGTGAGAAACAAACCCGCCATGAATAGGTCCCAAAAAGAAAGTTTTAAAATAATATTTTGGAATGCGAACGGCATATCTCCAAGAATAAATGAACTTAGGAGCTACGTAAATGAAAATGATGTAGATGCCCTGCTAATCCAGGAAACTAAAGTTAGAGAAAACAAAAAACTAAATATAGCAAACTATAATAGCTATCATACCCTTAGCTCAAATATAACTGCTAGAAATCCCCATGGAGGAACAGCAATATATATTAAAAGTAATATTCCCCACGAGGAAATAAACAACATAAATCTTCAAGGTATAGAAAATACTAGTATAAAAATTAAAATAAATAATGTAAACCCATTTATCCTAACTTCAATATATGTCAAAAACATGAGTGGTATAAATGTAGCTGCGCAGCTGGAACTGCTTTTCTCGCGATATCCAAACACAATACTCGCGGGCGACTTCAATGCACACCACCGAGCGTGGGGCAGCAGGAGAGCCAACACACGCGGTACACAGATACATAGATTGCTAAACACAACAAACACTGACATCATTGCACCGTCGAGACCAACCTGCTTCTCAGGTGCCAATGGCTCATTCATAGACTTTGTCCTAACGAGAAACATAGAATACGCTCACACAATTGATACCCTGGATGAATTCGACTCGGATCATCTACCGGTACTGGTGACATTCGATTTGAACACTCCCCTTCCAGCCTCTCTGGGACAAGAGAGGGTGAACTGGAACGTTTTCAAAAGAGCACTTTTCGAGCCGCATTTAGCAGTACCCAACATTATGAGCACGGCGGATATTGACTCTGCCACGCACACACTCACAGCAGAAATCAGGAGAGCTATTGCATCTGCCACAACACATCGTGAGTCATCAAAAATGCCAACACTTTCCCACCATGTCAAACAGTTAGTTAAACAGAGAAATAGAATGCGTAAGACATGGCAGGCTAACAGAGACCCTACCCTTAAAAGGGAGCTTAATAGACTCACGTGTAAAGTCAGTGAAAAAATTGTCGCAGAAAAGCAGCAACAGTATAAAGAATTAATCGAATCCCTTAGCCAGGAAGACGTATCGCTCTGGCAATTCGCTAAAAAACTCAGGAAACCTCAAATTAAACTCCCGCCACTAATAGATGGCGCTAATATTGCGTACTCAGAAGAAGAAAAGGCAGAGGCGCTTGCTAGGCATTACGAAAAGCAATTTGAACCAAACCACGATCTAATGTGTCAGGACACCCTAAGAATGGTTAGGCAAACTCTAAACAATTTCAGGAACTCCCCGGTCACGGCTGAGATTAACCCAGCCACCCCGCAAGAAATAGTAGAGATTATCAAAAACCTTAAAAACCGTAAAAGCCCAGGGCACGACAAAATCAGGAATATCGCGGTAAAAAACCTACCCTTAAATATAATATTTTACTTGACCATCTTAATAAATAAAATACTAGAACTAAATTATTTCCCCAAAGAATGGAAGGAAGCGATAATTATAGCGATCCATAAACCTGGTGAGGATGCCTCAATTCCAGCCAACTACAGACCAATCAGTTTGTTGCCGACACTTAGTAAAATTACTGAGAAAATAATTCTTAAGAGACTGAACACGCACCTTAGTGAGAATGACATTATCATTCCGGAGCAGTTTGGATTTCGGCCAAAACACTCCACAACTCATCAATTGCTGAGAGTGGTAGAGTACATTTCTTCTGGTTTTAATAATAAGACACCCACAGCTGCGATTTTTCTTGACATCCAAAAAGCCTTTGATAAAGTGTGGCACTGTGGATTAGCTTACAAATTGATCACTCTAAAAGTCCCTGACGCACTTGTCAAACTTTTAATTTCATACCTAAATAACAGACACTTTCAAGTCAGAGTAAAAAATAACTTATCTACACCCAAGCTCATTAAAAGTAGTGTACCGCAAGGATCCATCCTGGGCCCGACACTCTTTAACATATATCTAAATGACATTCCCAGGACCCCAGACACGGAGCTGGCACTCTATGCAGACGACAGCGCGATACTTGCAAAACACCCTTACGTCTCAGTAATGCACAGACAGCTACAACAACACTTAGACATACTCCAAACATGGCTGGAAAAATGGCGAATAAAATTAAATCCCAATAAATGTCATTGGATTTATTTCTCAAGAAAACGTAAACCTCCGCCTCCTCTGTACATAAACAACCATGCCCTAAAAGCGGAAAAATCTACTAAATACCTAGGTGTAACGATAGACTCCCACCTAACTTGGAAACTGCACGTAACGAACATAATCAAAAAAACGTATATAACCATAGGAGCCTTATACCCAATGATAGGAAACGGAAATCTAAGTTATCAAAATAAACTCCTAATTTATAAATCGGTCATCTGCCCGGGAATGCTGTATGCAGCACCCGTATGGGGATATGCCTGTAAAACTACCATAGACTTATTAGAGACAAGACAAAACAAAACCCTAAGGATTATAAGGAAAGCCCCTAGATACTTAAGAAACTCGGTAATTAGGAAAGACTTCAAAATAAAAACTGTTAGAGCCCAAATCAAAAAGCTAGCGCTTAAATTCTACAAAAATCTGCCATCTGTCCCAAATGAACTATTTAATCTGCATGACTATGATCATCGCAAGGCTAAATCTCGTAAGAGACCCCGCTCGGTACTTAACTTTGATATTCGGTACTAGGAACGTCCCACCTTAATCAGTTGATATTAAAGAAAACTCGCGATCTTTGGTTTTCTACAAAATGTTTAAAATCCTAAACTGCAAAAATGCTAGGTTACCCTCAGATCTGCATCAACCCCCCAAACTGCTTAAACTCTTAATGTGCAACAAACTGCCACACTAGGAGCTAGGACAAATAATAAAAACAGTAAATCAAAAACCTCGAACCTCCAACTATGGACCAATGAAATAATGTCACAGTATGAAGATAAGAACCACACCTAGAGATTGGAGATTAAAGGCGCTTCGCGTCTGGTGCTCTGTTCTGGACGAAACTCTATGAAAGTTCTTCGGTTATTCCACTCTGGGGAGTGATGTTTCCCCCATGCAGCTGGTACGTTACATAGAATGCAAACAACACAACGGCTATAATAATGAAGCCTTTTCTGTTTGAATAAAATTTTCGAATTATGCAAATGATAACGAAGTATGTTAGGTTTTGTTGTATATATATATATTTATATATATATATATATTTATATATATAAATATATATTTATATTTATATATATATATATATATATTTGTATATATATATATATATATATATATATATATATATATATATATTGTCATTTAGAAAAATACAAAGACTTCGTAGATAAACACCATGGGCATGTTATAACGGGAAATCTAAATATTATTAATTATGATGCACTAAGATCACTGATGTTACTGGGTACTAAGTACCGTCTACCTACTAAATTTAAACATAAATTAATTTGTAAAGGTTTATTTCTTGACTTAAATAAATTTATCTATAAAATCAGTTATAAATATCAAATCCCTGTAGAAGCCTTTAAACCCTGGAGAGTCTTAATAGAGCAATACTTAAATCATTATATATATAATCAGAAAATTAATAATTCATATAAATTTAATTCAATTAAAAATGATATTAAAGAAATACAAAATGATTTTGTCATTACATATGTCGATAAAGCATGTGGAAACTACTCAATTATATGTAAATATTATTATAAAAATACCCTTCAGTCACACTTACTTAATAATCAAATCTATAATTTACATAAAACTAACCTTAAAATCTTATACAATAGAATATCAGCCAAATATAAGCAAATCCATCTAAAAAATAGTTGTAATAACATTCCATATATTGTTTTAGTACCCAAGTTTCATAAATCCCCTGTTGCTTTTCGAACCATTACCAGTGGGCATAATTCTTACATTACTAATGCTGGAAAATTATTATTAAAGATATTACATGAAATATCCTTGTCAGATGAAATCTCAAATAATTGTCATATTGTAAAAAACAGTTTTGAATTAGTTAAGAAATTGAAAACTCTTACAAATATTCGTAGTATTTATACCTTTGATTTCAAAGATTTGTTTAATAATATTAATATAGATGATCTGTATAAAGTTATATTAGGAATTTTTGAAAAATATAATATCAACCTAAAATATTCAAATTTTCTATTTAAAAAATTACTTAACTTCACTCTTTATGAGAATTATATTCAACATGCTGGTACTTTTTTTAAACAACAGGTTGGTATCCCACAAGGGGGGTGTGCCTCATCATTGTTAGCTAATCTGTATTTATTCTTCTATGAAAAAAACATTAATCCAAGCTTGCATAATATGCACATGTTTAGATATTTAGATGACATTTTATGTGTATCCCCAAATAATAATATCCCTATAGTATTAAACTTTTATCCAAAAAATTTACAATTAAATGCAAGTAATAATGACACAAATGTTGCAAACTTTTTAGATTTAAATTTAAATTTACAAAATTGTAATATGGTTATAAACTTGTATGATAAAAGACAGGATTTTAAATTTAATACATCAAAAATTCAACATTTTGACTCTTGTTTGCATATATCTGTATTTAAAAATATTATAATAAACCAGGCTCTTAGAATCAATAAAATTTGTGATGAAGATTATAAATTAGCGCACTTTATGGAATTATTGAGTACAGCGACTAATAATGCATATCCCCCCAAGTTTGTTATTAAAATTATCAACTCAGTGTATCAAATTTCACTCGATAACATCCTAGAAAACATTCCCAATTATAGTGACTAACATACAGTAGGGAAAAAAAAAAAAAAAAAAAAAAAATATATATATATATATATATATATATATGTATATATGTATGTGTATATGTCTGTATATATGTATATATATATATATATATATGTATGTATGTGTATATATATATTATATATAATTATTAATTATATAAATAAAAATGAAAAATAATAAACTAAGTCAAAAACATTAGAAAAATCAAAAAATAGGAAAATAAGATGCATTAACATTAATGTTTTGAATTTTATTTTCGCAAAAAAATGTAACTTTTGTCAGTATTGAAACTACGTTTTGAGCGCCCTTATAATGGTGTATAGTGGCATTCTCGATTATCCATTTTTCATATGAATTACTTGTTTAGTAGGAATTTTCATCTTTGATTCATATTCATATTCATGTTTGCATATTTGGGAAGTTGTATTCTGAATTGCTTGTCCAGTCTCCAGCTTAGACTCACTGGACGGGTTTATGAGTAACTCCGTGAACGTTCGTACTGCCTCCCTGGTAGAATTTCGACTTGTTCATTCCGGTGCTTCTAGATTAAGCTGTTGAGGTTGATCGTGTATACACGTGGTAGAAGAAGGGTTCATGCCGCATGGTAATACAATTTTCTTAATGTATCCTTTTTTCATTTTTTGATGCCTGTAGTCTGAGTTTAAGCATTTATAGTAATGTACTATTGCTTAATCTGAAACAGGCATTTGTTTGGATTAATTAGAATAAAATACTCAGACCTGAAGATGAATTTAATTCTAATTAATCATCGAATTTGGGATGGTGCTGTTCTTTTCTCTTATCGGCATTATGGCTTTGAATTTGCTTCTATGGTGATGTTAATATTACTTGAATTGTATTTTTTTATTTTTACATAATTCTTATTTTTACATTTCAAATATATATATATATATATATATATATATATATATATATATATATATATATATATATATATATATATATATATATATATATATATATAAGATTCATATGAGAAAAGGGGGGAATGACCAAATGCAAGGCATAAAATGGTAGAGGGGGATGCCGAGCCCTTTTTTCCGTTTAAAAGATTGCTTTTATGCCCGGGCAACACTCACGGTACCAATTCCATGCAGTAGCCATACTTCCGTAAATGTGTCAAGTCAAAAACACTCGAAAAAGTGCAAAGTAAACAAATAGGAATCAAGCAGGATCGCAAGGGAGAGGAAAAGAATGGAAATGCAGCAAATGCCAGAGTGCATTATATATACAAGCAGTTTACGCATGCGTAATTCGTTATTTTCACCTTCATCGTTCTATACCTCTGCCATATCCTTTAAGTAAGCATTTTCTCCCTCTTTTGTATTAAATAGGGAGTTATAATAACATGTCAGGAAGCCAATTGGATAATTCCGTTTTATTGTCTCCTTCATAATTTTCCTATCATGCATGATGCAATCAGACTTGAAAGTATTAATCCGTTGATTTCTTTTGAGGTAACCAATGACGACATTTCTGAAAATGTTTTTGGTCAAATTAGACCTCCAATCAATAATGTGATTGATTTCCAAATAGAAATTGTTTCTCTTGTCATATAAGACGGTATATGTACCATATCTACTGTCATGTTTTAGAGTGATGTCTAGAAAATCAACACTATCTTCCTCCTTACTTATATTCTCGATCAATTCCAGTTCTTTTGGATAAAAAGTAAATATTTCAAGCCTGTGCAACATGCTATTGCCAAGTCTGTGACAATATAAATAGCGTCTGTAATGTTTCTCATTGTTCTACCGACACGATCCTTAATCTAAATGGATCACCCCTTTTTTAAATATTCATATCGTCATTATTTTAATAGAATACGTGATTTCAAGTTTAAAAAATGCCAATCCCATCGATGTAAACTCTGCCCAGTGGCAGACCCTCTCCAAATATCTACTCAAGATCCCAGTTACGGTACATTCTGCAAAACTTATAATGTCATCTACTTTATAACTTTCCAAACATGCCAAGCCAAATATATCGGCCAAACCAAAAATCGTTAACATTTGCGAATAAACTTACATCGAAGTCAAATCGGCAAATCTCTTCTCACTGATGCAACTATCACCAATTTGGAACTCCGTCATTATGGAAACCATGATTTTTCACAAATAATTGTTACAATCATCGATGTAGTACCCAATCTGTCAGAAAGACTTTGGTGGGAAAATACACACATTCAACAATATGGAACAGCTTTCCCGTATAGACTCTATACGATCATATTTAATGACAATTATAATTTGGAATCCTGTAAAAATGAAAAACGTAACCTTGTATTACAAGATATCCATTGTGCTATAAAAAAGAAATGGCAAAGGAGAACTAGAAAAAAGAAAAATATCAGTTATAAAGCAACTCTTGAAAAGATCGAAACATTTATAAAAAAAAGTGTTAAGGAATAATAATAAAACCCGGTTGGATCAAAAATCTTATATTTAGTATAAAAAACGTTATATTCAACGCTTCTGGTGTTATTTGAAAGTGTATCAACTCGATGAACAACTAATCTATATAAATAAAAATGAAAATCTGTCTGTCTGTCTGTCTGTCTGTCTGTCTGTATGTTTGTCACACCATCACGGGAGAACGGCTGAACCGAATTTGATGAAATTTTGTGGGTAGCCCAGAAATAGCCCCACTTAAAATTATATCCGTGTTTTGAGTTTCTACGACCAGTGGTTCTCGAGATATTAGTAAAAAACGAAATTTTCGTTTGTCCCATCATCACGGAAAAACGGCTGAACCGAATTTAATGAAATTTGGTGAATAGCCTTGAAATATCCCCCCATAAATTTTGTCCAAGTTTCGAGTTTCTAAGATCTGGGATTGTCGAGATATTAATGAAAAACGGAACTTTTTCCTAGGAGTTCTACTCCCTAACTCCGTGGTTTATCCAAACGAAAAGCTTGAAAATCGTTTGAAAGTGAATTAAAATTTAATCTCTGAGTTTGATGGGAGATTTTTTGCGTTAATTAGTCACTTTCTGAAAACATGAATTGTTTGAAACATGATTTAAAGGGGAAATCTATCTCCATGGTTCATGGTTTATTTAAAACAAGCTTTTACGGAACAATGAGAAGTATAGAGAAATCAAAATCGTTATTTAATTTCGCAGTTTATGTTATAAGACATGACATATTTAACATGTTATAAGATTCTATCTTATATCATGTTACTCAGAAACGCAATTAAATTAAATCTGTCTGTTAATTTTAATAATTATTTTTTTGATTTGAATAATAAATAAATGGATATAAAAATATATTTTAGAAAAGAACGATTTGATTTTTCTTATAGCATTTTTGACTGGATAATATCAATTACGGTCTTCAGGTTTAAAAATTATTATTATTTATATATTCGGGGATTATTGATTCAAGGATTATTGATATTTTCAAGTTATTATGCAATTATTTTATTATGACAAAAATTGTTTAAACTCATATATTGTATGTTGTACGAATCTTCTACAAATACACGTGTATATCTTTTAATCTACGAGAATATAAGTAGTACAGGTACATTGACATATGTTTTGATATATATAGGCATATATTGGAATCAATTACGACCTTCTGGTATAAAGAGTACGGATATTATTGATGTTTTCAATTTATTACGTCATCTCTTTTATTTTGGCAAATATTTTTGAGACGCATATTGTAATACGGGTAATCTTCTACTAACACATTGGAATATTTTCTGATCTGCGACAATATAATTAGTACGGGGTTGCATATATTCATTCAATTCCTATTTTTTCTTCTGTAAATTTGCTTACAAAAGGGGGCAGGATGTTTTATTCTTCATATCTGATTGTGAAGATAATTTTGCATAGTGAGAACATATAATCTTAAACTTCTCTTTAGGAGCAATAAATTTAATATTTTAGCAGAATTTGCACATGATTGCGAACTTTAAGTTTCTTTAAATTATACACTCCGTACGAATAACGGGTGTGCTGTTAGTGGTTAATAAATTTTAACATTTTAGGAGGATATATCATGTTGCTCGGCATCGCAATTAAATTAAATGTGTTTGTTAATGTTTTTATTATTTTTTTTCGATTTAAATAATAAAAAAATGGATAAATGGATATAAAAGTATATCTTATGAATGGACGGTTTGATTTTTCTTTTAATTATATTAATTGCTGACTGCGTACATCAATTTCATTTATTTTGGCAAAGAGTTTTCAAGCTTATATCGCATTTAGCTACTAAACTCATATATTGTGTTTAGCCAATAAATTCATATAGCCGATTGTTGAAACAGAAAAAGAGTAGAGCGAGTATATCTTCTAATACAATTGTAGTGTTTTCATTTAGTATATTGAAACGGGATAAGAATGTTTCATTCAGATCTGCAAATTCAAAGCTACGAAATTGGAGGGATATCGCTAATTTGACAACTTTTCTTAAACTTTGCCAAATTGACGGAAATGTCGCCAAATTGATATAAACGACACACAAACAGCTGCCATAAACCTTCGGGTTGGTCGTGTGGCTTGGGTCTTCTACATATCAATGAAATTTTTTTTTGTTTTGTTAGAAGAGAGTACTGAAATGATGTTTGGTTAGCATTTAGCTGTCAGACCAACCATCCTACTTAGTAATACATTTAGCGAATTTTTAAAATGTCACCAAATTGATAAAAATGTTTTCAAATCTATAAAAATATCTTGAAATTGATAAAATTGCGCTACATAAATGATATTAATTGTTTTTTGTTAGGGGATAGTATTGTGATGATATTTTGTCAATTTGTCGCAAAGTGGAACTGTCAGTTCTACAGTCCCACTTGGCGATAAATTTGGCGATTTTTTAAAATGTCGCTAATTTGACGAAACTGTCGCCAAATGTTCCATAGAAATATAACTATTTAGACGATATTTTTTCTACCAATTTATTTGAAGCAAATGATATCATGTCGCTTAGCAACGGGTTTAAATCCAATGTGTTTATGCGGCAGACGGTTTTTATTAAATCCTTTCCGATTTGAATAATGAAGATATGTATATAAAATAAATTCCATTGCCATTTCATTTTGGACTGGATATTATCAATTATACTCTTCAGGTTTAAACATTATTATTATTGATATTTTCCGGAATTATTGATTCAGGGATTATTGATATTTTTAAGTTATTACGCCATTGTTTTATTGCGGCAAAAATTGCTGACACACGCATATTGTACGTTGTACGAGTAATCTTCTAGGAATGCACTGGTATATCTTCTAACCTACGAGAATATAAGTAGTACAAGTATATTGGCATATATATTGGAATCAAGTACAGTCTTCTGTTATGAAGATTAAGGGGATTAATTATATATTCAATTTATTACGTCGTCTGTTGTATTTTACCAAAAAACATTTGTGACTCATATTGCAAAACGGGTAATCTTCTACTAATAATCGGACATTATAAGTAGTACGTGTATATCTTCCCATATAATTTTAGCACTTTAATTTTGACATATATTGGAATAAATGACTGTCTTCAGATTTAAAGATTACGGGTTTATTGGTATTTTCAATTTATACATGTAATCTACTAATACAGGTTATATTTTCTAATATTCGGGTATATAATTAGTACGGGTCTCATACAATTTTAACGCTTTTATTTTGCATATATTGATTCAATTCCATATTTTTTTTATATTTGCTTACATAAGGGGTCCAAGATGTTTTATTCTTCAGATATGTCCATGAAGATAATTTTATATAGCGAGAACAGAGATTCTTAAACTTCTGTTTAGGAGCATTATATTAAATATTTTAACAGAATATTTTGATTAAACAAGTCATTTAGTATACTATAAGAATTTGGGCATGATTATGAATTTCAAGTTTCTTTATATTATATACTCCGTACGAAGAACGGGTATGCTGCTAGTTGTTAATAATAATGAAAATGCATGTACAAACTACGTTATAATGATGGATTTACTTAAACTAAAAGCCAGTACATTAAACATAGTATTGAAATCCT
The DNA here is from genome assembly GCA_951213105.1 of Amaurobius ferox. Taxonomy (NCBI): domain Eukaryota; kingdom Metazoa; phylum Arthropoda; class Arachnida; order Araneae; family Amaurobiidae; genus Amaurobius; species Amaurobius ferox. Next base: position 115,167,304 of record OX578149.1, on the reverse strand, counting down.
CTACTCAGAAGAAAACTACTACAGCAGAGCCTTTTGTTACAACCTACAAAAATAAAAATTATGATGAATTACCAATCAAAACATATATAAAAAACTTGGCACATCTCTTACCAATACCTAACATCGAAGTAAAACTGATTTATAAATTTGTGCAAACCAATGGTAGAAAAATATTTAATTATAACCGCATAAGTAGAAACATCAATGTATATAAAAGTGAAGTGCGTAATTGTCAAAACAGCCCTTATATAGATACCCATCATGGGTACATTATCACTGGAAACCTGGATTTATTGGATAATCACAAGTTAAAATCTATGCTTCAACTTGGTACGAAATTTAGAATACAAGATTTCACAAATATTAAAAAGGACTTTGAACAAGATTTGAAGAAATTTACATATAAACTCGCCGCAAAATACAGCATGCCAATACAAGCTTTCAAAGAATGGCAATACAACCTTGCCAAAATGTTCAATCTCCACTACAAAACATTGTATAAAAAAACGTATTATCCTTCTCTTCAAAATGCAGTCAATAAATATGAAGATAAATATGTTATAACTTGTACTGATAAAGTAGTATCAAATTACGCTTTCACATGCAGAAAATACTACTTGATACTTTAAAAAATAGTTATCTTGACAAACAAATGTACTCCCCTTTACAACAAAATGGAAATTGTTTGGTAAATAAAATTAAAGCTCTGTATAAACGCATTGGTATCGAACTTAAAGCAGTTAACTTTCCAAATCTGGTACTAATACCAAAACTTCATAAAAATCCAGTCAAGTTCCGGCCTGTGACAGTGGGATGTGGATCCTATTTGACAATTGCAAATGAAAAACTTTTAACTATACTTAAAAATGTTATGATTATACTCAAGAAACAAGGAACAGTAATGATAAATAATAGTTACGATGTGTCATCAACCGACTTCAATTTTATAACAAGGATATACGTTTTAAAAGTTACGATTTACGTGATTTATTCAACAACATCAATCTGGAAAATCTATATGAAATTTTGAAGGAACTACATGAAATATATGACTTAAATGAGCATATTACATTCAGAAAATACAAAGACTTGATTCGCATTGTGTTGTTTGAAAATATCTTATTTGATGGCACCAAATATTTTCAACAGGTTAAGGGCATTCGCATGGGAGGGGGATGTTCATCCCTGCTCGCCGATCTATACTTGTATAAATTTGAAAATGGCACTCATATATTACATGAAATGCCATATTTTCGTTATGTTGACGATGTCCTTATTGGGCAATATAAGAATACACCCCAATTTGATTTTACTTTTTATCCAAAAGAACTGGAATTGATCGAGAATATAAGTAAGGAGGAAGATAGTGTTGATTTTCTAGACATCACTCTAAAACGTGACAGTAGATATGGTATATATACCGTCTGATATGACAAGAGAAACAATTTCTATTTGGAAATCAATCACATTATTGATTGGAGGTCTAATTTGACCAAAAACATTTTCAGACATGTCGTCATTAGTCACCTCAAAAGGAATCAACGGATTAATACTTTCAAGTCTGATTGCATCATGCATAATAGGAAATTTATGAAGGAGGCAATAAAACGGAATTATCCAATTGGCTTCCGGACATGTTATTATAATTCCCTTTTTAATACAAAAAAGGGAGAAAATGCTTACTTAAAGGATATGGCAGAGGTATAGAACGATGAATGTGAAAATAACGAATGACGCAAGCGTAAGCTGCTTGTATATATAATGCACACTGGCATTTGCTGCATTTCCTTTCTTTTCCTCTCCCTTGCGATCCTGGTTGATTCCTATTTGTTTACTTTGCACTTTTTCGAGTGTTTTTGACTTGACACATTTACGGAAGTATGGCTACTGCAAGGCATTGGTACCGCAAGTGTTGCCCGGGCATAAAAGCAGTCTTTTAAACGGGAAAGAGGGGTCGCCATCCCCCTCTACCATTTTATGCCTTGCATTTGGTCTTCCCCCCCCTTTTTCATATGAATCTTGTATGTTGCTTTAGGAGAGTGAGCTGCTTTGCGCCAACTTCTGGAGAATAATTGGATAACTGTGGAATAAATTTTAATCTTATATGTTTACTATGCTATATATATATATATATATATATATATATATATATATATATATATATATATATATATATATATATATATATATATATATATATATATATATATATATATATATATATATATCTTGACTTGTACAAACGACTGTAATTTTCTATGGTATATTTGAACTGTGTAAACTATATAATTGATTTGAGTTATAACCTGTATAAATATGTAGTGCTAAAATACAGTCGCTCTGCTTAGAACAGAGACATTGATGGATTGTAAAACGATAAATAAATATGCAATATGTTTGTTCTAGCAGTCATATGAAGATTGTAAATGGCGATAATGTAAGATATCACAGAAAATGCATGTATTTCTTTTATAATATTTTATTATGTAAATTAGTTTTATTTTGTTCCCTTGGTGAGGATGAATTGTGTTATGAAGCGTAACACAATGTTTATTCGATGTGCAAACTCTGTTCATGCTCACCTGGCTACACCCATAAATAAGGGGGGGGGGGAATAACTCAACGGTACAGTTTTAATTGCTAGCACAATGCTTCCTCATAGATACGAAGGGACAGTTCGGCGCCAAGGAATGAATAACATGAGAGAGAGTTCATAAGATTTCAACTACGAGATGACGAAGTAAATGCCAAAATTGAAACGACATATTCCTTGAAAATTATGGCCCCTGTCAAGTGTTAATTCATTCCGTGGTTCAGACGAGGCCTCCTGGCAGTTGGGAACCCGCAGATCATCGGGAATACTTTGTACGCATACAAAATGAGCGTTATCCGGCAATTCAATGAATAGTTCGGGAATTCGTCCCACACATTTTCGCGCACAAGTGAACGGACGAGGAAACTTAGCACCCTATTTTTGTACCACCCTCCACAAAATGTGAATGGACCCGAATTTAAAAAGTTAAAGTCAGATTCCATTTTTATTCTCGTGAGAAACGGTCTCACTTTTTATCACTTGCCCCGGCAACGGATCGAAGCCGATTCAAATATTTTGCATTCTACGGAAATCTGGAAACCTTTAGCCCCTTCTATTTCTGTAGCGGTAGTCAAACACCTACCGCAGGAAACAGAATTTTATGCGCTATTGTTGAGCTTTATCTACACCAGTAGTATCAATGACGTCCCAGGGCAATTTCCCGCCAATAGAACTGGAGTGGAACCAAACTATAATTGATAATCCTCATCTGGCAGTGGCTGTCAGTAAAGCAGTTGTGTGTTAGCCTATTTTTTTTGGTAAGCCGGGCCACACAGCTCTGGGGAAAGACGGCGTAGTACTGGGACACGCCTTTGGACCCTATACACTACAGCAAAGCCGTAACTACTTTGTAAGCCGTAATTAGTAAAATGAATCAGTGATATCATAGTGGTGACGTGACCACACTCGTGTGACTATGCACTGTGGGGTGTTTTACAGGCACTAAGCCAGGGCCTCTATGCAGCAGGCAACACGAATCATTTGAGAAGTTCAACCACCAACGATTGATCAGGATGCTGGTGCATGCAACCTTATCGTTTTAGCGGGATCCTACATAGAACGGCATCAGCTTTTGAATACGTCCCTCGGACAGCAAACCAAAGGTGAGCAATCCGGCATCGGCTGCCGTCGAGTATGTCCTCCGGACAGTGAACCCCAGTGAGCCAACCGGCATTTTGGACGGTAGATCTTCATAGCGGACTTTGATGTACAAGCGATCTCCTGAAACTGGGAGTCCCGTACGTCCTGTTTTCCCATTGCCTATCCCTGGCATCCTATATACTATATGTGAACATTGGAGGTGGGTACTTTGGATAAGCAAGTCCTTACATCAGTGTTGGAGGTATTATGCCTTTGAATTTCATTTGTAGATATTAATATAATTAAATGTGTAAATAATCTTATCCATAAGCTTTAAGTTTAGGAAAATCCCCTAGCAGTATAAGTTCGAGTTTCGTGAATTTAATCAATCATAAATTTTGGTAAACAATTATTGGTTAACTTAGTACACCCTGAGGTCCAGTTAGGGATGATTTAAATATGGAATGTTTCTTTAATATTTAATTGTTTCATAATTATATGTAATAAAAGCTAGTAGCCACAAAATCTTCTAGTTACTTTCCTTATATACATAATGTATAAGGAACGGGGTCGAAAATTCGAATTCGAGTTTTCGACGGGAGAGCACGTTTCAAGCAACCCTGATCACGAATCGAACATTTTTGAAATGATGTCTGTGTGTGTGAAAGTATGTGTGTGTGTGTGTGTGTGAAAGTATGTGTGTGTGCATGTTTGTGTGTGTGTGTGTGTGTCAGTGAGTCTGTGGAGACGAAAGCTCACAAACGAATGGGGCGATTCGAATGAAATTTGGTACAAAAATCACAATCCATGAATACTGGAAGCCTATTGTTTTAAAACACAATTGAATGTCCAGAACCCCCTAATTTTTCGAGTGAAATTTTGAAAAAATCATCAAAAATTAAAACCTTTAATAAAGTTACGCAAATAGACATTTCTTATGTAATTTTTCTTTAGAAAACGATTGACATAAACTTTAGAACGCTAGCATGAACCGTTCTCGATATATTGCGCAATTTTCAAATAAATGCATCAAAAAAATCCCATAAATTAAAAAAAAATTAACTGTTGAGAAACATGTTTACTTTTCATATGTAATATCATGCGATAAATTTGATGACATTATTCTCATGGATGTAACTCGTTCCATTCACGAGAAAAGATACTTTGAGTAATACTTTTGTATTTGAACGCCAATAGTTTTTTATCTGCTATAAGAATAACTTAATTCTCCGTCCATAACGCTTGGAAAGATTTTAACGACGAATTTGACGGAATATCCTCAACTTGGCGACTTTTATAAATGTTGCCAAATTAACGAAAATGTCGCCAAATGGATAAAAATGAAGCTAAATCCATGAAAATGACGACTAATTGAAGAAAATTCAATATCTTGGAAAGAATATAAGTATCTACTGTAAGAATAACATTTTTTTAAACTGTAAAAGTAGTAAATTCATTGAATTATAGAAGGAAAGTCATGTGTTGCCCACATCAGATTTCTTCTTAATTACTATACTTAGTGTACTTATTCTTTTCAGCTATTATTAATACGATCTCTGAGTCAACTGGGGACACCATGATAAGTGGTGGTAGTGTATATATGTAAAAATTTTGCCAAGTCGCATAAGTCTTGTACTTTTTTACTATAATTCCAGCCTGGACACTTTTTGATCTCACTTAATATACATATCATATGCGCGAAATGGAGATGTCAATAGCATTAAAATAGTATATGTTAACACGAATGATCTAATTGCATCTATTTTTGTCGCTAAACTGTTGAAATATTGTAAATGTTTGAAAAAATTAACTTTTAAAAATGTTCACAAAATGTTTTAAAATAATGAAGTGAATGCGAAATCTGGAAAAATTGATCTTTTCTTAATTTCAATAATAATTATGATGCTTAGAATCAAATACTATGGAATATAAACGTACTAGAAAGTCCAGCAGAGAATCAAGATATTACTTTTCTTAAGAAACTAGATATTACTTTTCTTAAATACATGGTATAATGTACCATAAGAAAAGCCTTGTGACGGCGTCGAAACTTCGAACTCGAGTTTTTGATGTAAAAGCACATTTTAAGTTATTTCTGAACTCGAATCAAACATTTTTTAAGTGTTGTCTGTGTTTGCGTATGTTAGTGTGCGTGTCTGTGAGTCCGTCTGCGCGATATCTTAACTGTTGGTTTTGTACAACCTAATTCGCCGTGAAAGATGTAGAGTCATTGCATTATGTGAGAAAAGTCATGTGCTTCCCAGATCAGATTATTTTTATATTCTAATCTGAATACCATATATCTGAATATTATATAATCTGAATATCATATAATTCACATGACCATTAGACCTCGACATGAGATTTGTTAATAATTGGCCATAGGCGTGGATTTGTTTAGATTTCAAGAAATTTTACATTGACAAGCATGGACAATACATAAAACATATACAATACATAATGATGAATAATTTCAAAATATACATCATTAGCATACATAATATACATGAATATCATACAAGCCAATCTAAATAAAATATGGAATATGAATGTATGAAAAAATAGAATTCATCCTCGTGCTCTTAATGTTGTGACAATAATATACCTCTGAGGTTAATCCAGTAAATTCAAGTTCAAATAAAAATAGCACTCTTATCTGATTCAGAAACCCCTTTCTATTGTCATGTGCTTCCCAGATCAGATTATTTTTATATTCTAATCTGAATACCATATATCTGAATATTATATAATCTGAATATCATATAATTCACATGACTATTAGACCTCGACGTGAGATTTGCTAATTATTGGTCATAGGCGTGGATTTGTTTAGATTTCAAGAAATTTTACATTGAAAAGCATATACAATACATAATGATGAATAATTTCAAAATATACATCATATAACATACATAATATACATGAATATCATACAAGCCAATCTAAATAATATATGGAATATGAACGTATGAAAAAGTAGAATTCATCCTCATACTCTTAATGTTGTGACAATAATATACCGCTGAGGTTAATCCAGTAAATTCAAGTTCAAATAAAAATAGCACTCTTATCTGATTCAGAAACCCTTTTCTATTTATGTTCCTTCTCCACTTTCCACAAATATAAAACGCCATTTATCAGTCTGTTAAGATAGTTCAAGAGTCTATGACAAGGGCAAAATTAGTGCTTAAAGTTGTGTTCGAAAGTTGTGGTGTGAATGGGATTTTTCTCGCCCACTAATTTTAGAGAATCTGATTAATGACGTTCAGGGATTTATTTTGATCCCTTACTTGAAGCATGGCGGTCGCTTTTAGAGTGTAATAAAATGGGAAGTTTATCGCTTTTAGATTTCATTTCTTATACTTAAAAGGTGGTTTGAAGTCTTGAGAACGAAATAAAGAGGATTTTGTGAGAGAAAACGGGTAAATATTTGTAAAAATTCGATTTTGGAATTTTATGAGGCAGATTAAATGTTTGTACTTTCCTTAGCTTACATAATGCATGGGTAAGGAAATTATTGGTATATGGAAAAAAATGTGGAGTTAAAGTTTTACTGATATGCACATTTATATATTGGGGGAAGGAGAATGGGATAGAAGAAAGGTGGAAGAAAATGAGCGAGAGAGGAGAGGAGAGGAGGGAGAGTTAGAAAGACGGAGAAATAGAGGGAGAGAGAAAATGTGAGAGAGTGAAAATAAGAGAGAAAATGGGAGAGAGAGAAAGTAAGAGAGGAAATGTGAGAGAGAGAGAAAGTAAGAGTGAAAATGGGAGAAAGAGAAAATAAGAGAGAAAATTTGAGAGACAGAGAGTAAGAGAGAAAATGGGAGAGAGAGAAAATAAGAGAGAAAGTTAGCGGAGAAAATGATATAGAAAAAGAGAGAGGTAAACGGAATTAAAGAGAATGAAAAACAAAGAGAAAGAAAACAGCAAAATGAGAGAGTAAGTAGATGGATGGAAAAAGAATTACAAGAAGAGAAGAAATGGGAATAAATAAATGGAAAGAGAGAGGTATAGAGAGGAGACGGAGATAATGATAGTGAGATAACTAAAGGATTTAAAGAATGCGAGATAAATAAATGGAATGAATGTGAAGGACGAAATAGAGAGGAAGAGAAAGGGAGTGGGAGAGAAATATACAAAAAGAAAAATAGAGAAAGGAAAGAAAGAGAGGATAAAATATAGACAAATATAGACATATATAGACAAATATAGATAAAGGTATAGATAAAAGTAAATATCGATATAGATGGATATGGCATACTAGAGATAGAGATATATAGAGAAAGATCGACAGAGGTAGGGATAGATTGCTCAATCTTATGGAATGCAGAATGTATTATCCTACTATGCATCGTATTTATTTATCTTTAATAAATTCATAACGTGTATAACAACAGCGAATAAAATAAAAAAAAAATCGTTTCAGTGTGGATTTAAATATACTTTCTACTCGCTGATTCATTGCAGACATTTTGGTAAATGATGTCCAGTGATGTATTTTGATCCCTTTAATAAAACACGAGATTGTTTTTAAAGTGCAATAAATAGCACACAATTTAAGATTCAATATTTTATATTTTGAGGTAAATTCTTTAGAACAAAGTGATTTTTGTATGAGGAAATAAATTAGATCTCTGGACTAGAAGAAATCGTGAGAGTGATTTCTACATACAGAGCGTATATTATTAAAATTATTTTCATAAATTCTTTCATAATTATGAAAGTATTTCTTCACACCAGTGACTTTGTCAGGAAAGGTCCACGAATGTACTCGTTAGGTATCGTTAGGTACTCGTTAGTTTATCGTAAATAGACCATGGTCGATTGAATAAAATAGATTGTAACGCCCATAGCGAGAACTTAAAAAGTTAGTATTGTCACGCAGACAGGTTTGGACCAACATTTTATGTGATACGAGAAAAATAAGATGTTTGTAATTAGTAAGAAGCAAATATGCTAATGCCGTGAAGTTCGTTGGCACCACCCAGGTTCTATTACGAAAGCTCTCCCGTCCAGGAATAAATTCATGGATGACCTGTTACATGATACTAAGGTAAATAATATAAATCAAGTCCTTACCTAGTAAGGCGACATCACCTAAAAATACAGTAGGAATTAATTTCCTTTAGTAGATATAATTTCCTTTATTTAGTAACGTAATTAAGATAGGAGTTATATTAACAAATAGCTGAATCTCAATCAGCACATAACTTCCAACTGGACGCAGGACAGATTCTAATATATTCTAATATAATTGCTGCCATGGAAATAATCCAAAGATAATACGTTATTCAACAATATAACAAAGTGGCACGGCAATATTTACTTATTAACACACTTAATAATTTCAAGGTATGGTCATAGTAACATAGGGAGAAAACCGCACTCAGAGATATTCCCTTAAATATAAATTTAGACATCAGAATCTAATAACTTAGAACATATTTAATTAAACTGATATTAATTTAATACAGCAAGTCCAATTTAGGATCTTTCAGTCTGTACTAATCAAAGCGGTTGACTTCCTTCCGATAATTGAACAATCGAAGAAACTCCCTTACCTCCGTCGTCGGAGTTGCAGAAGGGTCGGACTCAAATATCCACCTCGTACCCTCAGTTTTACTGATCTAAGAAAATCCGGCGAACCAGTATCAGATGGCCTGTACTGGGCCCGACAGGGAACTTGGCTTCATAGTTGTTTCCAGATCCATTCCAACACCTCGACCCGGCACATAGACCTCGGGCCCAATCGTACCTTCATCTTTTAAGCTTTTTCAGCTGGATGACAGGCTACTCTTCAATGTTCTTCTGCGATGGCGACTTCTTCCTATGCCCACAGGAGGTCGAGATCGGCGTGATGCCAGATCTCGCACTCCGTGGTGGGCTATACATAAGAATGCGGTCCAGGCCGACCTGATGGTGTTAGCAACCAGACAGGAAAAAGCGCGCCGATTCCTTCAAGACTCTCTTTTTATACCGGAAAAATGTAAATCGGCCTCTCAATCCAACGCGGTCCTGTTGGAGAGCTATTTACTGCCATCGTCCAATAGAAAACTTCAAAAGCCTACCCTCGTCGGCCCACAGAAGGGTCCGAACGAAGGATAGCCTCTACGCGAGGTCTCAAAAAGATATCCAGATGTTTCTCAGCAGAATCATTTTGTGAAAAAGTGCATGTCCAGCATAAATAATAACATGCAAAGAGCTAAACCAGACATCTGCTCTGCCCGGGAGTAAGACTTTGAATTTTAACGGTCGAAATAATACTTCGCTCTAAGTGCGCTTTTACAGATTGTTATAAAAATGGCGTTAAGGATTTTCTTAGCACAGATAATTTGTAGAACATAATATATTAAAGGTACCAGAGGGATAATTAAAATCGGGTTAAATTGATGTATAAAATACAAGTATTGATATATGATGCAGATTTCATGGTTTTTACACCAGTGACGCGAGATTGCGAAATCTCGTTATGACAGTATCATAAACTCGACAATTAAACGAGATACAAGAATAATGTCCATTACGAAGATTTAGCAGATTATTTAATAAGAATCGATGTCAGTAACGCACGAATCATGCATATTGAAGGCAATAAATCCCCATCAAAAAGTGGTATCATCAGAAACTGTAATATGGTGACATTTGTAATGAAAGTCAAAGTAGATGGTAACATTCTTCCTCGAACTCGAATACGCATTGTTGCTGTCGGAGGGTATTTTAAACTGGCTGTACATTAAATTCCTGTGTATGTAAGTGTAGTTTTTTAGCATTCCTAAATCGGACAGAAATTTGCCAATAGTCAAATTATATGAAATAAATGCTGCCTTCTGCAACAGTTTTATGATCTATTCCAACTGCTCGGGCAATACCCTACAACTTTGTACTTGTCTTTTTTTCAGTTATCTCGATTTATTGCTGAGATAGTTACCTTAACTTAGATATCCTTATTAGTTGTTTTAAATATATATATACAGGGTGTCCCCAAAACATTGACCTCGACTTTTATTCCTTAAATATTGATCTTAGACATATGTAATAAATTACGAAGTTGCGTAAAAAAAGGTACAGAATTTTATGAATTTGATAAAATTTTCAAGGAAATTAATTTTAAGAAATGCAAAATCTAAATTTTTATACGGCCCCCGTACAAAAAACATTTTCAATGAGTAAAATGTGCTCCATACACTAATAAGGTGATGTACAAAATTTCAGCATTTTATCATATGCATCGACATGGGTTCTCAGAGGGGAAAAATCATGTCGGCCGATCACGTTTCAGGGGTCATACCCAAATAACTAAAGAAAACAATGATTACATAAATAAATAATAATTTGTTATTTATTGGTACAAAAGTATCTACACTGTGTGGAAATAATAACTTTACACAAAGATTACAAAGCTTGTTCAAAATGTTTTCCATTCATGCCAAAGATCCATTAAGGATAATAGGCAGATATTATTTGCCTATGATGCATTTTTGCCTTGCGTCATTTGCACTCTTGCTGTAAACATTTACATTTTAATTTGTGATTAATCCGTCACCAAATTTGTTTAAACATATCTCTGGGATTTTTTATGATAAAATACTCAAATTTTGTACATCACCTTATTAGTGTATGGGGCACATTTTACTCATTAGAAATGTTTTTGTACGGGGGCTGTATAAAAATTTAAATTTTGTATTTCTTCAAATTGAATCCCCTGAAAATTCTATCGCTTTCATAAAATTCTGTACTTTTTTTTTTACGCAACATTGTAATTTATTACATATGTCTAAGATCAATATTTAAGGAATAAAAGCAGATGTCATTGCTTTTAGGAGACCCTTGCTCTAGAATGCGTTCTATTGGTCCAAATGAGATAAAATTTGAAATACAGATAATTCAAATGATGCGCCTGACATTTATTAAATCAAAAATTTTAGTACAAAAATCCGCTGATAGGTGGCGCTGTAATACACATAACAACATTTAATAGGCTTTATAAATGTTAAATAATATTAAAAAAGTAGCATTGAAACTGCTCAATATGTCCCCCTTCATGTTCAACAATGTACTCGCTCTAACTTCAGAACCGTAATTTCCACAACTGACAGGAGTGAGTCTGTCGGAATATCAAGAACATGGCACCGAATGCTGTCCTTCAGATCTGGCACAGATGCTGGCTTTTTACGGTAGATATTGTCCTTGAGGAAACCCCACAACCAAAAGTCGCAGGGAGTGATATCCGACGTACGAGGAGGCCATGCTGTTGGAAAATGTCGGCTGATCACCCGTTCAGCTGTGAAATGCTGTGTTAGCAATTGCTTTACACTACGCTCAATGTGAGGAGGTGCTCCATCCTGCATGAAAATGATGTCCTGAAGACATCCACGCTGTTAAAATTGTGAGATTACAAAATCCCTCAGCATATCACTGTACCGTAGTCCTGTGACGGAACAGGTTTTGATTCCAGTTAGAGTTACCTCTTAAAAAAATACGGTCCAATGATAAAGGTAGCCGTAAAACCACACCATACTGCCACTTTTTCAGGATGCAAGGGTTGTTCCTGGATAGCGTGAGGGTTTTCCGCTGCCCAAATTCGACAATTGTGGGTGCTAACTTGCCCATTGAGACAAAAGTGGGCTTCGTCAGTCCACAGGATGTTTCATGGCCAACTGACGTCAATCACCATTCAAGCAAGGAACTGAAGTGCAAAAGTTTTACGAACTTCTGAGTCTCCTTCCTGTAATAGGTGCACAGGCTTGATTTTGTAGGGATAAAAATTCAAAATCCGCCGTTCGATTTTTCGTACAGTGGAATACGGCATATCCAATACACGGGAAACAACTGGCACACTCACACTATCATACGGCGAATGACTGCTGGCTTCAACGACCGCGGTAGCCACATTTTTGACGCTAAAAGACTGGATTGGCTTTCGTCCTCTACCTGAAACAATGCCAAGTTGCCCAGTTGTTTCAAATTTCTTTATTATCTTGCGTAGGGCACATGGAGACATTGAACCACTTCGTAGTATCTGCTTCATACGACGGAATTCTTTTACAGCTGCAACGGAGTTCTGCTGGTTCTGGTAGAACAATTTCACCAGTTTTTCTTGCAACGTTGGCATGATGTGCTGAGAAGTAACTAATGCTCGTGCAGAATCCGCCTTCTTTTTATCCAAAGAATAATGCTCCTGGGCATGCGCTGTAACGCTAATAATGTTTCACATTTTCAATATATGCAAATAAATACTATTTGTGTTATAGCGCTATCTATAGGTGAATGTTGATACTAAAATTTTTGATTTAATAAATGTCAAGCGCATAATTTGAATTATCTGTATTTCAAATTTTATCTCATTTGGACCAATAGAACGCATTCTAGAGCCCCTTGAAGTGGGAAACTCATTTCTTGCTAACCCTGTATATACAGGGTGTTTCAAAACTAATGCAACAAACTTTCAGGAGTGATAGAACACATCGAAACAAACACTTTCATCATAGTTGCAAGTGATGGAGTTACGCTCTAGAGGGCGCTAGGCGGCTCTTTCGGGAGCGCGTATAAAAGCGGCAGTTTTCGCATTTAAAGCCATTAGCGACTTGTAATGGATTGGTGTGTCAATGTGGAGAGGGCGGACATACATTTTGTCTATGGTCTCGCCAAAGATAATGGCAGGGAAGCGCAAAGGCTTTACGGAGGGCGCTTCCCCAACAGGCGTGTTCCTGATCACGGAATGTTTTATGGCTTGCACCGCCAACTGTTTGAAAGGGAATCCTTCAGTGCTGCCATGCATTTATTTTGACTTAAATAAAGCTTTGTTTTGACGTTTCTTGCTAGTCCTATTCTCGCGTTGTGTAAGACTGCGTGTGTGTGTAGAAATGGAAAGCGCCCACTAGCGCGTAACAGCTTTATTTGCGACCATGCATTCTACGATGAAAAGTATTTGTTCAATTATCCCTGAAAGTTTGTTGCATTAGTTTTGAAGCACCCTGTGTATATATATATATATATATATATATATATATATTTATATATATATATATATATATGCATATATATATATATATATATACATATAATATATATATATATCATTTTATTGAATTCCTAAACACCATTAATCAGAATCTTCGAAATTAGTATAAAATTAAAACTTCTAAACCACATTACACTCAGACATATCTACAAAAACTAATTTTGTCGTTGTCAAACACGCTCTTGAACAATCTTATGAGACTGATAAATGGCGTCTTAGATATACAGAAAGTCGATTTCTGGGATTGAACGAAATGATATGAATCCTAAATCCGGTTAAAAGTACTTTTATCGTTCAAACTTCATGGTGCTGGCTAAAACTATGAATAATTTTAGTCTTCTGAAAAAAGTTTTTTAAAACGAATTAAAGCGTTTTTGAAACTCTAATAGTTACGCTCAGGCGCGGCATGCTGGCCGCGTCTCAACTGTTTTGGATAACTCACTCTTTTAAAGTTTTGTCATTTATCTCTTTATTAATTATTAATTCATTTTAACTCATGTATATATATATATATATATATATATATATATATATATATATATATATATATATATATATATATATATATATATATATATATATATTGTTGTGAACGTGTAATTCTCCCTTACTGGCGTCTCTCGTCTTTTATGTTTATCGCTACGAATCGACTCCATCGGCGTGTTTTTTCCTGAAAGCAGTATAGTCTTTCCTATGACGTCATATAGGGTTGCTACTTTCGGAACTTAGGAGAAGGGTTGCCATATTTGGATATTTATCGCCAATTCGGTGACTTCCCGAATGTTCGGAAAAACCTCGAACAATTCGTCTAGGAGATATGGAGAAATTTCAGAAGTTCAACTGAAGTTCCAGAAGTTCGATACACTGAAATTTTCAACCCATATGAAAAAGAATATTATATTATCTATGTGTATATATATATATTATCTATGTGTGTGTTGGGGATATTTTAAGCTTATAGAATCATCAAATTCCGATACTTGAATATTTGCCCACCGAAAATATTTTCTTTTTAGCTATATACTATTTCTTTATTCTATATTAGCTATATTCTATATTAGCTATATATATATATGTGTGTGTGTGTGTGTGTGTTAACACATTTAATATGAAACGGGGGAGGTCCCATATTTACCTATTCTAGTAATATTTTCAAAATCCGTTCGGAATGCTCCACTTGTTCATGAAATATCTCATCCATGGACTCTTTCTCTCTCTCTATCACACACACACGCACGGACGCACGAACACACACGCACATACACACACACAGACGCACACACACTTTAAAATACATACACACACAAACATACATAAATACACTAACGTACATGCATACATAAATACACTAACGTACATGCATACATAAATACACTAACGTACATGCATACATAAATACACTAACGTACATACATACATATACATCATTTCAAAACGTGCGATTTGAGTTCAAGGATGCTTTAACGTGCTCTTCCGTAGTAAATGTGAATTTAAATTTTTGATCCCGTCACAATACTTTCCCTATAAATTGTACTATGCCTGTATGTAAAGTAGTGCATTAACGTTCATTTATAAAATTTATTTTTATATCAATTTCTTTATTATTTAAATTGAATTTAATGAATGAAAATCTTCAACCTTATAAACACATTTGATTTAATCTCGTTGCGAAACAACACGGCATCTCTCTCTCAAAATCAAGTTTCAGAAAGTAATTGTATGCGCTTTGTTATTTCTATGGAAATATTTTTTATTAGAATCTCAACAACCCTAGAGCCTATAACCCTTTCGGGACGGCGGCATTCCGGAGCTGTCGCGGATCTAAATTCCATTTGTGGCCGTATTAATTCCCATGCAAAATCTTCAATAAATTTTCGCCTTTTAGTTGTTTTCGCAGAGTTATTTACATTGTAAACACAAAATGCGTTTATTGCAGAGATGTTCAATAAGTCATAGAAAATCACCATCGGCCATCGTCTAAAATTCCTTGCAACATTATAGCTTTGGCACATTTGAAGTTTTGTCTCCGATGTTTCTTCTTCTGTGTCTGAATTGTGGTCGCTTTTATTTACTACATCTTCTTCAATTTCCAGTGGATCCTCTTCTAATTCGTCCCCACTTTCTTCCATGTCATCTTCAGAGGACAATTCTTCAAGCCATCTCATCCAATCTTCCGGATCTCTCGACTTTTCAATACGGCGTCTTTTTGGCTGCGACATGCTTTCCTTTGAAATCAGAAAAAAAATTTAACACTCACATATGTCATAAACGTCAATTATCTCACATTATATACTATAAAACGCGAAGAAACAAAAATTCAATCTTGATAAAAACGTAACGTAATCAGCCGCGTGGTCTACAAACGTAGACCAACCAAATTTTTGTCGAAATAAACCACACGTAGGCACCCGTTGAGAAACGAAACGATACTAGTTGCGTAAAACAATATATTTCGAACAGCTACTCTGAGAAGGCAGCGCGTAAGGGCGCTATCTATTAGAAATTATGTTACTTAAAATAACCTGGACATTTGTTGGACTTTTAGTCCTCTAAATTGTTGTATTTTTCTGTCACTTGTTGTATTTTTGGGCTTTTCTCTTGTATTACCTTGCCATTGGAAATAAAAAAAAGTTTCTTTTTCATGGTTTAAATATGGCGTTATTCCCAGGAAAATAATCTTTATATGGCTCGAACTGTACTATGTGAGCTACCCAACAACGTGTGTGAAGCTCGCTCGGAATGGTACCAGATAAAAAATGTCATTGTATGTAATTTTATATAAGCTGGAGTATTTTCTTTTAAAACAATCAGTTCTGATGATATTGCCGTGATGAAATTTAAGTGAAATATTTGTTAAAAGAAATAAAAAATATAAAAATTACATTTGAATAAAATAAAACAAGACATTTCTGAAAAATGTTTCACATGGTGGCAAATGTTGTGTATACTTCATTTATGACGGAATTAAGCATATATATATATTTTTGCATAATTTTTTCGTACAGTTATACGAGTTTTCAGAAAAACTGGAAGTGAAAATTCGTAGTTAATCCCTTGTACATATTCTGCGATTAGTTGCTGAATCCATATCAGTCATCATCTGTGCTTTATCTATTGATAATCCTGAGAAATAGATGTTTCAAATAAATTATTTGAACTGGAAGTGAAAAAATATTGGAAGTGGAAAATCTTAGTGAACCCTTTCATATCCTCCGAATTTTTATGATGAATTCATATCAGTCATCATCGAAATTTTTATCTTTGGTTAATTTTAGGAAATATATGCTTCAAGACATTTGTTTGAACCGCAAGTAGAAAAAAAAACTGGAATTGGAAATTCTTAGTGAACTCCTCATTCTCCCCTAGAGTTAGGTGCTGAATCTATATCAGTAACCATGAAAGCTCTATCTTTAGCAGATTCTGAGAAATAGATCCTTTAAAGAAAATGTAAATTTTCTAATCGGAAGTGACGTCTCAAGAATAGGAAGTGGAAGTCCTTAGTAAGTCCCTTAACGCCTTACATAAATTGAGGCTGAATCTACACTAATTATTATCTAGGCTCTATCTACAGCCTATCCTGAAAAATATATGTTTAAAATAAAATAAAATGTTTAATTTAATATATAAAAAAAATTTAAAATAAAATATATGTTTAAAATAAAATAAAATGTTTCGATGATAAAAAGACATGAAGTGGAAGTCCTTAGTGAATCCTTAATCTTATCCGAAATTTGATGCTGAATCCGTATAAGTCATCAGTTAAATTTTATCTTAAACAGGTTCTGAAAATAGATGTTTTTACAAAGGAAATATTTTTCTTGAAAACAATAATACGGCCATATTTTTGCCACCAATAAATAGAAATTTGTATAGGAATAAAATCGAATTAAAGAAAAACTCCAAAGTCTGTAGAGTATAAAATTTACTATCACACATTATAATTTACTCCACATCAGATCATTCTTAAAATCATTAATTTTTGCTTGATACAGCGCTTTTAATAGCAATCTAAGCTCAAAGCTTAAACAACAAAATTTTAATTTTTATGCTCAACATTCCAAGCTAAAACCAATAATTGCCAAGAATGTATGGCAGCGAAATGAAGACAAAAGATATTTCGTAATTTGGCATTATTGCATTTTCTGCCACGAGGTGCTGATCATCTGCAGTCATAATTAAGTATGCGAGTTGTGTATTATATTACAGTTGATGATAAATTCAGATCATTTTATCATGTGAAATGGCTAATAGTGTTAAATAAACGGTGTTCGTAAAGTCAAACGATTGTGTATAAAGGATCAATCACCTTCACACGAGGTGCAATCACCTTCACCTGTGTGTGTGCGGGGTGGGATAAGTACATCATATCGGCTTTTAGTGACATACCTATATTAGGGTGTAATTTTCTACAATTAGTGACATCTACGTACTGAAACATCATCTACGTACAGTTACTACGTTAGCATCTACGTACTACGTTAGCATCTACGTACTGAAACAACGTAATTACAATATATTTGAGTTTAAATGATCATCAAACTTTGATTATATCTACAACGAGGCCTAATTTTCACTTGTGGAGGATGTAAATACCAAAAGATGTAGAATGAGTTGTATAAGAATTGCTGCATTTCTTTAACTCAAAATTATTTAGTCCATGGTATCTGCAATATAGCTGATATGGATGAAACAATCATTGATTTTAATGAGAAGCAAACGAGTTTTTGATGAAGTTTTGAGCATAGAGTTAAATTACTTGTACCTCCATGATTTTAAGTTTTAAATAAAATTAATTATTATTAAGGAAAATCTTTCATGTTGAGGTAATACCGGTCACTAAGTAACTGCGGAAAGTACGACTGACTGCCATTACCCCAAGAGCACGCCATATCTGTTAACTTTAAAACCAAAAAACAAACTATTTCTACATTGAAAACTAATTTTATTTTATTTTATTTTATTTTATTCAATTTACGTGGCAACTACAGATGAAATCCAGTTACAGTAGCCACACAAGAAATTAAAACGTACAGAACAAAGATGCAAGAATATTAAGTAGTAAACATGTCAAGCGCATTGAAACAGGCTTTTTTAAAACCGGCAGTAGTTAAGTCAAATATATCAATATCAGCACAATAGGTATTATATAGATCAACAAATTTACAGATAGAATAGAATTTAATGTAGTTGTGCTTAACACAGTAGTATTGTGAAATAGAGTTTTTTCCTAGTATTATTGACAGGTATATGAAAATCCAAGCAAGAAAGTAAAATAGGGCAACCAATAGTATTATTTAAAACCTTATAATAAAACAAGAGGCAGGACCAGCTTCTTCTTTCTTTAAGATACATTAAACTATATTTCTGTCTGAGTTCCCTCGTATGCATGTCATAAGGATAATAGTCAGTCAATCTGTAATCAATAGTACGTAATAGTTTATTTTGCACGATTTCTATCCGTTGAGAATGCAGATTGTAACCAGGGTCCCAAATCATTGCACAATATTCCAAAATTGGTTTAACAAGGGTAATATAAATACAAATAATGGTATCAGGACTGGCAAAAATACGAGATCGTCTGAAGGTGAAACCGAGTCTTTGGTAGGCTCTTTTAATAATATTATCGATATGTCTCTGAAAGTTAAAAGTATCATCAAAAGTGACACCCAAATCAATAATATGAGTACATCGAGATAAAGATGAATTATTTGAAATATAATTGTAATTAAGAATATTACGGATCCTAACTATACTCATAGCATAGCATTTAGAAATATTTAAGTTGAGTTTATTTAGTACAGACCAGTTATACAGTTCATCTAGATCTCTCTGCATCAGTTTACAATCAGTTAATGAGTTGATTTTCATATAAAGCTTCAAATTGTCTGCAAACATAAGACATTTAACCGTTTTAAAAATCCGAGGAATTTCATTAATAATTATACTAAGTATGTAGGGAAAGTAAAACCAGAAATCGAAGTTTCGTGATAAAGATTTTTCCGTGTTAATGAAAGGAAAACTGACAAATGATGCAAAACATGAATGTGATTTGGAAATAAAGTTCTCATGGAAGTGGGTAATTCCACATAATACTAGCCAACCCTAATTATCTACCGAGAAAATACAGGCATTACCGACTAATTCCAAACACATTCTAAATCAATTATAATCTGGATACATACAAGCCTTTATTTATGTAATTCCCGAAAGTAATTCTGAATGCAGATATTTCGTAAATACTGAAATCTTTAAAAGCCAAGAAGCAAACGAAGAAATAATGACTTTTACAATTTTCTGAAAAGCACACTGCTTCGGATTTAATTTGTGTTATTTAAAACAACTTTGGCTTTTAAAATGTTCGAAAATTCGCTGTTACACGTATATAATCAAGAAGGAATACATAGTTTCTTCTTTTTTAAAATAACATAAAGTGAAATTTACATTTTAACTGCTGTGGATTATAAGCATGTGGTTTGAGAGAATTTATTGATTCAATAGAATAAACACGACGATGTATTAGCAAATCCCAAAGCGTCATTTATAGTGGAAAATTTGTAGGATAATATTATGTTCCGTGTTAAATATGGAAAGTATTTGAATCGAATACAATATTTTGCTAATTAATTTTAACTCAATATTTTGTGAGAGATTTAAAATTTATTCGAACATTGCTGAATGGGGAATTGCTATAATGATGGTATTAAAAATATTAATTTTCAATTTCTATAGTTTCAGTGTAATGTCAGATTTTAAATTTACAATTTGTATACGATTATTGAAAGGAATTAGAATATATATTTATCTTAAACCAGCGGATTTCAGCCTTAAAAATAGACAAAATAAAAATTAACTTGAAGTAGCTCTGGAGTTTCTTCAATATGTCCCCACACTCCGGCCGTCGGTGCTTTGCCTGCTGCGCTTTAGTACAAGCCTGTTCAATGTGCGGGCAGTAGACAACTAACAATAGGCGCTAGTATTGCTGAAATCGTATCGATAGAATGAAAAGTAATCTTTTGTGGCCAGCACAGGACTTTCCCACCATAGTGCAAGTACTTTACTTCTAGCAACGCGAAATAAGGGGGGACCATATCTAGGGTACAATATGTTTAACATTGAAAAGTATACTGACATTGAGCATTTTTCTAGATGACAGCATATAAAATAATTTTGAAGTACCAACTTAACTTATTTTTCGCTCAAATATAACTTGACAAATGGAAATATTGCTAACGTCTGCTAAGCAATATAGTCTTTTATATCAAAATATGTTAATTATAATTTCATCAATTTGACGTCATTTTCGTAATTTTAGCGGCATTTCTGTCAATTTGGCGTCATTTTCAACAATTTGACCCCACTTAAAAAGTTCTTACGTTGGAAATATTTCTCCAAATTATTAGCCGATATCCCTAAAATTTTTGATAAGTGTTACATATATGATAATACATATTACTGTTCATTTTCAAGTATTACTTTCCTTATATACATAATGTATAAGGAAAGTATTGTGACGGGGTCGAAAATGCGAATTCGAGTTTTCGACGGGAGAGCACGTTTCATGCATCCCTGATCACGAATCAAACATTTTTGAGGTTATGTGTGTGTGTGAAAGTATGTGTGTGTGTGAAAGTATGTGTGCGTGTGAAAGTATGTGTGTGTGTGTGGGAGTCTGTGAAAACGATATCTCACGAACGAATGGAGCGATTCGAATGAAATTTGGTACAAAAATGATATCTGTGTGTGCGAAGTGATGTCTGTGTGTGCGTGTGTGTGTGTGAAAGTATGTGTGTGTGTGTCAGTAAGTCTGTAGAGACGATAATTGACGAACAAATGGACCGATTCGAACGAAATTTGGTACAAAAATCACAATCCGTTAATACTGGAAGCCTATTGTTTTTAAATATAATCGAATGTTCAGAACGCCCCTAAATTTTCGAGTGAAATTTTGAAAAAATCATCAAAAAATCAAAACCTTCAATAAAGTTACGGAAATAGACATTTATGTAATTTTTCCTTAGAAAACCATTGACATAATTTTTAGAACGCTTGCATGAACCGTTCTCGAGATTTTGCACATTTTTCAAATAAATTTATCAAAAAATCCCATAAATTATAAAAAAATATTAACTGTTGAGAAACATGTTCACTTTTCATATGTAATATCATGCGATAAATTAGGTGATATCATTCTCGTGGATCTAACTCACGTGGATTAGAAGATTATACCCGTGTATTGGAAGATATATTAATAATACAATATATGGATTTGAAAAATCTTTCATCACAATAAAGCAGATGACGTAAAAACTTGAAAATATCAATAATCCTCGTAACGTAAAACCATTTTGACTCCATCGGAATGGAGCCACCGATTGTTTCCACACTGAAAGAAACTTGCCAGCCCTGCTCCATAGAGGTTTGTAAAAATTGTGGCACATAGCAAGTTTTCTTACTTCCACTCCATAGACTGACTATTCCTCGCTAACATGAGCATAATAAGCGGAAACCGGTCCATGGATTTTGTTATCTGCAGTGAAATGACAATCCGAACTGTGAGGAAGAACCCCCATAGGCACATTTGTTGTGAAAATCTCCTTGAAAACTACTCTGTCTTCTTTATTTTATTCTGACTCCATATATATAAATAATTAACATCATTTGCTAAAGGAAACCGCTTTTTATTTAGACCACCAGATTACAGTATTTTTACAAGATTCCATCATTTTACAAGTTTTTAGTTCTACAATAACAAATCCAATGTTTCCACTCATTTCATTACAGAATAATAAAGATAAAAAATAAAACGATAGTATGCAACCATAGATATAAACACTTTGGAATCTGTTTCCAAACTATAAGTGGGGAAAAAAACAATGAGGAAAAATTGTAGCAGACGATCATAATGCTACTTTTGAAAACATTATGTCAGTATTAAAGATCAAGTTTCCGATTATCACCAACGGCGGTTCAATCAAAATTTTGTTTTCGTCATCATTTTCTAACGAAACTCACTAAACGCAACTAAAGCCCTTGTGTTACAAGAGCAATGATAGTTTCCTTCGCTTAAGTTCACTTAGTACCTTTTCCCCAGATTCTGTCTATCGTGTCACTTTTAAAGTCTTATCAACCAACGATAACGATAACTTCAAAATCGCACCCTCAGAGAACAAAACATTTACTGTTATAAATGCTTGAGTTGAATCTTTCTTATTTCTCTCGCTTTGTCTAACTCCTTGGCAAATGAAATAAATATTTCATTGCTGCCGTTTACAATGCGATAGCAAACTGCCTAATAAAACGAATATATATTACTCAACTTATGGTATGGCTCTGGATTCTGAAAATTGTAGGTTGTCTGAAAATACGTAGAAGTAAAATTTATAGCTTATCGTTTTGTATAAAAGTGGGCTGAAGAATACTTGAAATGAATTTGTAGAATCTCTCAGAAGTGATTTTTTGCTTTATGGTCTTATCGGCAATGAAACAAAATATCTTTTGCCGAATATATGTATTTATCTTCTATAGAAGGGCTTAACGGTATAGATATAGTTTATTTTATTTATATTCTTTTACAGTGAAAGTTAAGCTTCGTTTTTCGTCAAAAATATCTTTTGATGATATTGAAAATCTATACAGGGTGTCCCAAAAAGATTGCGACTCGCTTTAATTTTTTACCTGTTGGAGATAAGTGGGCAATGCAAATTGCAAAAATGTTGAAAGTAAGGTAGCAAATAAGACTACGTTAATGAAATAGTCCTCCCATCAATTTTCAAAAAGTTTCACTTTTTAGATTTTTATACGACCCCCTTAGACAAATTTGGTCAATCAGAAAATTTTTATATTTAATGCAACAAGGTAATTAAAAAAAAAACAACGCATATCTGTATCTTTAAAATCAACTGAATTATGATAAAGGAAAGAAAACTAACTTATGCCATTTTTGTGTACTATGTGAAAGGCTGTTTCATCAGTGAAATTAGGGATCATAAACAAATTGACGATGGAAATTGTTTAGATCAATAATACGTTAATATGTGTCAATTTTTTTTTTATCAGAAATGCATCTAAATAAAGCATTACACAGGCAGAGATCATGTAAAGCAGTGGTACTCACTACTCGGTTCGGTAACCTATGTATTATCTATTATCATCATGTTTTATCTTTTTTGTGATATGCCACGAATTTACATTTCTAATTTGAAATATGGCCCCATTCAAAATGTTCAATTTTCAATTAAATATAACTCGCTCAATTTTAAAGATACAGATATGTGGTTTTATTAATGATCTTGTTGTATTAAAAATAAAAATTTAACACTAAGCCTAGTTTCTGTTAGAGTAATAGCGACCAGCTTGATCAGCTTTTCAGGTATGTTAAATTCTCTCATTGATTCCATAAGTAATTTCCTGTTTACTGAGTCATAAGCCGTTTTAAAATCTATAAACAAATAATGGGTTTTGCTATCAAATTCCCTTGTCTTTTCCATGATTTGTCTCAAGTTAAAGATCTGTTCTGTTGTTGATCTTCCCCTGTGGAAACCGCATTGGTAATCACTCTATATTCACTCTATATCCCTTTATATTATATTTATTTTATATTAATTTATTATACTATATTTTATATTAATTTATTATTTTATTTATTATATTATATTTATTATATTATACTTTATATTAATTTCTTTTTCAAGTCAGAAATTAAATTGTTATGTTTTAGTGTCCTTGCTTTTTCACCTCTCTATAAGCAAATCACAGTTGGAGAAGGGAAGATTGTCAGTTTTACAATATTTTAATTACAGTACTTCAAATTATACGTTTTAAAAACACCCTCACACAACGACAGAGTCCTAACAAGTTAATTTATGTCTCAACAAAAAGAAGCAAATTCATTCAGCATTGAAGAATCCCGAAATGCAAAAATAATAAATAGAATGAATGTATAAACAAGAAAGATCAATCATGCTTAAAGCATTGATTATGAAACACTTTCCAACTTCAATGCAATTTTATTTAAAAAAGTCGAAAATGCAATACATTCCTCGGTAATATTTTAAAACTAATCACAATACTGCATTGATTTATTATATTTGAAAACTTAAACCTTCATTGAAAAAAATGAACTTAATTCAAATGACGGCATTGAAATATAAATTGCCTGGTTTAAATATCTCTAAAATGCAATACATTCCACGGTAATATATTTAAAACTATCATAATACTACGATAATTTATTATATTTGAAAACTTCATCGAAAACAACTGAAATAAAATCAAATGACGTCATAGAAAAAATAACACGCCTGGATCTCTCTATAAAAGCAGGATTTCATTCATTTCATTCATCACAATACTATAATAATTTATTTTATTTAAAAATTAAGACCATGGAGTTACAATTCATAAACTCTATGCTTAAAACTTCATCGAAAAAAATCGTCCTTCTGTTTATAAAATCAATTAATATTTCATTCATATCAGCCATGCAGACTCCATGGACTGAATTATTTTGTGTTAAAGAAATACAGTAATTCTAATACAACTCATTCTACATATTTTGCTGTTTACATTTTACATAGGTGAAAAATAGGCTTAGTTGTAGAAATAATCAAATTTGAATGAGAATTTAAACTCAAATATATTGTCATTGTGTTGTTTTAGTATGTAGATGCACAGAATTTAAGCAAAAATAAAGTAGTTTTAGGACGGATACAACACTCAATATGAATTAAAAAGAACTTTAAAAAATCACGATTTTGAAACAAGATGGATGCCATATATTATTTTGGAGTGGGTCATGTGATCGTTTCATATCATGGTCACGTGATCGTTTCATATAAGATGGTGTAATTATTATTTTAATTTTTATTTAAAAAACTACTGAATATATTTCGCTGAATTTTTTTTTTATATATTTTATGGAACAATTTGACTATTACCTAAAATTTTCGAAGCAATTTGTGAATTTTAAATCCGTTTAAATAATGTTTGAAAAATTTGGTCCCATAGGGCTCAATGTATTTCATTTTTTCAACCCGGATTCAATCCAAAACTAATTGGGTGATATTATTCATTTATATTCCCATAGGTCCTACAGACCGTCTGAACAACATACTAAAATTTCATTTTGATTAAGTCATTTTTACGGCAGTTATCGTGCTAACGGACAGACAGACAGACAGACAGACAGACAGAATGAACAAAGTCATAAACACTTTTCAACTTCGTTGTAAAGTGTTAATAAAATTACACCACACTCAATTAAACTGTGGAGGGAAGAATATAAAGGATTGATTATGCCGGGAGGTGGGGGGAGTTATCTAAAATCGTAAAATTTGTCTCAATATGGAGAGTTTTAAAGGTCAAGACCATTATAGATCGATGCACATTTTTGTATTATTCTTGAGGAATTAAACAGAAAATTATGGCCCAAAATCCAACATTCTTACTTCACGTCCTTAGCTCTCTATATCAAAAGATTAATATTGATTAAATAAATAGTTTTTCTAGGTTTCAAATAATAGAAACCCACTGCTGACATGACATTAACAATTGCATATTTTTATAATTGTATCATTGTGTCCGTATTCTGGTTGAATGTGGCATAAGTATAAGTCTGATATGACTGCTTCAAAAGATATAGCTCACACATAAATAATCCTACACACAAACTCGATTCAGAATACAGCGAATATATTATCATGAACTCTTATGGATTGAATTTGTTATTGCTTATGGGTTGCCTATGTTCTCAACAAGTGGAATAAATAAATATTCCATATGGCTTCCGCTCGCAATGTGGTTACAAAGTGAGTAATAGAACGAATAATTTACTCAGCTCCATTGACCTCTCAAGATTCCGTGAATCGAAGACAGTAATCTTCTAAAAATGTGTAGTAATGCAATTTATCTTATCATATTATGCAGAAGTGCTTAGAAGAATTACCAAAGGGAATTTATAGATGCTTATGAAAGTGGTACTTAACTTTATGATATTACGAATATTTCCTATTTGATTGAAACAAAATAATATTTCACATGTATCTATGATTTCGTCCTTTATAAGAACATCTGTGAGTGGCATGTATATTCTGTTCTGCGGATCACTGGTTTGTTCTCTGGGATTCTGAAAAACTAATGATAATATAATTAGTTTTCACAGTACAGTACAATCTCAGTAATCCGGCACTGTTAAAACCCAGTTTGTGTCGGATTTCTGGAAATTAGGGATAGTAGGTGTGATGATAAAATGAAACATTGATAATCTCGCAATAATCCACCATTACCACTTTCCACGAGTTCCTTAACAAAATTATTAAATCAAAAACACTGAACATTAAAATCCAAAATTTTAACTTTTAAAGTAAATTATCATTTATTTACACCTCTATTATTGTTATAACGGAAATTACATCAATGTTAACAAACGCTTAGGAAGGCAAAATGCACCGTGTGAGATCAGGTCTTAGAGTTTTATTCCAAAGATCAAAAATTGACCTAATATACATGAGGACTGGCACATACCTCTGTATTTCGAGTCTGTAGCTTAGCATGACAGGAATCTTTACAGATCCATTTGCTGATATATGGAGTCAGTCTTCGTCTTTTTCTAAAACATTTTCACTATTCACCACAATAGGACAATAAAGCATTTATTACGTTAAGATGTCATAATATGTATGTAATTAGATTTATAGTGTGACACGTACAAAACAAATCCAGATTTGTGCATTTTAATCTTATACATGTGAGACAAACAGCAAAAGTCACAAACATCATACGTTGAAGATTAAAACGTCTGTAGAGAACTAGTGGTGAATTGAGCTGAATAATAGGGCCGACGATACGGCGTCTATATTGACAGTAAATCAGACATTGGTTTACAACCAATAAATAAGATTGACCAATAAATAAGATCTAATTAAGTTTGAAACGCAACCACGGATAGCAGACCAGAATAACCAGAGCCAGTCCCGTATCTAATAGCAACAACCCTGCTCCCAATTAAGGACCAGCCCTGGACTGCGTCTCTGATGAGGGGGCAACACTACAACCAGTAAGAGCCACACAAGTTCAAGGAGGTGGGTTTCCTCAAATTCATGTCAAATGGGTTACCTAACTGAAAACACTCCGAGTTCACTCCGACGATAAGAACTTTCAATTCGGTCCCAGTTCCTCAAGGTAGGGCGTCGGCTGGCCATTTCGGAGTTCCAGGGTTCGATTCTCGGTTGCGGCAGTAAGACTTTTAACAATAGGTCTCCCTGTTAGAAGTTTATGAATGATGTTGTAATTAATAACGACAATGTTTGTAAACAATAGAGTAAATTCAATATAATTAAATAAAGAATGGTTCTAAAGAGAAAAACTTGAGTGTCTTTAATGACCAGAATAATTATATTTTACCGTGTAGCAGGGGTAAGTAGTTTCTTACTGTAAAGAAAATTGGAGGATTATTGCATTCACAAAGCATGTTTACTACATTATTAAAAGCTGCAAAAACTTCTTTAAGGAGCTAGTAGAAAAATATTTATCAGCACAATAAACATATTGTACTTTTGTAAGTTACTTTTTGATATAAAAGAATTATTGTTTAGAGAAATAGTTTCTAATAGGTATTTGTTTCTTCGCAACTATCACTGCTTTAAAAGCTTTCTTACATATTCTTTGCAAAATCATCGTTTCTTTAGTAGATCCTATTTTCTTCTGCTCAGGTTTTACAGGTATTAAAGGATTTTAAGGCAACATCTAGCTTACTGATTTCGGAACTTGATGTATTAATTGCCTTTACATCTGAATATTCGTCTTTTAAAACTTTTTCAGATATATCATCATCAGCCTGTTGCTCCAGATCTAACGTGAGCTATCAAAGGCGT
This sequence comes from Amaurobius ferox, assembly GCA_951213105.1. Lineage (NCBI taxonomy): Eukaryota > Metazoa > Arthropoda > Arachnida > Araneae > Amaurobiidae > Amaurobius > Amaurobius ferox. The sequence goes on along the minus strand of OX578149.1, from coordinate 115,138,740 downwards.
GTTAAGGTGGAGATTTAGGGCGTATTACGCCTGCGCGTGAATGATACAGAAAGTATTGTTTTCACTAAAATTTTCGATATTAAGATTTTAGGATCTCCTGAATATGTTTTGACTATTTCTAGAGTAATGCTGGTCTGTCTGTAATCGATTTCTTGTGTACATAATAGCTGCCAAAAATTATGAATTTTCACGAAACTTTGAATCTGGCATTGTTATTTAAAAATCTAAAACCAGATAGAATTTTTTGAAATTCGAGCGAAAACTTCGAAATTTTATGATTTTTTGACACGGCATCATAGGACAAAATTTGACACAATTTCGCATAAAACGGGTTATTTATGCCTGAATGAACACGAAACTTAGTTTTAATCAATGTAGTGAAAAATATGCCCGATATAATGTTTGAGCACGTGATGTTCTAAGCCCTTCACGAGGAGGGTGTGTGTCTGTGGGGGAGGGGGGCACGGTAGCTCCCCGTTCGGGCACATAATCAAACGTGGTATTAATCGAAATATTTTTTTCAAGCCCTTTAAAATAAAAGGTAACATGCTATAATTGTGATCATTTGAACCAACAATGCAGATTGTTGAAATATTTCTTACAAGAATTAAACAAAACAGATAAATCATGCATAAATAATTGATTATGAAACACTTTCCAACTAAAATGTAATTTTATTTAAACATCTCTAAAATGCGATACATTCAGCGGTGATATATTTGAAATTATCACAATGCTACAATAACTTATTACATTTGAAAACTACATCGAAAACGAATGAACTTTATTCAAATAACGTCATCGAAATAAAAATCGCCTGGCTCTCTCTATAAAAGTTGTGAATATTTCATTCATGATCTTTTTTCCATTTCTTTCATTCAATGGCGATATTTTTAAAATCACCACAATGCTACAATAATTTATTTTACATAAAAACCTAAAACCATGGAGGTAAAATTACTTTTTAACTCCGTGCTTAAAACTTCATTAAAAAAACAATAATATAGAATCGGCTGCTTCTATATGTAAAATCAATGAATGTTTTATTCATATCAGCTATATTGCAGACTCCAGCGCTAAATAATTTTGCGTTAAAGAAATTCAGCACTTCTTATACAACTCATCTTATAGCTTGATCTGTTTACATTCTCCATACGTGGAAGTTAAGCCTCGTTGTAGAAATGATCAAAGTTTGATGATCATTTAAACTCCAAAATATTGTAATTCAGTTGGTGCAGGGTGTAATAGATGCACAGAAAAAAATGAAAATTAAAGCGGTTTTAGGACGTGTGCAACACTAAATATAAATTAAAAAGAAATTAAAAAATCACGATTTTGGTACAAGTTGCATTCCATAGTTCATTTTTATGTGGGTCACGTGCTCTTTTCATTTAATATGGGTGGAATTAATATTTTAATTTTTATTTAAAAATCTACTGAACATATTTGGCTGAAACTATTTTTCTTGTATATGTTATAGGATAATTTAAATATTTCCTCAAATTTTTGAAGCAATTTGTGAATTTTAAATTCGCTTAAAAAATGTTTGAAAAATTAGGTCTCGAAGGGTTCAATGTATTTTATTTTTTCAATCCCGGTTCAATCCAAAACTAACTGGGTGCTATTATTCATTTACATTCCCATATGTTCCACAGACCGTCTCAACAACATACTAAATTTTTATTTTGATAAAGTCATTCTTACGGCAGTTATCGTGCAAACGAACAGACAGAATGAACAAAGTCATAAATACTTTTCAACTACGTTGTAAAGTGTTAAAAATTCACAAGCTATTACTTTCCATATATGCATATAATGTATAAGGAAAGTATTGTGATGGGGACGAAAATTCGAATTCGTGTTTTCGACGGGAGAGCACGTTTCAGGAATCATTGAACATGAATCAAACGTTTTTGAGATGATGTGTGTGTGTGTGTGTGTGTGTGTCAGTGAGTCTGTGGAGACGATATTTCACGAACGAATGGAACGATTAAAACGAAATTTGGAACAAAAATTACAATCCGTGAATACTGGAAGCCGTGAACGGTAACGGGAATCCATGAACTCTAACATGAACCGTTCTCGAGATGTTGAACATTTAAAAAAAATTGTCAAAAATTCATATAAAATATAAAAAAATATTAACTATTGTGAAATGTGTTCACTTTTCATAAGTAATATCATACGATAAATTTGGTGACATCATTCTCGTGGATCCAGCCCGTTCCATTCATGAGAAAAGACACTTTGGGTAATAGTTTTGTATTTGGACGCCAATAGTCATTTATCTGCTACAAGAATAACCTTTTTCTCCGTTCTTAACGCTTGGCGAGATTTTGGCGGAATGTTGCCAACTTGGCGACTTTTTAAATGTTGCCAAATTAACGAAAACATCGCCAAATTGATAAAAATGACGACTAGATGATGAGAGTTCAATATCTTGGAAAGAACATGAAAGTTGACTATAAGAATAACCCAGTTCTTCATCCGTCCGTAACGCTTGGCGAGAAATTTACGAGACGTCGCCAAATTGGCCACTATTTCAAATGTTGCCAAAGTGACAAAAATGTCGCCAAATTAATAAAATAACGCCAGATGGGAAGTAATGCTTTGCAAATTCTGATTTCCGTGATACGTACGACGGGCATACCTTCTAGTATATAAGAAATGCTTTTCTCTCTATTTATCTGTAACACTCGGTGATGCATTTGGTGAACTTTGCGAATAATTTAGAAAAGTATCGCCAACTTGGCGATATTTCGCCCCAGATTGACAAAAATATCATCAGAATTGCAAAAATGATGCTAAATTAATGAAAATGATGTCTAACTGAGAATTAATTATTAAAGTATTTTAATATATGGACTATACCGCTTATTGAGGATGGTATTAATATTGATTATTGTTTATTTAGAGTTGCGCGTAATATAAGTTAATTGGGTATTTTGAGATAGTTTTACATGTTGTCATCCAAAAAATCGCCAAATGTACAATTCAAAAATAAAAATACAGTGCTGTGGATCTTATACATTATTTTTTGACTGCAAAACTAGTAAATTTATTGCATTATATAAGAAAATTCATGTGCTGCCACATCAGATTTTTGCTTTCCTTATATACATAATGTATAAGGAAAGTATTGTGACGGGGTCGAAAATTCGAATTCGAGTTTTCGACGGAAGAGCACGTTTCAAGCATTCCTGATCACGAATCAAACATTTTTGAAGTGATGTCAGTGTGTGTGTGTGTGTGTGTATGTGTGAAAGTATGTGTATGTGTGTGTCAGTGAGTCTGTGGAGACGATAACTGACGAAGGAATGGACCGATTCGAACGAAATTTGGTATAAAAATCACAATCCGTAAACACTGGAAGTCTATGGTTTTTATACCCAATCGAATGTTCAAAACACCCCTAAATTTTTGAGTGAAATTTTGAAAAAATCGTCAAAAAATCAAAACCGCTAATAAAGTTACGCAAATAGATATTTCTCATGTAATTTCTCATTAGAAAACGATTGACGTAAAATTTAGAACGCTAACATGAACCGTTCTCGAGATATTGCACATTTTTCAAAGAAATTATCAAAAAGTTCTATAAAATAAAAAAAAACATATTTCCTATTGAGAAACATGTTCCCTTTTCATATGTAATACCATGCGATAAATTTGGTGACATCATTCTCGTGTATCTAGCCCGTTCCATTCATGAAAAAAGATACTTTGAGTAATACTTTTGTATTTGAACGCCAAATGTCATTTATCTTTGGCGTTCAAGTACAAAAGTATTACTCAAAGAATAACTATAAGAATAACTTATTTCTCCGTCCATAACGCTTGGCGAGATTTTGGCGACGAATTTGGCGGAATTTTGCTAACTTGGCGACATTTTTAATTGCTGCCAAATTAACAAAAATATCACCAAATCGATAAAAATGACGCTAAATCAATGAAAATAACGACTGCTTGAAGAAAATTCAATATCTTGGAAAGAATATAAGTATCTACTATAAGAATAACATTTTTTTTAACTGTAAAAGTAGTAAATTCATTGCATTATATAAGGACAGTCATGTGTTGCCCACATCAGATTTTTTAAATACAGATTCCAGTGAGAAAGTCTATAAAAGCCACACTCGAGTTAATTTAGCTATAGAGTTGCTTTGTTAGTTTAGAAAATTGAAGTTCCACTGAAAATTTTAAATATCACTTGTAAATAAATGTTACAAGGGTCACACTGAAATTTTTGAGATAGGGGCAGACGATATGTGCTAGAAATAATTTATTGGTCAGATATTTAAATTTGAACTCTTATGTCCGCAGACGATAATTTGTGGCAACAATTACAATTTAGCTATCGTAGAATAAATTTTGAAAGAAAATAAAATGGAGTTGACGCCAGAACATTATCGAGCTACAATTTTCTATGATTTTAAAGTGTGGCTAAATCAAGAAAAATATCTTCAACGTTTACAATTAGCATATGGAAATCATGCTCCATCTTGTGCTACTGTATTTCAGATGGTTTACAGAGTTTAGAAGAGATCGAAATTCTCTCCTGGATGAAGAACACACAGGGAGACCTTTGCCAGCTGTAGTCCCAGAAAATGTGTCGGCAATTTGGAAAATGTTAATTGATGATAGTCGCTGTACCTATCAAATGATACAGAAGAAACTTAAGACTGGATCCGCAGCTATACATAAAATTATTCATGAAGAATACATAAAATTATTCATGAAGAATAATTTTATGTTTAGCTGCGGAATACATATGAAAAAGTTAGAATGTCTTTGGGTCCCCCATAATTCGACAGAACACTAAAATGCGGAACATGTCAGAATCAGTAAGGAATCAGTACTTAATGATGGTGGACACCTCATTATTTCTAAAATCATAACTGGGCCTGAAACGTACATATCGTTTTTTGAAGTTCCAATACGTCAAGAAAGTAAGTTATGGTTCATTGAAGATGACCCCAAATCAGCAATGGTCAAAAGACAATGATCAATGAAAAAATCTGATGTGGGCAACACATGACTTTCCTTATATAATGTAATGAATTTACTACTTTTACAGTAAAAAAAATAAATTTTTCTTATAGTAGATACTAATATTCTTTCCAAGATATTGAATTTTCGACAATTAGTCGTCATTTTCATTGATTGAGCGTCATTTTTATCCATTTGGCGAGATTTTCGTTAATTTGGCAACATTTCAAAAAGTCGCCAAGTTGGCGACATTCCGCCAAATTCGTCGCCAAAATCTCACCAAGCGTTATGGACGAAGAAATAAATTATTCTTACAGTAGATAAATGACTATTGGCGTTCAAATACAAAAGTATTACTCAAAGTATCTTTTTTCATGAATGGAAGGAGCTAGATCCACGAAAATAATGTCACCCAATTTATCGCATGGTATTACATATGAAAAGTGAACATGTTTCTCAATAGGAAATATTTTTTTTTTATTTTATATTTTGATAAAATTTTTTAAAAATGTGCAATATCTCAAAAACGGTTCATGTTAGCGTTCTAAAATTTATGTCAATCGTTTTTTAATGAAAAATTACATAAGAAATGTCTATTCGCGTAACTTTATTAGTGGTTTTGATTTTTTGATGATTTTTTCAAAATTTCATTCGAAAATTTAGGGGGGTTCTGATCATTCGATTTCGTATAAAAACAAAAGGCTTCCAGTGTTTACGGATTGTGATTTTTGTACCAAATTTGGTTCGAATCGGTCCATTCGTTCGTCAGTTATCGTCTCCACAGAGTCACTGACACACACACACACACATACACACATTCACACACACACACACACACACACACACACACACACACACAGACATCACTTCAAAAATGCTTGATTCGTGATCAGGGATGCTTGAAACGTGCTCTCCCGTCGAAAACTCGAATTCGAATTTTCGACCCCGTCACAATAATTTCCTTATACATTATGTATATAAGGAAAGTAAAAAGTAATGTATACCGTGTTCTTCAGAAATACAGGTCTGGTCATAGCCATAAAGCTAGAAGGACAGAAGACAGTTACAGCTAACTGCTACACCACTAAGTGTCTTCCAGAAATTCTCCAGGAAGTGAATGTTAGGGGACTCATGCTTCCCCATGACAATGCATCTTCTCATTCAGCAAGAATGACAGTCGAATTTCTTGAACAAAAATCATCAAAGTTACAGAACATCCACCCTATCTTCCTGATCTTGCTATGTGTGACTTTTGGCTATTTTGTAATCTAAAAAAGATTTACGTGGGCGTAGTTTTCATTCCGAAGATGAGATTGATGAGTCTATAAAAATCTACAAAAGTGCATTGATGTTGGAGGGGAGTACTTTGAACACTCCTAAGAGTTGGTAAGTTTAACTTATGAAATTTAGCTGTATCTCAAAAATTCCAGTGTGACCCCCGTATTTAATTAAACTATAAAGATTTTTCACGTTTTTGCAAATGATTGTTTTTGTTGAGACCCAGACTGTCCGACCTACCAGAAAGGTGTAAGGTAACTGTTTGGACGGCCGGGAAGAACCATTCAATTTAGACCGGAACCCAGTGGGGGAGTCATCCTCAGGGACCGTACCATCCTCCCCCTATCACCAACCTCTCGGAAGAACTTACGGACCCATATGTTTAGCGTAATCGTACTCCGCGCGAACACGACGGTTGTTTTGACAGCGGAGGGAATCGAACCCGGGCCTACCGAGTGCAATTCCCGCGCGCTAACCACTGGGTTACCGCGCCCTTGCAAATGATTGCGAATTCCCACGATAAAAATATTGTAATGGCTAATAATGAAATTTTGCAGGTATATTTTCAGAGTCATGCATTTACAAGCAACTGAATCGGTCATTTCAAAAACTCATAAGTCAATTTTTTTATGAAATCTGGATTAATGCTGTTTGAGTCTTTGAAGGTAGTTTCTTATGTTGTACAAAAACCACAACAGCCTCTTTACATTTTGTTCTACAAAAACCACAATAGCCTCTTTACATTTTGTTGTACAAAAACCACAACAGCCTCTTTACATTTAACGTGTAATACAGGCCCTTAAAAGCTATCAAAACAAGTTTATGCTACAAGGTGTCAATAAATAAAAATAGGATTGACAATATAAAAGAAGACAAGAAGAGCATTCCACATGAACATCAAAACTTTTGAGGAAGTACTGAGCTGGTTAACTGAACAAGTGGAAGGCACCAATGAATATAAGGTGAAATCAAATGACGAATACGAGGGGAAATCAAATGGCGAATATGACTCGGTGCCTTAAAAAAATGTCTTGAATTTTTTACAAATATCTTTACGTAATAATGCTACAATATAAACAGATATTCAGTATTTTTTTGGAAAATATAATATTTTTTTAAAAGTATTATCTGATATTTTTGTTCTGTTTCTTGCGAAAACATCATAAGTTGATGAACTTAATTATTACATATTTCAAAAATTCTAAACAAATCATATTGTAACAGAAACAAAAATTAGTAATAAATACGTTGTAACAAATATATGTTGAAATTTTTTGCTATCTTAATTTTATTCTGATTTATTCCGTTTTTATTGATTCCTGGAAATGTTTTTGAAAACATGACATATGCTGCTTTTGAAATGACCCATTCATTTGTAATTGAGTTTAAATATTTTCTAAAGTAACTTTAGAATTTTCTCCCGTCTGTTATTCTCACAAACAAATACAAAACATACAGATTATTTGTGAGAAGGCGAAAAATAAATATTTAAATTTAGCATCTTTAAAAATAACATAACTGCACAAAAGCATTAATAATTTTTATTTCAAAGCAAAGGCGTTTGTACGCTGTTTTTATTACATAGTTTCTGAATACATAAATAATGAGTTTCTTATAAAAAGTCTTTAAAAATGTAGAAAAATATTTTATGAAAAATTTACAGCATCGTTAAGAATTTATGATAATTTAACCCTCATATAAATGAGTTGCATAATATATTACTTCAAAAACAGATGTGATATTTGCATTTTGCTTTTAGAAAAAAACGTTAGAGTACTCAAAGTTTTTTAACCTGCTTGTATGTTGCTTCACTTTGCAAAGTATGTTTATATACTAAACCGCCAATGTTTCACTTCAAAAGAATTCTTAATACATGTGTGCATCATGCAAGTAAAGATAATGTTCCTTTTTACTTCTTTACATACATAGTAGTATAAGGCATAAAATATTGGGACGGGGTCGGAAATTTAAATCTATGTTTTCGACGGAAGAATACGTTTAAGCATCCTTGAACTCAAATCAAACGTTTATGAGGTGGTGTTTGTCTCTCTTTGTGTATGTACGTTAGTATGTATGTAAGTCAGTGTATATGTGTGTGTATATGTTTGTGTATATGTGTGTGCTTTGTTAGTGTGTGTGTGTGTGAGTTTCGTTAGTGTGTGTGTGTGCTTTGTGTGTGTGTGTGTGTGTGTTTTGTTGCTGTGTGTGTGTGTGTGTGTGTGTGTTTTGTTTGTGTGTGCGTGTGTGTGTGTTTTGTTTGTGTGTGCGTGTGTGTGTGTGTGTGTGTGTGTGTCTATCCGGGAACCCGCGGACGTGATATCTCAGGAACGATTGAAAAGTTTCGAACATAATTTGGTGCCTTTATTACAATCAGTAAACACAGAAAATCTTATGAATTTTAAACACAGTTGAATGCTTGAAAGACTTCCCCCCCCCTCCGATTAAAAAAAATGGAAACTTTATTAAAACTCTGCATTTCTAATAATAAAAAATAATTAATTACATTATAAATAATTTTTCATTAGAAAAGGATTGATATAAATTTTAGAACGCTAAAAGGGACCGTTATCGAGATATTGCACGATATCCGAATAATATTTTTCCAAAAAAAAAATAAATTCCCTGAAATATGCGGATCTCCAATTCTATAGAATAAATAATCATTTTATACGTAGTTTTTCTTTAGGAAACAAATGAGACGAACTTCAAAATGCTATTAATGAATTTTAACGGAAATGTCGCTCAACTCCAATTTGTCATACCAGAATCCATTTTTAAACAGTTTGTGATTTTTCTTTCAAATTTTACAATCGTACCAGGTAACACGCTATAATTATGATTATTTGGAACAACGATTTTTTCTGATACGGTTAGAGTGATGAACAAATGATACCGATGCATCATTACAATACTGTTTCCTAACAAAACACAATTCATTTCATTGATTTAGCGTCATGTTTATCCATTTGGCTATATTTTTATCAAATGTTTTATCGTAAGTCAAAAATCAGGATCTCTATTTCTGTAAAATAAATAATCATTTTATACGTAAGTTTTCCTTTGGAACCAAATGAGACAAACTTTAAAATGCTATTAATGAATTTTAATTGGAATGTGTTTAATTGGAATGTGTCCAATTTGTTATACCAGAATGACATTTTTAAACAGTTTGTGATTTTTTTTTTCAAATTTTATAACCGTACCAGGTAACATGCTATAATTGCGATTATTTGGAACAACGATGTTTCCTGATACGGTTAGACCAATAAACAATCTCTACCGATATATCATTACAATACTGTCTCCTAATAAAACACAATTTATTTCATTGATTTAGAACGGACACTAGCCGAATACTCTTTGAAAATCAACGGTCTCGTAATAAGCACCCACTGAATATTGTCATTTTCTTAATAATTCGCGTTTCACATTTATTCGGTAAACCGAATATTTTAGTGTAAGGAGCCCCCTAAAGAAGAAAATATTGTAAATTTTAAATTGCGCAAGTGTTCCTTTCGAACTATCTACCAGTACACTAAACTAAAGTCTCTATCTCATCCCGAAGCATACTATTTTATCATCTCCCCTTTCAAACGTTTTTCTGTGGAGCACACCCATAAATGAACATTTTTTAAAATCTCTGTTCGCCTTGGGTTCCTTATCAGATGATTGGCCCCTGTACCAAATATCAACCCTCTATCACATTTAAAGGAAGCGTGTCTCATTTATTCCGAAAATCGAGCATAGTGTTCGGCACACCCTAAAGTTGCAAATATTGGAAATCTGAAATTGCACACTTTCTTCCTTTCAAACTATGTATCAGTACACCAAATTTGATGTATTTATCCTATAGAGAAACATGTTTTTCTATCACTTCATATTTCGAAAGTTTTTCTGTGTTGCACCCCCTTAAATGATCATTTTTGAAAAACCGTAATAATAGTAGGTTTTTTTTTTATCAAATGATTACCCCATATACAAAATTTCAAGCCTCTATTACATTGTAAAGGAGGCGTTTTTCATTTGCTCGTCAAATTGAACATTTTAGTGCGCGATACCCCCTACAATAGTAAATGTCGAAAAACTGAGATTGCACACTTTCTTCCTTTCTAACTATCTACACGTATACCAAATTTGAAGTCTCTATCTCATCGCGAAGCATGCTTTTTCTATCATTTCACCTTTCTAATGTTTTCTGTGGAGTACCCACCCTCCTTAAATATACATTTTTGAAAACTCCATTCATCTTGGGTTTTCTATTAAATGATTCACCCATATACCAAATATCAAGCTTCTATCACGTTTTAAAAGGGGTGTTTCTGCTTCATTTCGAAAATAGAACATTTTTGTTTGCGACACCCCCTAAAGTAGAAAATATTGGAAAACTGAAGTTGTACACTTTCTTTTTTCCAAACTATCTACCCGTACACCAAATTTCAAATCTCTATCTCATCCCGAAGTACGTTTTCTTATCAATTCACCTTTCGAACGTTTTCCTCTGGAGCACCCCCTTAAATGAACGTTTTTGAAAAACTATAATCGTCTTGGGTGTTTTTATCAAACGATTATTCCATATACCAAAATTCAAGCCTCTATCAAATTTTAAAGGAGCCGTTTCTCATTTATTCGGTAAATCGAACATTTTGGTATTCAGCACCCCCTTAAGTAGAAAATATTGGAAATATGAAATTGCACACTTTCTTCCTTTCGAACTATTTACCCATACACCAAATTTGAAGTCTCTATCTTATGGCAAAGCATGCTTTCCTATCATTTCACTTTTCGAACGTTTTGGTGTGGAGCACCCCCTCTAGAGAACGTTTTCGAAAAATTCGATTTTTCCAGGGTTTTTTATCAAACGATCGAGTAGTGTACAAAATTGCAAGTCTCTATCTATTCGGAAAGTGCCTAAAAAAGCTTGACAAACAGACCAACAGACAGACGGACAGACATACGGACAGACAGACAGACGGACACTTGGCAATTAGTATATATAGATATTTATTTTTTAATATCCAAAATTTTATTGATGAAGCAGCTGACCAAGCCAATTCATGGTATTATATTCAATGTTTGGACAGAGAGGACACTTAGTGGATGAAACGACGGCTCTATATTTCCTTCATAAAAAGAGAGAAAAACTGCAATGTGGTAATTACACGCGAATTACTCTGTTGAATACATCATTAAAATCATCTCCAATGTGCTATATAACAGGCTTTTACCACACGTGACAGGAGTTAATGGAAGCTGCCAGTATCAAAGGGAACCAGTCAAAAATTCAAAAGGGAAGTCAACTACAGATCAAATCCATGCTTTAAGATATGCATCAGAGAAAGCCAAGAAATTTAGCATTGATATTTTCCATCTTATTATTGATTTTAAAGGGGCATCAGGAGAGACAGGCTGCTTGAAGCAATGGAAGAATTCGGAATTCTTATGAAATTAATCAATCTGATAAAAGCAATACTCACACGGAAGGTCTCCTGACCGACCCCCATCGATTTTAATGAAAAAATACTGTGAATAGTATTGGTCTGTCACAACACATGGTGTAAGCACCAACGGCCCTATAGAAATAGAAACGACACAATAAAATATTGAAAACAATAGTTTTCATCGCCAAATGTAACCCTACTGTAGAAATCGGCGCCAAAGTTTTCGTACAGTATACGTTACATTCTACGGAAACAGTGCATCGGCTCGTTTGCTTTGCTCTTCGATTCGCTTACTGTTCTGTAGTACTGGACATTTCGTATATACAGAGACATTTTTTTATAGTTTATTCCTCTTTACTGTATGTTTGAATGCAACCTTGTTGCATGATTTTCTGTTTTTCTACAGTATCAAATGCTGATAGAATAGTGTGTTTAAACTATTTGAATATTTTTTACATTTGCAATTTCGCCTTGTCGTTTATTTTTTTCAGGACATTTTCAAAATCCGATTGATTTTGTTTTTCATACATAAGGTTTGCAAAATGTAGTTGGTGTTGCACATATTTTTATTTCGAACATTTTTTACTATTCCTCACCTCTGCAATACATTTATTCCATAAAATAATAAGCCTGTTAACGTTACATTAATTTAGGTCGTAATGTCACCGGATTGGATTTGTCCTACAGATTAATTTATGACAAGTTTATAAAAAGTGAGACTTCAAATGATGATGAGTTGTATTAGTAGGTACTGTTTTATTAGTGTTCACTGTTTAGTATTACTATTGATTTTGTTGAAAACTGCATAAGGGCTTTCCTCCTGCTGGGAGAAGTGCTCAAGCGGTGGTAAAGCGGGACTTTCTAAAGATCTTGTTTCGCATTAACGTTATATGTGGAGAATACCATTAAAAACTCTGTGCTGTCTGATCAATCGAACGCGAGAACTCAAAATCTCCCATTGGTGTCTTACTTACAAATGCGACACTCGTATACCCAGTATCTAGGCATTAACCGAATTTTTATAGCATTACATCTTCGGAGGGTTTCACCTTTCACGACTGTCGAAACAGTAATCATAATGAATAATCGCCAAATCGGGATAACGTATAGATTCTGGTAACCCAGAACCAATTTTCAATAGTTTATTGTGTCGTTTCTATTGCTATAGGGCCGCTGGTACTTACACAATGTGTTGTGATAGACCAATACTGTTCACAGTAATTTTTTCATTAAAATCGGTGGGGTCGGTCAGGAAACCTCCCTTGTCAGAAGCATCAAGTGCTGGATTACAGAACGGAATGAACTATTTGGGGAACACTGACAGAGACCTGAGACAAGGAGATCTCTTTGCTTGCGTATTATTTAACACCATCCATGACAAAGTCATTAGAGGCTAGGGAATTATAAAAAATTGAACTCATTTTCACAGAACCCTGCAGATCTTGGCCTGGACTGACGATATTGACATTAACAACAGATCTAGATAATCTACCACTGAGGCCTTTATCACTATTGAGGCTGCCTAGACCTAACTATCAATGAAAATAGACCTAATAAATAGACCTAACTATTAATGAAAACCAAAAGTAGCACTGGCACACTCCCTTTTTAGATGAATGGCTACTCTTTTGGAAGAGTTATTCAGTTCAGATACTTTGGAAAGATTGTTTCCAACAAAAATAAAATCTGTACTGAAATTATTAATTGACTGATGATAGCAGATAAATATTACTACGGCTTAAGAAATCAACTCAAAACGCGACTTTTTGTCCTAACTACCAGAATCAATATTTATAAAACTTTGCTACCAACTGTAATCTTATATGATGGTGACATGTGACCACTTCACAAATCTGAAGAAAATGAAATTGCTAATTTTTGAAAAGAATATTTTAAGGAGAATTTTTGGAACTGTTCTTGAAAACGATCTCTGGTGTATTTGCTACAAGCACGACATCTACAACAAATATAAATGACCTGACGTTGTAAAGCTATCTAAGACTACCGAATTAGAAGGCTTGAACACGTTTCCATTACATTTCCAAAATGCTTTGTAAATTTTCTATAACGGTTTCTATTTAAAAGGTGTCAACAGCTTAGTGACGATCATGTGGCGTGTCTTCTTCAACAAAAAGTATTTTTTATACCATTAATTTTTTTTTATTATCAATTTACCCTTTATATTATAAACTACTATAATTATTCCTTAAATGTACTATATCCTTTATATATACTATAAACTACTATAATTATTCCTTAAATTATCATTGTTTTTCGTAAGAAATAATGGTACGAAAATCTTAAAACTTAAACAATCAGAGTTTCCGACAGAATTTTTGGGTCCCTATGCGGCAAATGTGGTAGCTGCTCTACAACTCCCTATTTCATAAGTTACTGACCTTTTTTAATAAACTATTTATCTAGTCTGGATCCTTATGCAATGCACTCTTTTGTCCGCGCCCTCTGTTGACTGCCCTGCAAACAATTCGACTTCTATTCAAAATAATTACTAAAAATTCAGTTAGTTTTAGTTTTCACATTATGCATCTACACAAAATTTTATAGAGATAAGAGCAACACACACAAAAAACATATACACACACAAAAACATATTCATACATGCACACTCAAACACAAATATACATACACGCACATGGACATTTTCTCAACAGTGTTCACAAAATGGGTTTAGAAGTTTTTTCGCCGTTATCTCGACTTCAAATTTTTCGGGTAAACGATATACATCATGGATTAAGGAAGTGAAAATATAATTTTATCATTTGGCAGTAAACACTAAATTTCGAATTTCTTGTCGATATTTGAAGATATTTGAAAGAGGCACATTTGAAAGAAACCTTCTTTGAATTATTCACAGATCCGTAGATTTAATAGAATGTTCTCTAAGTTTCGAATTTTCGTAACATCTCATATTGGAATCCACTATATTCATCAATTGAAGCATTGATATAGCGTTATACGAAGATATCAGAAAATTCTTTCGCTCCCAGCTCTATCGCATTAATAAATCCTCCCTTTTCAAACATTTCGCAATTCCATCAAACTTAAACTTTTCAATTTCTAAGGGTCAACTTTAGCGAACATCATTCTAGATATTTCAGAAAAGCGTTAAATTTCTAAAATTGTATGTCACATTGGCGTAGTCAGTACTCAGGATTTAAATCTAGTTAGCAAATTCTGCCAGAGTTTGATGAACGACTGAAGTTTAATGGAAGAAAATATTTCGCGAAGCAGCTAATTTAAACTGCTGATGGAATGGAAAGTTGACACAGACGTTTAATTTGTGCCTGCGATGGGCGAAATTTAACTTCGAAAAGTTTAAAGGTAAGATGTTCACGCTATGCCGTGATATTAAAATAAATGTATCTATATGTTAAGCTCGTACGTGGAGGTGTATAAAGTTACGTGCCTGTCATACGAATAGTCAAACTGACTATATTTTGAATCAAGAATATTAAATTAATTATTCTCACAAAGCGGCCAAAGAAACTAAGAGAAATGAAACTTCAGAATATCAAAGAAATTAAACTTCAGAAATTCAGATATTGTTAATTTGGCGCTATTTCCTAAACTTTGCTAAATTAGAAATATTGCGCCAAATATTAATAATTTCGTGATGTTTTTATTTGTTTAAATTTTAGCAGTTTTAATGACTGAATGCCCTTAATGTGTGCCTTGATTGAGCTTTATCCCAGGAACTTAAGTTTCGAACAGATGAAAAGAGAAATGTACTGAACATATGTGCCAACTGAGCGTTATTCTAAGAAATTGAGTTTTGAACCGGTAAGGAGCAAAATATACTGAACATTGGCGCCAACTGAGCACTATTTTAAGAAATTAAGTTTCGAACCGGTAAGCAGGAGAATGTAACGAACATGTGCGCCATCTGGGAGTTATTTAGAGAAATTGAGTTTCTAAACGGAAAGGAAAAGAGTGCACTGAGCATGCGCGCCAACTGAACGCTTTTTAACACTTTACAACAAAGTTGAAAAGTGTTTATGACTTTGTTCATTCTGTCTGTCTGTCTGTCTGTCCGTTAGCACAATAACTGCCGTAAAAATGACTTAATCAAAATGAAATTTTAGTATGTTGTTCAGACGGTCTGTAGGACCTGTGGGAATATAAATGAATAATATCACCCAATTAGTTTTGGATTGAACCCGGGTTGAAAAAATGAAATACATTGAGCCCTATGGGACCTAATTTTTCAATCATTTTTTAAGCGGATTTAAAATTCACACATTGCTTCGAAATTTTTAGGTAATATTCAAATTGTTCCATAAAATATATAAAAAAAAATTCAGCGAAATATATTCAGTAGTTTTTTAAATAAAAATTAAAATAATAATAACACATCTTATATGAAACGATCACGTGACTATGATATGAAAGTATCACGTGATCCACTTCAGAATGATATATGGCATCCATCTTGTCTCAAAATCGTGATTTTTAAAGTTCTTTTTATTTCATATTGAGTGTTGTATCCGTCCTAAAACCTCCTTATTTTGGTTTAAATTCTGTGCATCTACATACTAAATCAACGCAATTACAATATATATGTGTTTAAATGCTCATCCAAATTTGATTATTCCTACAACGAAGCCTATTTTTCACTTATGTAAAATGTAAACAGCAAAATATGTAGGATGAGTTGTATAGGAATTGCTGTATTTTTTTAACGCAAAAGAATTTAGCTCATGGAGTCTGCATAGCTGATATGAAAGAAATATTCATTGACTTTACCGAGAGAAGGACGATTTTTTGCGATGAAGTTTTAAGCATAGAGTTAAATTACTTGTAGCTCCATGTTCTTAATTTTTAAATAAAATAAATTATTATAGTATTGTGATGAATGACATGAATGGGAAATTATTTATGAATGAAATGTTGCTTTTCTAGAGAGAGAGCCAGGCGTGTTATTTTTTCTATGACGTCATTTGAATGAATTTCAGTTGCTTTCGATGAAGTTTTTAAATATAATAAATTATCGTGGTATTATGATAATTCTAAAATTATTATCGAGTAATATATCACATTTTAGAGATGTTTGAACCAGGCAATTTATATTTCAATGCCGTCATTTGTATGAAGTTCATTTTTTTCGATGAAGGTTTAAGTTTTCAAATATAATAAATCAATGTAGTATTGTGAGAAATTTTAAAATATTACCGAGGAAGGTATTGCATTTTAGACATGTTTAAATAAAATTGCATTGCTGTTAGAAAGTGTTTCTTAATCAATGCTTTAAGCATGATTGTTTAATTTATATTTAGTATTGTATGCGTTCTAAAACCTTTGAGTCTAAAATATAGCTGATATGAATGAAACATTAATTAATTTTACATAGAGAACAGACGATTCTATAAGGGACTTTTCGATGAAGTTTTAAGCATAGAGTTAAATTACGTTTACCTCCTTGGTTTTAAGTTTTTAAATGAATTAAATTATTGTAGTATTGTGATGAATGAAAGGAATGGAAAAAAACTGTATGAATGAAATATTTACAGCTTTGACATAGAGAGTCAGGCGATTTATATTTCAATGACATCATTTGAATAAAGTTCATTTTTTTTCAATGAATTTTTAAGTTTTCCAATCAAATTAATTAATGCAGTATTGTGATAATTTTAAAAATATAACGGCTGAATGTATTGCAAAGATGTTTAAATAAAATTGCATTGCAGTTGGAAAGTGTTTCATAATCAATGCTTTATGCATGATTGATCTTTCTTGTTTCAAAAATAAATTCAGTTTCAAACCGGTAAGGAGAGTTATGTGCTGTCCCATCATATATTTTATATTCGTATGATTTTTGCACATGCTCCCAGTTGTGCCTTCTTGACGAAAAATAAAGACGTTTTAGAACGTAAAAATATCCTAATTGTCTTTGGAAGCCTGGGAAAAGCGTTATTGCAAAGACAAAATAATGCCAATTATTAAGGCTGATTTAGAGTGTAAATATACTATCTGTTAATATAATTATAAATATTTAACCTGTACATAAATAATTGTGTTTGTTCCAGAATTGAACCATGTGTGCATTGGTCTCCACGCATTTATTATTTGACTGAGTTATATGTTATCTTACAGCGGTCAACAGTAAGTGGAAGTTAATGCTATAAATAGCAAAATTGGAGGGTATGCGACCACACTTTAATTATTTATCTTCTTCTATTGCAGCTTTTCCTGCCTCGCAGGAGGTGCACTATTATAGAGTATTCCATATCACGTGGCCTCAGCCCTGACAACAGCATAGCAACCGGAAATGTAGAATAGGCATTTGTGTTAACATGCATTTTGTGTTAACATGCATTTTTGTGTTAACATGCACTTTGCAGTTGCAAAGAGTTAACAAAATGAAATTTCCATCATAAATGGTAATGATCCATATATTGTAGAATCCAAAAATAGATTGATATTTTATCGAGCTACATTATTGCTAATTACAACCATACTTAAGCTCAATATAGTTTAGAAACATTTCAAACTTAATAATTTACGAATAAATAGGTTATTTTACTATAAACAGCATGGTAAACAAGCCAACCAATAAACTTTAAAATCAAAGACAACTGAATAAGTGGTTAAAAAATCATCTATTAAAATCTCCCTATTATGACGTACAAAATAACATAGCCAAAGCGCTTTCGCATATTATCATGCCCTTTATCAGTGGCGAAATAAAAAGATCTGATGTGGTCAACACATGACTTTCCTCATATAATACAATGAATTTACTACTTTAACAGTAAAAACAATAGGTTATTCTTATAGTAGATATATTCGTTCCAAGATATTGAATTTCATCAATTAGTCGTCATTTTCAATGATTTTACGTCATTTTCATCAATTTGGCGAGTTTTTCGTTAATTTAGCAACATTTAAACAAGTTGGCGACATTTTACCAAATTCGTTGCCAAAATCTCGCAAAGCGTTATGTATGGAGAAATGATTTATTCTTACAGCAGATAAATGACTATTGGCTTTCAAATACAAAAATATTACTCAAAGTATCTTTTTTCATGAATGGAACGAGCTAGATCCACGAGAATGATGTCACCCAATTTATCGAATGATATTACATATGAAAAGTGAAAATGTTTCTCAATAGGTAATACTTTTTTTATTTTACATTATTTTTTGATAATTTTTTTTAAAAATGTGTAATATCTCGAGAACAGTCTATGCTAGCGTTCTAAAATTTGTGTCAATCGTTTTTTAATGAAAAATTACATAAGAAAAGTCTATTTGCGTAACTTTATTAAAGGTTTTGATTTTTTAATGATTTTTTCAAAATTTACCTCGAAAATTTAGGGGGTTCAGAACATTCGATGGCGTATAAAAACAATAGGCTTCCAGTATTCACGAATTGTGATTTTTGTACCAAATTTCGTTCGAATCGGTCCATTCTTTTGTTAGTTATCGCCTCCACAGTCTCTCTCTCTCTCTCTCTCTCTCTCTCTCACACACACACACACACACACAAACACACACACACATCACCTCAAAAATGTTTGATTCGTGATCAGGGATGCTTGAAATGTGCTTGCTCTCCCGTCGAAAGCTCGAACTCGAATTTTCGACCCCGTCATAATACTTTCCTTATACATTATGTATATAAGGAAAGTGATAAAGTGCGAACAAGTGCCTAAATATGGGCCATACCCGCCAGTCAAAATTTACATATATCAACTACATACCAAATTACATACATCAATTTTTATATATTTTTAATTTTTTTAAAAGCAACGAGGTAAAATAAATTATCATAAACATGCATATTACAATAAGGAATGGAGTTTGATAACTAACATGAATGTCGACAAAAATTGAAAATCAACTATTATTGAATTTTTAGAAAATCATGTAAAGGCCAGACCCGGAGAGAGTCAGGAACGAATCGCCAAGCACAACTAAGGGTCAGAAGGGGATCCCTTTTTATTAACACTTTACAGCGAAGTTGAAAAGTGTTTATGACTTTGTTTATTCTGTCTGTCTGTCTGTCTGTCTGTCCGTTAGCACGATAACTGCCGTAAAAATGACTTAATCAAAATGAAATTTTAGTATATTGTTCAAACGGTCTGTAGGACCTATGGGAATATAAATGAATACTATCACCCAATTAGTTTTGGATTGAACCCGGGTTGAAAAAATGAAACACATTGAGCCCTATGGGACCTAATTTTTCAAACATTTTTTAAGCGGATTTAAAATTCTCAAATTGCTTCGAAATTTTTAGGTAATATTCAAATTGTTCCGTAAAATATATAAAAAAAATCAGCGAAATATATTCAGTGGTTTTTTAAATAAAAATTAAAATATTAATAACACCTCGTATATGAAACGATCACGTGATCACGATATGAAAGTATCACGTGATCCACTTCAAAATGAGATATGGCATCCATCTTGTTTCAAAATCGTGATTTTTTAAGTTCTTTTTAATTCATATTGAGTGTTGTATCCGTCCTAAAACTACTTTATTTTTGCTTAAATTCTGTGCATCTATATACTGAAACTACGTAAATACAATATATTTGAGTTTAAATGATTATCCAAATTTGATTATTTCTACAACGATGCTTATTTTTCACTTATGTAAAATGTAAACGGCAAAATATATAGAATGAGTTGTATTAGAATTGCTGTATTTCCTTAATACAAAATAATTTAGCCCATGGAGTCTGCATGGCTGATATGAATGAAATATTAATTGATTTTGTAAAGAGAAGGACGATGTTTTTCGATGAAGTTTTAAGCATAGAGTTTAATTACTTGTAGCTCCATGGTCTCAATTTTTAAATAAAATAAATTATTATAGTATTGTGATGAATGAAATGAATGGGAGAAAGTTATGAATGAAATGCTGTTTTTATAGAGAGATCCAAGCGTGTTATTTTTTCTATGACGTCATTTGAATAAATTTCAGTTGTTTTCGATGAAGTTTTCAAATATAATAAATTATCGTAGTGATATTGTAGTTTTAAAAATATCACCATGGAATGTATCGCATTTTAGAGATATTTAAACCAAGCAATTTATATTTCAATTCCGTCATTTGAATGAAGTTCATTTTTTTCAATGAAGGTTTAAGTTTTCAAATATGATAAATTAATGTAGTATTGTGATAAGTTTTAAAATATTACCGAGGAATGTATTGCATTTTAGACTTTTTAAAAAAAAATTGCATTGAAGTTGGAAAGTGTTTCATAATCAATGCTTTAAGCATGATTGATCTTTCTTGTTTATATTTACCGTAATTTTATTTGTAATTTTAACTCCGTTCTGACCCTTAGTTATGCTTGGCGACTCGTTCTTGACTCTCTGAGGGTCAAGCCTTTACACAATTTTTTAAACATTCAATACTAATTACTTTTCATTTTTTGTTAACATTCATGTTGGTTATTAAACTCCATTACTTTCCTTATAAACATAATGTATAAGGAAAGTATTACGACGGGGTCGAAAATTCGAATTCGAGTTTTCGACGGGAGAGCACGTTTCAAGCATCCCTGATCACGATTCAAACATTTTTGAAGTGATATCTCTCTCTGTGTGTGTGTGTGAACGTATGTGTGTGTGTAAAAGTATGTGTGTGTGAGTGTGAAAGTATATGTGTGTGTATCAGTGAGTCTGTGGAGACGATAACTAACGAACGAATGGACGGATTCGGACGAAATTTGGTACAAAAATCACAATCCGTAAACACTGGAAGTCCATTGTTTTTTACGCAATAGAATGTTCAGAACCCCCTTAATTTTTCGAATGAAATTTTGAAAAAATCGTCAAAAAATCAAAACCGCTAATAAAGTTACTCATATAGACATTTCTTATGTAATTTTTCATTAGAAAACGATTGACATAAATTTTAGAACTCTAACATAAACCATTCTTGAGATATTGCTCATTTATAGAAAAAAATTATCAAAAAGTCATATAAAATAAAAAAAAAATATTTCCTATTGCGAAACATGTTCATTTTTCATATGTAATATCATGCGATAAATTTGGTGACATCATTCTCGTGGATCTAGCTCGTTCCATTCATGAAAAAATATATTTTGAGTAATATATTTGTATTTGAACGCCAATAGTTATTTATCTGATGGGGGAATAACTTCTTTCTCTGTCCATAACGCTTGGCGAGATTTTGGCGACGAATTTGGTGGATTGTCACCAACCTGGCGACTTTTTTAAATGTTACTGAATTAAAGAAATCTCGCCAAATGGATAAAAATGACGCTAAATCAATGACGTCTCATTGATGATGACGACATGGAAAATGACGACTCATTGACGAAAATTCAATATCTTGGAAAGAATAAAAATAACCACTATAAAAATAATCTATTTATTTTTACAGTAAAAGTAGTAAATTCATTGCATTATATAAGGAAAGTCATGTGCTGCCCAGATTTTTTCTTATTGTAATATGCATTTTTATGATTATTTATTTTACCTCGTTGTTTTTTAAAAGATTAAAAATATATAAATTGATTTACGTAGTTTTGTATGTCGATATATGTAAATTTTGCCTGGCGGGTATGGCCCATATTTAGGCACTTGTTTGCACTTTAATTTATTTCGCCACTGATGAAGGGCATGACAATGTCCGAAAGGGCTTTCGCTATGTGACTTTGTACGTCATAATAGGGAGATTTTAATAAATTACTTTTAACCACTTATTTGGTTGTCTTTGATTTTAAAGTTATTTTACATTTATAGAAAAGAATAAACTTACCTGTTTAAGATGTTTATGGCAAATTGAATTAAAGATATAAAAACTTGAAGTTGTCAACATTATCAAATCCTTCTTGAAATCCCTTTTTTATGTCTTTGCGATTTTAATTTAATATTACCGGATTTTCTGTACAGGGGGGGGCTCTAAAAAAGAAACATAATCTCTATCACCTGGACTACCACACCCCAAACAGCACAAAAGTTCGAAATATTTATAAACTTTTCCTTCAAATCTCACGCTTTTCTTACAAAATCAAATGGATCAAGTCAAAGAATGAACAGGTGGTGTCCTACAAACCCTTTTGAAGAAGCCTATAAAGAACGTGTGGCGTCATGGTGGAAACCTCTATAGCTGTATTTTAGTAGTCGACAGCAAGTGGTATGCTTATTTTGCTTGTAGTTCTCAATAGCGCCCCTAACATGTTTCCAAAACGATCGTACGCTGTTTGCATTTTATTTTCGCCACATTTTACATTGTCTCTGTTTTGTTGTTAAATGTCTGTTTATTTATTAAAATAATGCAATCTGCATGCTCTAATGTTTGTTACTTATATATCAACTATGCATGCTGATAAAATCTAGAGGACGGAATTTGGTGAGGATATGAAAATCATAGTCCCCTACCTTTGTAAAGTTTGTATGTCTCTTTTTTCAACTTTAGATGCCCTTTTTTGTACGGTATTTTTACTTAATCTGCCAAAAGTGACTTAACTAAAACTTAGAATAGTTGACATTTTGACCTTTCGTTCCAAGGGCAATAACACAGGACAGTACTGTTTAAAATATAATTCAGTTTATTGGGGACTTTAAAGAAATTACAGTAGCCTGCTGTTTAAAGCAACGATCAACAGAGATACTAATTGTTATTGTACACGCCCAGAATAAATGACAAATATACAAGCTACTAAGATATACTAGGCTGATGATAATGCTTACATGGATACACATTTACAAAGTTCATATGCTTACCACGGCATTCTGTTACTTCGCTCCATATTGCGGCCACACCCCGAATACTAGGCTCTTCCTAGTCATCATTGTATCGAATGGGGTTTCCGGCCACTTACTACCTAAATCCTTCATCGTCTACTCAAGAATCCTTCTTTGATTCTTAGAACCTACTACTCACACACACACAAGAACCCTTCTTTCATTCCAAGAACACTGATACTCTCACGATCTGAAACATATTCCTATTTTACCGCAGGAACGCTGAAAATTCTGATTAGGTTGATGATTCGTCTAACAACCGAACAAGTTAGGGGGGTTAGCTTAAAGAAACATAGATTATAATGCAAATTGAGGGAAATAATCGAGAGGTTATTTAGATCTCACACCTTATTAATAAACTTTTTACTAAAAACTACCCAGTACATTACATGTTAAATCATGAATCAAAGATTTTTCCGCATTTCAAAGCACTTGTCAATGTTGATCTTTATAGAAGTCTAAATGTTGCGAAGTTATTAAATCTCTGAAATTGTATCTACTGTTGACGCAGAGTGCATACCTGAAACTTAAATTTAGTTTGCGAATTTCGCCACAGTGAGACGAACGACTGAAGTTAGAAGAATATATTTTGTGAAGTGCCGAATCTAGAGTGGTTTGATTAACATAGAAGCTTGACATACACGTTTAATGCGTGCTTGAATTAGATGAAGAGTTTTGAAAGGATTAAAGGTGAGAAATTTATGCTGTGACCGTGATATTCTAAGAATATAAAATCTGCAGAATTAATGTATGGCCATCTGTGTGTGTGTGTGTGTGCCTGTGCTGCCTGTAGCGGGGAAGAACTAATTGACGCCATGGAGATACGTACACAGATATTTCAGGACCCGAAAAGATTCATCTCAGCATTTTTTCCCTAAATTTCAAATTAGTTTTTTAGTTACTTTATGTTTTAGTCCAATTTACAACGATTTGAGGCAATATTCAAACACATCGGTACCTTAGCAGCCGATAATATAGTCACAAATTTTCCATTTTGATATTATTGGAAAGATCTAAAAATTATTTCTGAAATATATAAATGTTGAACGGAATCCATACAATTAATAGACGAATTTTCGTGAAATTAAAAAAAACAGAAAACATATACTTTTCGTCTGTTATAAAAGCTTCCAATTTTTAGATTGGGATATAAAAAACTATCGGCGTGAGGTGAAAGAAACAAAAAGAAAGATATGCAAAGCGCTTATTAAAAATTACATATATTAAACATGGCCGTAACTCGTAAGTCGTACATGTTGCATTGTGCCGCATAAAACCCACCATTAAATCTTTGTGCGAGTTTCTGGAATAAAATATATTAACATAATACTACACAATTGACTTCACCCATTTCAACTTTAAAATAAACATTATTTATTAAGAATATTAATCGTACTTAAATTACAATAAGTATACTGATATATTTAAGGAGGAAATTGGGTATGTGAAACCAGGCATACTAATATTCAAACAGGATTATGAACTTTCATAATAGCTGATAGGTACATACCTCCTTTTGTCTTTAGGCGTTTATGGGTCATTGATTGTTGCACCATCTTTCAATATTTACTATATGACTGAATATCGTCACACCCCACATTTATATTTGCATACTGACTGCTAAAATACACTCCTGGCTCGCGTAGCTTTTCACTTTTTTTAGAAGCCTCCGACTGTGACTCTTCACACCGGTTATTAAATTCGACTCTCATTGAAGGAATCCATAACTTGATAATATCTGAATCATGACGGTTCAATACGGACCCTTGTCAGAATGCTCACTGATTCCTCATTCTATGCATCTGTGTCGCTTACTTTATCTCGTTTGTAGAACATTCTCCATGCATCTCTGTGGGGAACTTGTTTTGAATATTCTCATATTGTCTGATCAACCTTCGCCATACATTTGTGTGGAATTTATTTTTGAACCTTCTGCCTGCTGCCACCTATTTTTGTCTGAGATTCAGATATTGGTTGACCTCAGGGCGATGCGGCAAAACTTCCTCATTGGTTAAACATTTAACCAATCCCATGATTTCAACTTTAGCCCCTAGTAACTTTTCTGGTTCGACCACACCTGTAAATGAAGTCCCCTTATTTATGGCTCTCATGACCTCTCGGTTCAGGGCTGCTGTAAATTGGCGTCTACCAGTCTGGGCACTTTGTATGACTTGTCGAAAATCAGAAATCTTTATACATTATACTGACTAAATGTATCCTGGTCTCACAGCGCGAATCCAATGTTTATAATTTAACACCAGCTACTTTAAATATTACACAATTCTCCAAAACAAAAATATAAGTTCGTGAACCCATTATTTCATTAATTATACATTTTTTAGGCGAGAGAACGCCTAAATTTGTTTAATACTTTCCGTGCGGACCGTTTCACGATTGCAGTTTTTCTATCCATTGAAGCCACGCTCACAGAAACGGGAATTCGCACATGCGCATAATGGTTGTGTACGTCCTGATGTGTGATCATAGATCGCGGGAGATTTGTAGATTTCATTTGTATGGTGAGAATGATTTTAGTTCTAAACATGCGATTTGTAAATTGGGTATAGTGTTATCTGTATCTGTATTATTTAAGCAGCGGTCACTTATTTAGGACCCGGGGAATTGGAAATACAAAAATTGTGTTATTTGGGGAAGATATGCAAATCTACACTCTGTTTAAAAAAATGTGTACCTATAAGATATTGAGTTACAGCCGTGAAACTTTGCATGTATATATTGGTGCCTTTGTAATTGCCTGTGAGTGAGAACATCGGTTGGTTTAATTACTGCACTTTGCGTCGTTCTTATGCGTGTTGCATGAGCCCTATAACATCGTTGGCGCGAACAGTTTCATTATTGGGATAACTCTTAAAATGGTATTTACATGCCGAGTTTCGTGACTTTAGTTCATATTTTATGGGTGAATATATGTTTTTTCAACAGAGTGTATAAATCGTTCTAATTGTGATGAGATTGTTGAAATTAAGGTTTAAATTGTGCCTTCGGTGCAGAACGCGGAATAGTAGATTCTCCATATGTGACGGGTTTCGGTTGTGTGATTTGAAAGATGTGTGGTGTTGCTGTTGGTGTGTGTGTGTGTGTAGGAGGGGTGTATTATGCCCGTTGCGCCGATGTACACGGATTGCATGTAATGTTCACTGTTATTTATAGAAATAAAATAAATTTATTTATTTTGTTATAACTGCTCTGTTTTGACTTCCGGGCAAATATCTATAATAATAAAATAATTATGATATCAATAATAATCATCGTGAATAAAGAATCGCCTGTCTGTGCATGCGTCATAGGAAATTAACTTTAGCGTGACTCAGACTGAATGTCTCTCCCAAAATCATTATCAAGTAGTTTGTGTTTTTGCCAATTTTGCAAGAAAATATGTGAACATTTTTTATCGTTGATCTAAATGATCACAATCATATCATGATACACTTCACTTGAAATCGCTTAGAAAAGTCTTATGATTGATACCGAGTTTGACAATGTACTAGTTTTGTGGGAAATTAATGCACTAGTTTCAGTACTAGTTATTTTAAACCCCGCCTAGTAATACCTACTTTAAACCGCTACGTTTGTTTTTCTGGTTCCGTAAGTCCTCCCGAGAGGTTGGTGGTAGGGGATGGAGGATATTGTCCCTGTGGATTCCGCCCCCACTGGGTTCCGTTCTAAATTAGGTGGCACTTTCCAGGCCGTCGAAACAAATACCTTATACATTCGGGTAGGTCGGACGGTCTGGATCGAAGAAGAAGAAACCGTAACTTTTTGTATGATTCGAAACAAAAGAACTTACCCTTTATTGAAAATTAGCCCAAAAATTCGTCATAAACTAAAATAAAAGACTGTGTTCTTAAATATATAAATTAAATGCTTGTTTTATACGTAACTTTTGACGGTAAAAATAATAAAACCAACCCCATTCCTCCTGTTGTAGAGATAGTGTAATTTTTTCGTATTTCTGCAACGTCGCCTTTGAAAATGCGTTGAATCACCAAATGAAATGAGCATTGAATTCCAAATTCAAAGTAATTTCAAATAACTTTTAGTAATTAAACTTAATTTAATGAATTATAAACAGAAGCAAAGAGAAAATGAATTTGAGTCTGTAGGGAAAGTCATGTACTGCCCACATCAGATTTTTTGAATTATGGTATTACCATCATAAATAAATTGCGGTATATTTCAATTCTTAAAAATCTGATGTGGGCAGCACATGACTTTCCTTATATAATGCAATGAATTTACTACTTTTACAGTTAAAAAAAATGTTATTCTTATATTCTTTCCAAGATATTGAATTTTCTTCAATTAGTTGCCATTTTCACTAATTTAGCGTCATTTTCATTGATTTGCCGTCATTTTTATCAATTTGGTGAGATTTTCGTTAATTTGGCAACATTTAAAATTTCGTCGCAAAAATCTCGCCAAGCGTTATGGACGGAGAAATAAGTTATTCTTACAGCAGATAAATGACTATTGGCGTTCAAATACAAAAGTATTACTCAAAGTATCTTTTCTCGTGAATGGAATGAGTTAGATCCACGAGAATGATGTCACCAAATTTATCGCATGATATTACATATGAAAAATGAACATGTTTCTTAACAGTTAATATATTTTTTTAATTTATTGGATTTTTTGATAAATTTATTTAAAAAATGTGCAATATCTCGAGAATGGTTCGTCCTAGCGTTCTAAAGTTTATGTCAATCGTTTTCTAAGTAAAAATTACATAAGAAATATCTATTCGCGTAACTTTATTAAAGGTTTTGATTTTTTTATGATTTTTTCAAAATTTCACTCAAAAATTTAGAGGGTGTTCTGAACAATCGATTGTGTTTTAAAACAATAGGCTTTCAGTATTCACGGATTGTGATTTTTGTACCAAATTTCATTCAAATCGCTCCATTCGTTTGTGATATATCGTCTCCACAGACCCGCTGACACACACACACACGCACACACAGACATCACTTCAATAAGTTTCGATTCGTGATCAGGGATGCTTGAAACGTGCTCTCCCGTCGAAAACTCGAATTCAAATTTTCGACCCTGTCACAATACTTTACTTATACATTATGCATATAAGAAAAGTAATAAACTTTAGGAGGATTTTAAGAGTCACAACAATAGATAGATCTTAGAAATTAATATAAACTTATTTATCATGAAAAATTGCATGTATAAGATGTCTGCCATTTGAAAATAATATCAGTATTTCACATTTAATGAATTATTGGCAAAGTAAATAAAACAACATGCAATATCTGTTGTAGCATTCATTAGGCATAAATATTCCGACTTCTATAAATTAATCTTCAAGGCGAAAATTCTAAAGATTAAGTAAAATTTAAAACTAGGCATAAATTGAGTCTCTCGAAGATGAAGTGTGTATTAATTTATAATTCTAGAGCTCAAATTTAGTTCGTAAATTTCGAATGAGTTTGATGAACGACTCAAGTTTACTGGAAGAAAATATGTCGCGAAGTTAGCTAATCTAGATGGTACTGAGTGGTAAAGGAGCTTAATGCCGACGTTTAATTTTTGTATGATTTAAATGAACGAGCTTTGAGAAAATTAAAGGTGAGTCTTATTACTTTCCTTATATACATAGTGTAATGCGTAGGGTAATGCATAGTTTAATGTATAGGGAATGTATTTTGACGGGGGTCGAAAATTCAAATGCGAGGAAGAGCGCGTTTTAAGCATCACTGAGCTCGAATTCAACGTTTTTGAAGTGAGTGTGTGTGTGCTTGTTAGTGTGTGTATATTAATACATATGTGTGTGTATGTCAGTGTGTGTATGTATGTTAGTGTGTGTATTTTAGTGTGTGTGTATTTCAGTGTGTGTGTATTTTAGTGTGTGTGTATGTTTATGTGTGAGTGTGTGTAAATTAGTGTATGCGTATGTATGCTAGTGTATATGTGAATACGTTAGCGTGCGTGTGTATGTTAGCGTGTATATATATATGTCTGTGTGGTGTATATGCGTATGTATGTTAGCATGTGTGTGTATGCTAGGCAGTGTGTATATGTTAGCGTGTGTATGTTAGCTTATGCGTGTATGTGTAAGTTTATGCGTGTGTATGCTAGAACGTAATTTGATACGATTATTATAATCTGCGAACACTGAAATCATGTCGATTTTAAATGTAGTCGTATGTTCAGAAAGCACCTTCCCCTCCAATTTTCAAATGAATTTTTGAGAAAATCATTAAAAAATTAAGACCTTTAAAGATAATAAGTAATCATTTCATACGTAATTTCTGTTGTTAAAAAATGGATTACAAGCATTTTTGAACGCTAGTATGAATCGTTCTCGAGATATTGCACGATTTTTGAATGAATGTTTAAAAAAATTATTATAAGGATTTTTAACACTGTTACACAAATGAAATTCATTTTATACACAATTTTTCATTAGAAAATTTCATGAGATATTGCACGTTTTACAAATAAAATTTTCAGAAAAATTACAAGAAATAAAAAAAAAAAAGTATTACGCTATTTTGTGTCCAATCCCAATTTTTGTACCCAAAACAAGCAGATAAAATATGGCTACTGATCCCGAAAGATGGCAGCACTAAAATTTTATTATTTATTTCGCTCTCTTTCAAGTTCTCTTCGTCTTATGGCACTTTTTCACATTGATTTCTATTCTATTAATTTCTTCCCATGCCAATATTAAAAAAAAAATCTCAATTGTTAGTTATTATAATATTACACTCTGCAAAAATTGGCAAGTTTACAAATAACTGACACATACATCCTGGAGATTAAAGCAACTGACCAGGAACTCTAGTAAATGAAATCAAACAAGTTGTGATTGGAAAAAACAGTTTCTTATATACATCATTTTAAAGGATTAAAAAAAATACTATTTTTTTAAATGTCTAATTTTTTATTGGTTCTTAAATTCGCAACATTCTGTATGTTTGAAATAAATATTTTCAAACTTTAGGAGTTGGAGATAATGATAATATGTTAATCTCTAAATATTTGGAGTTACAAGTAAATTATTATATATTTCTCTTATTTGGTTTATTTTTAGAACATAAGTAGATCGAGAAGTGGGTGTACAGAAAATTTTATTTCTCTTATTTAAGACGAGCTTTACATAAAAGTATTACACATATGTATTTTTATTGGGTGTAAATGTGATATGTAAAATAAATAAAAATAATTAAACTAGCTAAAAAATTAAAAAAAAATTGAAGGTTTAAACTTGAGATAAATATCAATTTAAACACTATTTACAAAATAAAATTTATTGTTGAAAAGCATATATTTTAACTTGTTTTTAAAGTATTTTGATACGCTGATAAGAAAAAACTCTTTTTTTATATGAGTGCATCAAACATCGTAGATATAAAATTCACAATTTCTTATACAAATCTAGAAAGAAAATTTAAGTAGAATCTAAAATTTTAAATATAGACAAACTATGTCCTAAATTTTATAGTTCTAGAGTAAATTTGAATTACATGAGTTTGAAAATTGTACACACACACACACACACATATATATATATATATACAATCAGAAAATTTTTATTTTTAATGCAACAAGATCATTAAAAAACGTATATCTGTATCTTTAAAATCAATTGAATTATGATAAAAGAAAAAAATCTGATTTATGCCACTTTTCCGTTCCATGTGAAAGCTGTTTCATCAGTGAAAATAGGGATCAGAAGCAAATTGACAATGGAAATTGTTTAGATCAAAAATACGTTAATATGTGTCAAAATTTTTTTTATCACAAATGCATCTAAATAGAGCATTACACAGACAGATGTCATATAAAGCAATGGTACTCACTACGCGGTTGGGTATCCCATGTACTATCATTCAGTTTTATCTTTTTTGTGATATGTCACAAATTTACAATTCTAATTTGATATATGGTCCCCATTCACAATGTTCAATTTTCAATTAAATATAACTAGCTCAATTTTAGAGATACAGATATGCGTTTTTTTAATGATCTTGTTGCATTAAAAATAAAAATTTTATGATTGACCAAATTTGTGTAAGGGGGTCGTATAAAAATTTAAAAAGTGTAACAATTTTAAAATTAATGGGAGGACTATTTCATTAATGTGGTCTTATATCCTACCTTACTTTCAACATTTTTGCAATTTACATTGCCCACTTATCTCCAACAGGTAAAGAATTAAAGCGCGTTTCAATCTTTTTGGGACACTCTGTGTAATAATTAGAAGTCTTTATAAAAAAATCTGATGTGGGCAACACATGACTTTCCTTATATAATGTAATGAATTTACTACTTTTACAGTAAAAAAATAGGTTTTTCTGTTAGGTTTGTCAATTAGTCGTCATTTTCATTGATTTAGCGTCATTTTCATCCATTTGGCGAGATTTTCGTTAATTTTGCAACATTTCAAAAAGTCGCCAAGTTGGCGACATTCCGCCAAATTCGTCGCCAAAATCTCGCCAAGCGTTATGCACTAAGAAATAAGTTATTTTTACAGCAGATAAATGACTATTGGCGTTCAAATACAAAAGTATTACTCAGAGTATCTTTTTTCATGAATGGAACGAGCCAGATCCGCGAGAATGATGTCACCCAATTTATCGAATGGTGTTCAAAAGTGAACATGTTTATCAATAGGAAATATATTTTTTTTATTTTATATGACTTTTTGATATTTGTTTTGAAAAATGTACAATATCTCGAGAACGGTTCATCTTAGCGTTCTAAAATTTATGTCAATCGTTTTCTAATGAAAAATTACATAAGAAATGTCTATTTGCGTAACTTTATTAGTGGTTTTGATTTTTTGACGATTTTTTCAAAATTTCATTCGAAAATTTAGGGGGTTTCTGAACATTCGATTGCGTACAAAAAGAATAGGCTTCCAGTGTTTACGGATTGTGATTTTTGTACCAAATTTGGTTCAAATCGGTCCATTCGTTCGTCAGTTATCGTCTCCGCAGACCCACTGACACACACACACACATACTTTCACACACACACACACACATACACACACACACACACACACAGACATCACTTCAAAAATGTTTGATTCGTGATCAGGGATGCTTGAAACGTGCTCTCCCGCCGAAAACTCGAATTCGAATTTTCGACCCCGTCACAATACTTTCCTTATACATTATGTATATAAGGAAAGTAATAATGAAGAAGCGGTTTATTGCTCTAAATTAAAATTGGCAAAATTTTAAGAAACGACACACAATGGAGTTTGTTGCTCGCAACACCAAGGTTTACTTACCCCTTTGAGGCCATCGTCACCAACATTCGACAAGATTTTCCCTTACTGGACCAATACATAACGCGCCCCGAAAGCACCACAGAGCACAAAGTCGCGTATGCGTGACATAGAAATGGAGCATTTGATTTGAATGTTTAATTGATATCAGATGGCATTATACCGCCAAGAAATTAAGAGCGGACGAATGTTTGGAATCATTTGAACAGTGACCTTCAAATGAAAATTTTGGTCTGCGTATGAGTAAAAGGAAGAATATAGAATTACAGATATGAACGAACTATCACGTGGGTCTTTAAATGCAGGAGGAGATACTCAAAGATCATTTGTTTTCAGAGTCTTTCAGCTTTGTTACTTTCCTTATATACATAATGCATAAGGAAAGTATTGTGACGGGGTCGAAAATTCGAATTCGAGTTTTCGACGGAAGATAACGTTTCAAGCATCCCTGATCACGAATCGAACATTTTTGAAGTGATGTCTGTGTGTGTGTGTGTGTGTGTCAGTGAGTCTGTGGAGACGATAACTGACGAACGAATGGACCGATTCGAACGAAATTTGGTACAAAAATCACAATCAATAAACACTGGAAGCCTATTGTTTTTATACGCAATCGAATGTTCAAAACTTCCCTAAATTTTCGAGTGAAATTTTGAAAAAATCGTTAAAAAATCAAAACCGCTAATAAAGTTAAGCAAATAGACATTTCTCATGTAATTTTTCATTAGAAAACGATTGACATAAATTTTAGAACGCTAACATGAACCGTTCTCGAGATATTGCACATTTTTAAAAAAAATTATCAAAAAGTTATATAAAATTAAAAAAAATATTTCCTATTGAGAAACATGTTCACTTTTCATATGTAATACCATGCGATAAATTGGGTGACATCATTCTCGCGGATCTAGCTCGTTCCATTCATGAGAAAAGATACTTTGAGAAATACTTTTGTATTTAAACCCCAATAGTCATTTATCTGCTATAAAAATAACTTAATTCTCCGTCCATAATGCTTGGCGAGATTTTGGCGACGATTTTTCGACATTTCGCCAACTTGGCGAATTTTTAAAAAGTGTTGCCAAATTAACGAAAATCTCGCCAAATGGATAAAAATGATGCTAAATCAATGAAAATGACGACTAATCATCGACAATTCAATATCTTGGAAAGAATATAAATATCTACTATAAGAAAAACCTATTCTTTCATGAAAGTCATGTGCTGCCCACATCAGATTTTTTATTTATATATCTAGATGGAAGTAAAGATTTAAATATAGTTTTATGTGATGCATATCGCAGAGTTAGTTTTTAAAAAGTATGTGAGTAAGTGTTTCGCCTTTTTAATTAGCTTTACGCAGACAAATTTGTTAAAATATACAAGATTGTTCATTAATAGTTATCTGCTATAATTATTAACAAAACCCGAAGTGATATTCGTGAAACAAACTCTAATATAAGTTGCCACGATATTTCGAAGTGAATATTTATTATAATAGCTTTGCTTTCATTCATGTTTTGAGACATATCGTGAATGTCTCATTTTTTTACCGTGTATAAAAAATAACCAGAAACAAAAACTTGCATGCAATTTAAAATATTAATGGATGCTTTAATTAACTGAAGCAGTTAGAAGAAGGTTTCCCTGATTCAATCTTTAAAATTATTAGATTTAAATACTAAAGGCAATAAAACGAAAAGTTTTAGCAACAAAATAAATCATGCTTTTCCTTTTTTATATAAATTTTGGCATTTTTACTTTCCTTATATATATAATGTATAAGGAAAGTATTGTGATGGGGTCGAAAATTCGAATTCGAGTTTTCGACGGGAGAGCACGTTTCAAACATCCCTGATCAAGAATCGAACATTTTTTAAGTGATGTCTGTGTGTGTGTGTCAGTGAGTCTGTGGAGACCATAACTGACGAACGAATGGACCGATTCGAACGAAATTTGGTACAAAAATTACAATTCATAAACACTCGAAGCCTATTGTTTTTATAAGCAATCTTATGTTCAGAACCCCCCTAAATTTTCGAGTGAAATTTTGAAAACATCGTCAAAAAATCATAACCGCTAATAAAGTTACGCAAATAGACTTTTCTTATGTAATTTTTCATTAGAAAACGATTGACATAAATTTTAGAACCCTAACATGAACCGTTCTCGAGATATTACACATTAAAAAAAATTAACAAGAAATCATATAAAATAAAAAAAAAAAAATTCCTATTGAGAAACATGTTCACTTTTCATATGTAATACCATGCGATAAATTTGGTGACATCATTCTCGTGGATCTAGCTCGTTCCATTCATGAAAAAAGATAATTTGAGAATGTCACTAACTTGGTGACTTTTTTAAATGTTGCCAAATTAATAAAAAACTCGCAAAATTGATAAAAATGACGCTAAATCAATGAAAATGACGACTCATTGACGAAAATTCCATATCTTGGAAAAAATATAAATATCTACTATAAAAATAATCTATTTTTTTTTTACTGTAAAATTGTAAATTCATTGCATTATATAAGGAAAGTCATGTGCTGCCCACATCAGATTTTTACTTTCCTTATATACATAATGTATAAGGAAAGTATTGTGACGGGGTCGAAAATTCGAATTCGAGTTTTCGACGGGAGAGCACGTTTCAAGCATCCCTGATCACGAATCAAACATTTTTGAAGTGATGTCTGTGTGTGTGTGTGTGTCAGTGGTTTGTGGAGACGATAACTGACGAACGAATGGACCGATTCGAACGAAATTTGGTACAAAAATCACAATCCGTAAACACTGGAAGCTTATTGTTTTTAAACGTAATCGAATGTTCAGAACCCGCCTAAATTTTCGAGTGAAATTTCGAAAAAATCGTCAAAAAATCAAAACCGCTAATAAAGTTACACAAATAGACATTTCTTATGTAATTTTTCATTAGAAAACGATTAACATAAAATTTAGAACGCTAACATGAACCGTTCTCGAGATATTTCACATTTTTAAAAAAAATTATCGAAAAGTCATATAAAATAAAAAATATATATTTCCTATTGAGAAACATGTTCACTTTTCATATGTAATACCATGCAATAAATTGAGTGACATCATTCTCGTGGATTTAGCTCGTTCTATTCATGAGAAAAGATACTTCGAGTAATACTTTTGTATTTGAACGCTAATAGTCATTTATCTGCTATAAAATTAACTTATTTCTCCGTCAGTAAAGCGTGGCGAGATTTTGGTGACGAATTTGGCGGAATGTCGCCAACTTGGCAACTTTTTGAAATGTTGTCAAATTAACGAAAATCTCGCCAAATGGATTAAAATGACGCTAAATCAATGAAAATGAAGACCAATTGTCGAAAATTCAATATCTTGTAAAGAATATAAGTATCTACTATAAGAAAACCCAATTTTTACTTTCCTTATATACATAATGTATAAGGAAAGTATTGTGACGGGGTCGAAAATTCGAAATCGAGTTTTCGACGGGAGAGCACGTTTCAAGCATCCCTGATCACGAATCAAACATTTTTGAAGTGATGTCTGTGTGTGTGTGTGTGTGAAGATACGTGTGTGTGTGTGTGTGTCAGTGAGTCTGTGGAGACGATAACTGACGAACGAATGGACCGATTCGAACCAAATTTGGCACAAAAATCACAATCCGTAAACACTGGAAGCCTATTGTTTTTATACATAATCGAATGTTTAGAACCCCCCTAAACTTTCGAATAAAATTTTGAAAAAATCGTCAAAAAATCAAAACCACTAATAAAGTTACGGAAATAGACATTTCCTATGTAATTTTTCATTAGAAAACGATTGACATAAATTTTAGAACGCTAACATGAACCGTTCTCGAGATATTGCACATTTTTCAAAAAATTATTAAAAAGTCATATAAAATGAAAAAGAAATATTTCCTATTGAGAAACATGTTCACTTTTCATATGTAATACCATGCGATAAATTGGGTGACATCATTCTTGTGGATCTAGTTCGTTCCATTTATGAAAAAAGATACTTTGAGTAATAATTTTGTATTTGAAAGCCAATAGTCATTTATCTGCTGTAAGAACAACTTATTTCTTCGTCTATAACGCTTGACGAGATTTTGGCGGCGAATTTGGCGGAATGTCGCCAACTTGGCGACTTTTTGAAATGTTGCCAAATTAACGAAAATCTCTCCAAATGGATAAAAATGACGCTAAATCAATGAAAATGACGACTCATTGTCGAAAATTCAATATCTTGGAAAGAATATTAGTATCTGCTTTAAGAAAAACCTATTTTTTTACTGTAAAAGTAGTAAATTCATAACATTATATAAGGAAAGTCATGTGTTGCC
This sequence comes from Amaurobius ferox, assembly GCA_951213105.1. Lineage (NCBI taxonomy): Eukaryota > Metazoa > Arthropoda > Arachnida > Araneae > Amaurobiidae > Amaurobius > Amaurobius ferox. The sequence continues at coordinate 115,101,666 of OX578149.1, read as the reverse complement.
CACATCAGATTTTTGTACTGTAAAAGTAGTAAATTCATTGCATTATATAAGGAAAGGCGTGTGTTGCCCACATCAGATTTCTTAATAACAAACAGTGTATAATCTATGTAAAAATGAAACTTTTTTGATATAAAGTTAATTTTTAGGAATTTTTAACGCACGTAGCCTGACTTAGCTTCAGAAAACGCACGGAGCCAAGTGGCTCCTGCTTTTATTAAATCTAGGTCCCGTGAGTGACATTGTCTGGCAAAACGCCGGCCCTGATTAACACGTTTCTTCAAAGTCTGCGAATTTTGTATCTGGACACTAATAGTCTCCGCTTATTCGTTCTGCTTATTTCGGACCGATTGTGACTTAATTCTGCATAGCTTACGGGATACAAATCAGATATGTCACATTGGTGGTAGAAACTAAACGAAATGAATTTTTATATACAAATTACTCTTAAAATATTATCGATGGATATTTTTGTCATAATAAAAATAATTGAATTCAAAATCAACCCTAACACCCTCCGAAAAATGTTCTTTGAGTCTATACTCTTAGGCACGAATCTATACTCTTAGGCACGAATTCGATCTTAGGCACGGAATTCGATTATCAACACGATCTCGAATGCGGACAGTGCTGAAGAACTCAATTTCACTGCGAGAGAGCGAAAAATACATAATTTTTTTTTTTCATCATTGCATGGATTCCACGTTGAAATTTCAATTTGGTAAAACTAATGAGACGTCAGTTACTGTGTTTTGGCTTGGACTAATGAAATATTATACTAGCATAGTGTGAAAAGTAACAGATCTGCTTCTACCTTTGTCAACTTGTCAGCAAGCATTCTCTGCGATGTTCAAATCAAAAGACAGAAATAGACTATTTCGTCTTGAGTATGATATATGGGTTTAATGCCAACCATTGGGCCAGATACATGAATCCCTATGTAATTTTTAAATTCCTTTGAGCAAATTATTGGCGTCAATGGGGCTAATTCAAGGATTGTACAATATACAAGGATTGTACAGATATCAAGATTGTACAATGATAAAGATTGTACAATATACAAGGATTGTACTGTATTCAAGGATTGTACAGATATCAGACATTTCTGCTCAAATCACCAATCCCAATTTCCACATTAATCTGTTTCCTGATGGATAAATTAATTAATAAATACAAAAATATTGAATAATAATATTGAATAATAAAATAAATACAAAAATGATGAATAACAGCGTGAAAAGTAACAGATCTGCTTCTACCTTTGTCAACTTGTCAGCAAGCATTCTCTGCGATGTTCAAATCAAAAGACAGAAATATACTATTTCGTCTTGAGTATGATATGTGGGTTTAATGCCAACCATTGGGCCAGATACATGAATCCCTATGTAATTTTTAAATTCCTTTGAGCAAATTATTGGCGTCAATGGGGCTAATTCAAGGATTGTACAATATACAAGGATTGTACAGATATCAAGATTGTACAATGATAAAGATTGTACAATATACAAGGATTGTACTGTATTCAAGGATTGTACAGATATCAGACATTTCTGCTCAAATCACCAATCCCAATTTCCACATTAATCTGTTTCCTGATGAATAAATTAATTAATAAATACAAAAATATTGAATAATAATATTGAATAATAAAATAAATACAAAAATGATGAATTAATAAATGCAAAAATATTGTAGTATTATACAAATATATTTTATTATTATATACTGTATAAATTTATTATTTTTTATATTTTTTAACAGTATTGGTATGTTTCTGTATTGTTGCACGAGCATTTTTAAATACATTTATATTTAATCTGTTCTTAACTTTAAATGGTAAATCAAAGTTAACTAAAATATAAATCAGATACCTATGAAAAGTCAGAGGGGGGGGGGGGGGGTCGCTCGCATAAAATTATATTCGTAAGAGTTCAACAAACCTAATGTGGTTGGGAATCACTGATTTATAGAAAATCAACTTGGAAAATGTAATATTCTTATAATAATTTATCAAATTTAAATGTCCCGAATGTGTTTCATAAGTATGTCTACAAATGAAAAACTGCTTAAATTTCTGGAACAATTTAATGTGCTATTATACTCCCCCTCCTAAAAAAAAAAATTAAAATACGTACTCACTGACATGAACACAAACGCAAGCAGTGAAATAGTTTCGTGGAAGTAAAGCATGCATTTAAAAATAATATTTCAACTAATATTTAAGTACATACTATTTCAACTAATATTTAAGTACATACCTAATACAGTAGCGTAGTCTGAGATTTTTGACTGGGGAGGCTGAAAATGTGGCAAAAACTTTAGTGTTATAAGTGAAATTTATATTGGAATTCGCATTTTCATAAGTTTTATTTATTGGTGAATAAAATAAAAAAAAATTACATAAAAATGCAAAGAGTGGATGAAATGCACAAGATTTTAAAATGTTACTTATGTAAGATGAATACATACCCGATATAACAATTTAAATATTTTATTATTTCTAAATTAGATTAACTTTTGCAATAATTTTATTAAATATGAAGTCATAGTCGTCCATATAGGGGAGGTAAAGGGGGGTCACACTCCCCCTTGGACATTCAATATAACAAAGGCGAGCATCAAGCCTGTCGATGTTGTACATCATCTGCTTGAGTTTGCTCCCTATCCCTGGAAAAAGTTTTACAAGCGCCTATGTATGAAGTAGAAATTAGAATATTATTAACATGTAATAGAAAATATATATCAGTTTTGTAAATATAAACAACTAGAACTAACGAAATAAGCAATTCAAAGGAGTGCACTGAAAATGGATGAGAAATATATCTGGAACATAAGCTTAGTTGAAAATCCTTGTAGTCAATAATGTCCTTAAACAATTTTGTATATTAATTATTTACAAATATATATATATATATATATATATATATATATACTATACTTTGAAAACTTAAAAATACGTTAACCACAATATGTTAAAAATTCTGCTAGAGAATTATCAATGGCTTTTGTTTAAATGTGTAACGAGATTTTTAAATTGACATGAGATTTATTCTTTCTAAAACTCCCAAATACGCAAACGGATCCTTCGCCTTCGCCATATTGTTGCGGTGAATAAGTCTGTTTCACAAACTACTCAAGTTTAACGGTAGTCATTATTAGTGTGTTTCTTCGTCTTAATATTGTTTAAATTTAGGTTAATGTCACGTTATTCGTGTAAAATGCCTCATGTATGTTAGTATTACATATGACTTTTTTCTGCGAAGATAAATTAATTGAACCAGGTTTGACTCAAAATGGCGGATTCATTAACCCTGCACAAGAAATTTCCATTCACGAACCGTCACGTCCTATATCCAGTCACTGTCTTAAGTTACGCTGTTTATAAAGGGTTGAAAATTGGGGATGAAATAGCCACACCTTTCTGGAAGCTATCTTATAGTTCTAGCTTATTTGCCAGGTCGGAGTTTAAGAGGTGAAAGGTACCATTCTTTGTTTCAATGCACCGTAAAGGCTAGATGATTTCAGCTTCTAGATATGCGTTTTAATGGGAAAAATACTTTGAAACATCTCATTTTAAGTAAGTAAAGTGTAACAGTTTTCTGAAATAGACGTATATATTCGCAAAGTTATTAAAAAAATATAATAAATAAAGGTATCTTTAAATTATATTTTGAACTGGTGAGGCTCAGCTTCTGAGCCTCAATGGACGTTACGCCACTGCCTAAATGAAGAAAACTTTAAACTCACTTTAATGGGATGGGTGCTATTTTTTGCAATCAGTAAAACTAGTTATGGTTTGTAGAATGCATAAATTTCGTTTTTTGGTAATAATTCTTCAAAATTTTTATGACTCATTTTCTGTTAACTATACATAAAAGTGCTTATAGAAATTTCCCCCTCAGAATGTTTATTGTATTCACACTCTTTATTGTATTTAAACTCAGAAATGATATATGTAAAGATAAATTTGTTGACATTTTTAACATTGGTAAAAATACATAAAAATAAATTTAACATTTTTTTCTTAAAGATAATTGAGTTGGAAATTCACAAAGTATCTGTATATTGTATATAATAAATAATGCTGTCTTTACAAAAGCAAAAGAATTGAAATAAATAATTATCTACAGGAAAAAAAAATATTTTCCTGTACTTAACTATAATTTGCTTCATTATAAGATTTCAGACGTCTAACTGTGACAGATAATCTGACTGTCTGAGATTTAAATTAGACTTAAATCCTTTAAAAAATGCATGGGTCATTCAATTTAAAATTTCCGGAAACGTCAATAATTTTTCAAGTTAGCGTTTATATATCCCACAGATAAAGAACCCCTGGTTTAAACAAAAACTCTGCGCTTTTTAAATATCTTTAAACCTGGTTATTCCGAATCTTGAACCGATTTGTAAAATTGACAAACGGTGCTTGAATTTTATCGGTTCCTTTGAACACCACATCTCCCGCTATCAAGAGATAAAGAAAATAAAAAGTGTGTATCTTTTATCTCTCTCTGTGTAATTTCCCCTTACCTTAAACGAAACCGGTTTATCGAAACGGAACAAAGAATAAATCAGAGATGGAACATTTATCATCCGGTATAGAACAGGGCGAAGGAGAAGTTTAAGATTTATAGGTGACTTGCAGAGAAATAGTTTGCGTCAAAACGTTCGATTCTTATGTTTCGTATATTAACAAAATAAAGCACTACCGGTTGAGGATAGTGTGAGGCATTAATATGAACTATTTTGTTAATATTTCAATATTTTAATTGTTGAATTGCCAATCATGATGAAAGAATTCTGTATTCTTCACTGATGAATTTTCAATGTAACAATAGGTATCATATTGCAGTATCATAGGTTGTTGCTCTATTATATGTGAATAAATACTTTTAATGCTACTAATTTCAGTTAATTTATAAATTTAATGATTATTTAGTAATCCCTGTTTATGAACGAATACATAATACTGAAAGAATACAAAATAAGAAGCCTGCAAGTATATAAAATAAGAAGACAACGGGTTGAATACAAAATTATTAAAAAAAATTAAATATAATTTTAAACACGGATATTGAAAAAAAAAAGTGCTTATATTTTACTAGTTAGATTTGTATTTATTACTAAAATATGTATTTTTATTTTTTCATACTTTCTACTATTAATAATTGTTAATCATGAAATCGATATATTATATGTATTTGCAGTCATTTTCTCATAGCTGCAGATTTACGTTCAGTAATATTAAAATTTCATAACGTAATTTAAAGTCCCATGTTAGGAGGTTACTTCTATTCAGCCGAGGTGCTGCTGTATAAAACAGCAACACTCTTTGACAAAAATATGAAGGTTAATAACGTTATATTGTCTACAAGTGCTTGCTTATTTTCTGGTTACGATTTCTATATACATAGCATAATGTAGAGATGTTGGTCCGAAAATTTTCTGGAAATTGGAAAATTCTCGGAAAATGTTCCACTATGCTTTTTCCGGAAAATTTTCCGACTCTTATTTTTGAATTAATTTGAAATTAGAATCTAATACTCTTTCTAAACCGTTTTTCTGAAAAGAAAGTAGCTTCATAAGAAGTTTTTGACCATTGAGTTTTTTTATTTTTGAAAAGGAAATGAAGGAGGGCGGGATTCAAATGTGTGTATGTTTGCTTAATTTTAAAGAAAAAGAATGGATGACAACCACAAGGAGTAGAAGTGATATTCTACTCATTCTCAGAAAAAAGCAAATACAGTTTTATTCAGCCTATTCTTCCAGTATTAAGTTCTCAACAATTTATAAAATTATTAAAAAAAATGGAATGTTCTCAAGTTCGGTAAGCTGAGGGTAAATGCTTTAATAGCACTAAATATATGCTTAACACATCTCGCAAATGGTTTCTTCTTATTCATGATACACGCTTGTTCAATTACAAGCAGGTATTTTTAAAACAATTTTTAATATTATATAAAATAATTTATTTTTAAAAATGATTAATTACAACAATTTTTCTTAAATTTTTTCAAAAATATTACCAAAAAATTATATAAAATAAAAAAAAATATTTCCTATTGAGAAACATGTTTACTTTTCATATGTAATCTCATGCGATAAATTTGGTGATATTATTCTCGTGGACCTAGCTCGTTCCATTCATGAAAAATGATACTTTGAGTAATACTTTTGTATTTGAACGCCAATGGTCATTTATCTGCTATAAGAATAAATTATTTCTCCGTCCATTACGCTTGGCGAGATTTTGGCGATGAATTTGGCGGAATGTCGCCAACTTTGCGACTTCTTTAAATGTTACCAAATCAAAGAAAATCTCGTCAAATGGATAAAAATGACGCTAAATCAATAAAAATAACGACTATTTAACGAAAATTCAATATCTTGGACAAAAATATAAGTCTCTACTATAAGAATAACCTATTTTATTTTTACTGTAAATGTAGTAAATACATTACATTATATCAGGAAAGTCATGTGTTGCCCACATCATATTTTTTATTTTAAAATGCCAGTAAGCATAGCTTGTATTGACGTTCTCATGTCATCTTTCCACCTTTTGTCATCAATAGGAGACAAAGCCACCTTGTTCTGGCATGCAGTGAATAGCTTATGATTGCTACTATCATTTCTAATCTGTTCTTGCATGGTAGGTCAACTCAACAGACATTGTCTATAATCACTGTGCGTAATTTTCCGTGCTACCACATGCGTAGAAATTCCTTTAGCTCTTTTCTTTTCTTCAGCAGATGATAGAATAGAGTGCATCTTAGATCTAAGTTCTATGAACTTTTGAATGGGGGTTGAGTTCAATTCATCTTTAAAGTATCCAATATGTTTTTTAATTTCATCACTGAAGAGGGGATGGTCCTAGGGGTAGTCAGAAAAATCATACAGCTGCTTATGCTGGCTCATATCTTCATTGATATCGGGAGTTTGCATTTCATAAGCCAATGAATCAATATCAGTGAAGAGAAGTGAAGCTTTTTGGCAGTATTGATTCTTTATGTGGTTGTAATGAAGGTCATGCATGAGTAGCTTGGACAACTCCAGGATAGGAAAATCAACGTATATAGGCCGATTCATTAAAATGTAACTCTTTACACGTTTGATACCCACCAGATCTTCACAAAAAATCCTGCTAGCTTTATAAGCTGGGGGTGCTACCATCTTCAGGGACCGCTTTGAAAAATTCACTAACTCAATACTCACTCGATTTCGAAGATTCTCCATCGTTTTTCCAATCTTACATCGTTTTTACAGCGTTATTAAGCAATTTGAAGAAATCTTTATCAAAATTAGTCTTTGCCAACTTTTTCTTTTCCGTATTAAATTGGATATATTTCTTCAACCAGGGCTTCTGATTAAATTTTAAAGCCTTGTTAATTTTCTTGAGTCTTAAACCTAATGATAGGTATATTTGAAGGGTGCGATAGCAAACTATATAATGTTTCTTATCATGTAGATTGGGTACTAACTTCGTAGTACTAACGCAATGGCCATGATGTAACTGCTGAACTAACCGTTCAGCATATGGGGAGAGCATTTCTCGCTTAATCTTCACCTTTTTAGGGGCAAGGCGCGGTAGCTCAGTGGTTAGCGCGCGGGAATTGCACTCGGTAGACCCGGGTTCGATTCCCGCCACTGCCAAAACTGTTGCCGTGTTCACGCGGAGTACGATCACGTTAAACATGTGGGTCCGTAAGTCCTTCCAAGATGTTGGTGGTAGGGGAAGGAGGGTACGGTCCCAGAGGATGCCTTGCCCACTGGGTTTCGATCTAAATTGGGTGGCACTTCCCGTCCGTCCAAACAGTTACTTTACATCTTTCTGGTAGGTTGGACGGTCTGGGTCTCAACAACAACAACCCTTTCAGGGGTCAGGGGGTACTCATTATGATAATCATGTAAGGATTCAGGATACTCCAGATCCACTTCAAATAGAAACACCTCAGGAGCATTATCCTTCAGACTCATTATCCAGAATTCATTCAAATTCTCTGTAGGTATCCATTCAAACCCACCATAGAGTAGTGGTTGAGACATAGCCCAACCATGTAGGTTATTGGCGTTACAATAGATAATGTGCTTATTAGGCTTATTAGAGTCGTAATTTTCCAAATAACGATTATTAGCCTCAGATCTACGCTGGCTAATCATACATATACCACCTCGAATACATTAGCTAATAGTAGGACATCCGTTTTCCATACAAGTCGTCGAAAACCCAGACCACTCGACTGACTCGAGGGTTTACAGCAGCCGTTTGATGGACCGGACACATACAGTACGTGATATTCTCCTAAATTCCTTACATTGAAGGTATTCTGTACAGTCTGTGTATATCGATAATCTTTACTCTTAATATCTTCACCCTTAATATCATTATGAAATGCAGAAGGTGGAGGTAGTACATCTTCATCACATTTTTGAAAGAATGTTATATAACTTTAGGGGTATATTTCTCTCCTAAGAAGGGTATCCTGCTGTACTACATTAGGGAAACGTTCTCTTAGAGTATGAAATTCACTCAAGTCCAAATTGGAAACTAGCTTTTCCAGGGAAGTATTCAGAAACTGCAGACTATCAATAAATTGTAAGTAGACACGGGACCCTCCTTCCTTGAAATCTTGATATATATTTTTCGATATTAGTGGCAATCACACCGATTTCATGATCTTGCAATTTTCCAAGACTCAGCATAATATGATGAGCATCATAATTTCTTAAATTATGAAACACTACAGGAATATTAGTAGTTTGCCTATAGTTAAGATTACAGGCATTACGCAAGGCACACATTATGCATTATCCAGGCACGTGATTGTGATCACGCACACGATCTGTTTTCAGTTCCGGATGGCACAAATTAAGTGAGTAGCTCTTTGAAAGTCAATTTCATTCTCCCTAGTCATTTTTAGTGGCTTAATATAACGTAATTTCTCTGCAAATACTATTTTTTCTTTATCAAGTTCTTGAGGAAATGGCTCACAGAGTCAACATCTCGATACACAGTAGCTTGTTTCAAACACTTTCCATCAGGTCCTATGAGAACATAAGCATATCCACAAGACTCATGAATCGGCAGTCTATGCGTGTAAGATCTTAGTAGTATCCTCTTTAACGATCAGGGTCTCAATGTCAGCATAAATTATGAAAGGGATAGAATGCTGATACTGTTTTTTCGTCAATTGAAGATTCTTCTGATCTTTCAATGGCATTTTGATGCATGCTTTCTACAATATTAAGCATGGTCTTGTAGAATATCATTTCTACTGTAACGATGTAAACATCTATAACACACATATTGGGCTCCATTATGCTTAGTTATATGTCCCAGCAAGCGTGACATATTCCCAATCAGTGAATAGTGTTGCTTATTTTCATCACTAATCAGCAGTAAATTCACACAATCTCCATCTTCTCGTTTGGAAATATGCAAAGGAAAAATTTCCTCATCTTCATATCCATAAACATTAATTCGTATATCATTCAATTTTTCAATCTGAGGAATCTTTACAACTGAGATAGGGTACTGACTTTCCCCTATTTCATCTTCTTATTTTAATTTCATCTTCATGACTTTGGTAATGTGCCAGTCGATGTGGTTGTTCTTTCCAGTGGATATTGTATTTGTGTGCCAATATACACCACACCAAACATTTCTCGTCTTCATTTCGGATATTTAGCAAAGTTTTCTTGGCAGCAGGTTTTGATGGCAAGGAAATATAGCGAGAAGCTGCAAGGGGATTGTATTTTACACAAAAAACATCTATATTTCGCATCTTTTCTAAAGTCCATCCTGAACCCCGACGAGTAAACTCTTCGAAAGCCGTTAAGATTTTGAAGAAAGACACTTCAATATTGTCCGAAGTGGTATCAGCACGAAGTTCTATCACAACATCTATTTTAAAATATGAGCTCGTTACTTCTTTATCATTTGCAATGTTACGAATGAATTGCATATCCGCAATAAGATACCACTTGATAGATCGGTATTCACCAAGTTCATCTTTTAATATCTTCAATAGCTGAGGGCGAATCTCATCAAAACATAGCATAAGATCCTCCTCTACACTTTCAGTGGGTTCCAGAGTGTGCACAGAGAATACATCTAAAGCCTTCTTCACTTTAATCTTGCGACGTATACTAGAAGTTGAGGCTAAAGCAAGGGCTTTTCTCCTTTCAGATCCATGTTCTTTACGCTATTGATATTAGGCATCAATTTTCTTGATGAATATAAGTTTGCAATGCCTACACTTTATGCCATCACTCAGATGAAGCATCAGATTTCGCTTCAGGTTATCCCTTCTGGTAAACTTTATAGAACACTCAGTACACTCAAAAACTTGAACGGGAGTATGTATATGCATATGCTTGGATAACTTTTTTTACAGGTAAATGCACGCTTGCACACGTTACATCGATAATTTAATGCATCATCAGAATGAATTTTTATATGCCGCACTAAATTCCCCTTCTTCGTAAAGCTCTTCGTGCAAGTAAGACATACCTATGAAAGATGAAATACAAGACTTTAGTATAAATACACCATTTTCAATAGCAATGTAATAAATTTTAATAACTTATTTAAAGTCATCATAGATTCCTTATACCATTCCGATAGGAATCATACGAAAATTGCTAATAAACACTACATAATAGCTGTTTATAGATACCACGAACGCGTTTCACAACCCTAATCCCATTAGAATACATATGCATATTGCACATAAGCGCTGAAGCAGGTTTCCGACATAGTGAAATTCATACATAGTGAAATTCACTATGTCGGAAAGTGAATTCCGACCTAGTGAAATTCTAATATTTACTACATTAACACAAACCCATGCCCGTCTTTTTCTTGTAACGAATATATTTCAGTTTAGATTACCCCATTCCAACACTATAATATATATTTTATAATTTTTTGATTCATAAACCTCAACAAATTACATTAAATTCATAAAAGTCTTAATTATATAAAGTAATTACGATCAGGAGTTACATACATTTGAAAGATTCAGATTATTTTCCAGAGTCTTTATGCACCTGTTTATGTCATTTCAAATTAGATAGTCTATTAAACCCTTTTCCACACACCTCACATGCGTGCGTAAGATTTCTGAACTAGATTAGTCCTTACGTGCCGATATAGATTGTTCTTCAACGTAAATGTTTTCAAACAGACAAGACACTTCTATACAAGATAAAAATTTTATACTTTAGTATAAGCACGTTATTTCCTGTAGCAATATAATACATCTCTCAAAATTTATATAAAGTAATCATGGGTCCTCTATACCAAGCCCTTAGAAATCACCCCAAAATAATAAAATCGCCAAGTTAAAGAGTATATACAGATACTAAAACCTCAACAAATTACATTAAATTCATAAAAGTTATAATTAAATAAAATAATTAAGTTGTTACACATCATAAAAGTACTAACTTTAATGAAATTGAAGAATAAAATCACATTTAAACAAATACTTACATGTCCAATCCTGTTTAAAGATATAACATCAGGCATAGGATCATCAGTAACGGCAAGTGTAGCACCTCCAATATTAGTAGCTAAAGCAGACATGGCAATAGGAGAGAGAGAGCACTCGAAACACAACCTGGCGACACGAAATTTTCGTCTAGAATGACCAATTTACAGTCTGAAGGCCACCCACATCCCCTCCATGTTAAGGTTATACTACGGTTACTGTTAAACTGAGTATAAGTTATTATAATTATATACACTAATCCCATTAAAATAGATAACCCATTCATAATCGTAATCGATACCATGCTTTTAATAATAGTAATCGATATATTGAATAGATTCTCGCAGGAGTCAAACTCAATAAGTTATATTAACGCCCTATCACATCCTAAAAATAATAGATTTTAATGAAGTAATTCCTCCCACCCTTAAAAAGTTAACTAAGCAGAAAATCCCTTTTGCACGTAAAGAATCCCCATTCCTCTTTAACACAGAGAAAAAATGTCTAACACACATTACAAATCCCTACACACTCACTGAAAATCAATGTAACTTACATAAAATCCTCTTCAAATACATTCTAAGCAAATCCCTAAGCTTAAATATTTACACTAAGTCTATGAAAGAAAATCCCTTTGCATGGAAAAATGTCTTAGAAGCCGCAACCCTTAAGCAATACAGCAACGTACCCTCCCTTGCAAGCCATAAAACATTGAATTTAACAACCTTCCGAGCGGCACACAATCTTTCAAGGTCGCGCATTTCCCTTCCTCCCTACCCCGAGGAACAGGAAATTACCATCATTGCTTCCCCCAATATACACTCATACACACTAAACATGTCCCTTAGCATCTAGAACCCAAAATAAAACTTGCACTTCCACTCCAACACACGTCCAAAGCACCTGGAATCCTACACGAAAACATACTTTACAGGGATTCTTAAAATGGGCACAAAAATCATAAAATTCACCCAGGAACTAGTTAATACCCTCGAATTACTCAGAATTATCCTCTAGACATGCTATATATCCATTTATAGTCATAAAAGAGTGAGGAGCTACGATTGTGACTACGTGGTTAAATTTTTTTTATTTTTTTAACCACATGGTTAAAAAACACGAGGTTAATATTTATGCAATTTGTGCCCAATAATAGAATAAACGAGATCAATAGAGAAACGACGTAAGAGGACAATAATAAACTAAAATACCATAAAATAGTACGATTATGAAAAATATAGCACATAAATGCACAAATATGCAGAAAGGCAACAGACAAATTTTGAAAAGACTGCCAGGCGGAATGGACACCACGTGAGACTGGAATGGACCAGTTGAAAGGAAGAGGAAGTAGAAGTAGATAGTTATCGGTGAGAGGTTAAAACCAAGAGTTCAGAAATTAACCTTGAAGTTACCACTGCTATCGAAAACATTTAAAATAGGGATATCACTGTTTTTATTTTATTTGCTTTTTAGGTGTCCACCTCACTAGTATTTTTAGCCTTTTCTTCAATCGCCGAAGCGGTTTTTAACACTTTACAACATAGTTGTTGTTGAGACCCTGACCGTTCGACCTACCAGAAAGGTGTAAGGTAACTTTACAACATAGTTGAAAAGTGTTTAAAACTTTGCTCATGCTGTCTGTCTATCTGTATGCTTGTCCGTTCGCATGATGACTGCCGTAAAAATGACTTTACCAAAATGAAATTTTAGTATGTTGTTGAGAAGGTCTGTGGGACATATGGGAATGGAAATGAATAATATATCCCAATCAGTTTTGGATTTAACCCGAGTTAAAAAAATGAAATACATTGAACCCAGTGGATCTAATTTTTCAAACATTTTTTAAGCGAAGTTAAACTTCACAATTTGCTTCGAAAATTTTAGGAAATATTTAAATTATTCCATAAAATATATAAAAATAAATTCAGCAAAATATGTTTAGCAGTTTTTTAAATAAAAATTAAAATAGTAATTGCACTAATATTATATGAATAGATCACGTGACCAACTTCAAAATGAAGAAGTATCGCTTCCATCTTGTGTCAAAATCGTGATTTTTAAAGTTTTTTTTAATTTATATTTAGTGTTGCATCCGTCCTGAAACCGCTTAGTTTATTATTTTTTCTGTGCAACTATATACTGCACCAACGCAATTGCAATATGTTTGAGTTGAAACCCAGACCGTCCGACCTACCAGAAAGGTATAAGGTAACTATTTGGACGGTCGGGAAGTACCACCCAATTTAGACCGGAACCCAGTGGGGGAGGCATCCACAGGGACCGTACCCTCCTTCCCCTACCACCAACCTCTCGGAAGGACTTTCGGACCCACATGTTTAACGTGATCGTACTCCGCATGAACACGGCGGCAGTTTTGGCAGTGGCTGGAATCGAACCCGGGTCTACCGAGTGCAACTCCAGCGCGCTAACCAATGGGCTAACGCGCCCGCAATATGTTTGAGTGTAAATGATCATCAAACTTTGATTATTTCTAGAACGAAGCTTAATTTTCACGTATGGAGTATATAAACACATCAAGCTGTAAGATGAATTGTCTAAGAATTGATGAATTTCTTTATCGCAAAATTATTTAGCTCTGGAGTCTGCAGTATAGTTGATATGAATGAAGCATTCGTTGATTTTACATGAGAAGCAGACGATTCTACTGCTTTTTCGATGGATTTTTTAGCATGGAGTTAGAAAGTGATTTTACCATAAAGTGATTTTATGGTGTTTCCACTACTTTTTAAGTATCGCGCTTATACTGCGATCTACAAATAAGGTAATAAAACTTTACATAGAGCGTTTGACGATTAATATGTGATTGTGTACATTTATTATTATCCGGTCGTTTGATTCGGAGCAAATAGTTAATGGTTAGATTTTTAAATACTTGGTTACTAAGTCAAGAAGAATAATGATTTACATTAAATTAAAATTCACGACACTTGTCATAAACAGTAGTATTGAATGAGTTATTTTGTATATAAATAGTGATATTACGAAAATTTACAAATTTGGATGGATGGGATTTATTAGATATTAACTCAAGATCAGATGGATAATTATTAGGTTTGGATAAAGAATCATGTGGAGCATGAAAACAAAGAAAAACATCATCAATGTAGCGAAAAATGGAAATGATGTATGAAATCGAAAGCTAAATTAAAAATGTAAATTCAGTGCAATTTCAATTAATTATGCTTGTTATTTAGTGCAATTAAACTCAATTCAATGAATTATTAATGAAATAAAGATAAAATGAATTTTAGTCTGCAGAGAAAGTCATGTGCTGCTCACATCAAATTTTTTACTTTCCCTGCGATACATGGTCATGTATAAGGAAAGTACTGGAATCATGTCAAGATCGCAACTCGCGTTTTTGACGGATCAACACCTTTTGAGACCTCTAGAACACGAAAAACTATTTTTAGTGTGACGTCTGTGTGTGTGTTAGTCTTTGCAGTGTGTGTATCCACTCTAACTCAAAAACTAACTGTCCAAGTTTCATAAAATTTTATAGATAAGTGCTCTGCTGTTGATTAGATTTTTGTACAATTCTGATAAAAAGAACATGCCGTTTTTTTAGAAATGGCCGGTAGAAAATGTCTATATCATCTCTACCTAAAAAAGTAATGGACCACATTTCACATAATTTGGTAGACCTCTACCATAGTTGTTATTATTCTCAAAACCATATGAGATAGTAGGAAAAAACCATGTGCTGTCCATATCACACTTTAAAAAGCACTTTAAAAGCATCCCTCATAGCGTTCGTTCTGGTGGAAAATTTGGATTGTCCGTTCTCCGCCTTGTGGCTTTATTGCAAACGAGCGAAGTATAAAGAGGGTGCCATCACCGCCACTCTGATTCGAAGTGAAAGATTTGAAGAATCCCGATCGAGAACACTCGAAGAAAGGACACTTTTATCCCTACCAAAAATGTCGTTTTTCTCCCTCTCGCTGCCATTACCCCAATCGTCTCTTAAAGCTAAAGCATTTATCAAGTCTGGGGATATATTTCAAAGCGAAATTTTTGGGACCGCGTGTAGTTCGGGAAAGAAAGGAGTTGAATTGAAATGAAGTTTTTTGCGTGGGAGTGTGAACACTATTAGAAAGTCTGATTAAATCAACCCATAACGAATGTTTAAATGAATGTTTTATACGTGCTTTTTGGCGACAAAAAGAGAATAATATCAGCCCTATTACTCTAAAGTGGACCGTTCTCGAGATATTTAAATTTTAAATTTCGAGAAACTGAAGACGTTTTTCACTATAGTTAAAAAAACTATTTAATGAAATTTCTTAAATCTCAGTAGTTAAGCCCCTTGATGTTTATGCTGATGCTGATTAGATTTTGATGTGATTCGGGAAAATATAGTCGAATTTTTTTTTGCGAAATGTCCATTTAAGATATAGTTTTATAGATAGGTCAATAGTGAAAATCTGAAATAAATGACTAAAATTGTTGAAATACGATTAATTAAGTACTTGTTTTTCAGGTAAGTTTTAACAGTAAAGCGAATATATTAACAGTAAAGCGAATATATTATTGCAATTTAAATGTGAAGTGAAGTTTGGAATGTAAAGTGAATTGTGTTATCAAATGAAACGAAGAAGCATTAAAAATGGTGTGTTTAGTAGCCATGTTTAACAATAACAATGTTGAAAGTAAATTTTAATAAAATGAACGTGACCAAATATTAATTTTTATACACCACATTTCTTTTATAAATCATTAAATTAAGTTTAATAGCGCTAAATAACACAGATACTTATTTGAAATTAATTTGAATTCGCAGTTTTATTTCAATTTTCTTTTTCGTTTGGCGACTGGGTGTTTTTACAAAAGTGACGTAGCAAAAGTACGAAAAAATAAAATATCTCGTTAACGGTTAGTATTACGGTTAAGAGACTGGTCTTATTCATTTAGTCGTTAAAACTATATATAAAATAAGCATGTAATTGATACATTTAAGTATACCTCGTTCTTAACACTCTACAACATAGTTGAAAAGTGTTTATGACTTTGTTCATTTTGTCTGTCTGTCCGTTACCACGGTAACTGCCGTAAAAATAACTTAATCAAAATGAAATTTTTGTATGCTGTTCAGACGGTCTGTGGGACCTATGGGAATATAAATGAATAATATCACCCAATTAGTTTTGGATTGAACCCGGATTAAAAAAATGAAATACATTGAACCCTATGGGACCTAATTTTTCAAACATTTTTAAGCGGATTTAAAATTCACAAATTGCTTCGAAAATTTTAGGAAATATTCAAATTATCCAATAAAATATATAAAAAAATTTCAGCAAAATATATTCAGTAGTTTTTCAAATAAAAATTAAAATAATAATTACACCCTTTATATGAAGAGATCACGTGATCGTTATATGAAGAGATCACGTGACCCACTCAAATAATAAAACATGACATACATCGAGTGACAAACTTGTGATTTTTAAAGTTCTTTTTAATTCATATTTAGTGTTGTATTCGTCCTAAAACCGCTTTATTTTTGCCTAAATTCTGTGCATCTACATACTGAAACAACGCAATTACAATATATGTGAGTTTAAATGATCATCAAACTTTGATTATTTCTACAACGACTTCTTTTTTTTTTTTTTTTTTAATATTTTAACTTTTTATGTGCCATTTACTTGGTTTTAAATTACTAATTATGCATTTTCTAATTTAAATAAGAGGTGCCTGTTTATTCACTAAACTATTTTGACTTTCCCCCAAATTTTATTTTGATGTACCTGTGAAACTTTGTCTATGTATATTCTCTATGTGTATCTGTATTTCTGTGTTATTTCCGGTCGTCCGTCGTTACTGCTCTATAACCTTTAGGTGAGCTTGACGGCTGGACGGCGATATAATAAGACATTTTTCTTTAACTTGACAATGATAATGCTCAGAATCTATAAGCGCTTTGCAAAATCATATTACTGATGTACAAATTGGATATCTTACTGAACATTTTTTTCCTAACCGTTTATATCTATCTTCTATAGTTTAGAAGATAGTTTGTGTAAAAGTAAAGCGAAGTGAAAACTGGCTAGACAAAATCTGTTTTCAAAAAGAAGACTATTTAAAATATTGTAATATTGAAATTATTTTTGTATATTTATAAGCGATACTTTATTTCTGACAAAACAAATAAAAATATAAATTGATTATATTTTTATGTATTAAGCGTTGGACGCTTATGTGTTTATAATTTTTGACTATCACAGGCGGCGCCAGGATTTCACAATTGGGGATGCTATGCGTTTGGGGGTTCACAATTGGGATTGCTCATGCGAAGCATGTACAGGGCGATTCAAAAGTTCGGAACAAAAATAAAACGCTATAAAAATATCTATGGATCGGAGAGACATGCGGTTTGCAGATTAACATTCACCGTGGTGGGGGAGTTTGTGTGGCATGAAAAACAAATTAGTTCAAACTCTCGGGGCGCTGCGGCAAATTAAGCCATGGAGGTGACTTATGCATGGAGGTGATAGCACACATGACTGGCCTGAGAGATCCCCAGATCTCACAACCTGTGATTTCTCGTTGTGGGGATACCTAAAATCATGGGTCTATAACGGAAAGCCCAGTCCTTACCAGCACTGAAAGACGCCTTACGGCAGGAGGTAGCAGCCATTTCCGTTAATACGCTGTTTCATGCTGTATCATCCGTAATACCGCGATTGCACTCAGTACTAGAATGTGGTGGCGGACAATACATTGAGCACTTGCAGTTGTAAATCATGCTGAAATAAATTATCTCACTTCACAATTATTACCTCGCATTGTTTTCCTCGCAGCAGTGCTCCCCTAGTGTCGAGACTTTGAACTATTCATGTCATACAAAATCCCCTGGCACGGTGAATATTAATCTGCAAACCGCATGTCTCTCCGACCCATAGATAATTTTTTATAGCGTTTTACTTTTGCTCCGAACTTTTGAATCACCCTGTATAGTTTAAAAATAATAAATAGCTTTCTTATGGAACCTTAATTCATTATATTTTGTTCACCGATTTCTGCATGATATTGCCATGCTCTTAATTCTTAAAAGATACTAAATAAAAAGAAATTTCAGAACTGAACACGCTAGCACAGACGCCAAAGGAATATTGGCAATGTTCTGCTAAACTCGATACGAAACTAACGTCTTTGCGTTCTTCCGCGATAGGCCAGAGTTCACGACAGATTTCTTTATTGAAGCCTTGTGGATGTGCAGTCATTTGAAACTGGGTCTAACCAGAAACCCTAAAAATATCTGAACTCTAATTTATAAATCCGTAAAAGAAATAAATAAAATAATGGTTTAAAAAAGAGAGAGAGAGATAAAGAGAAGCTGAAAATTGTTGGAATAAGAGCAGTTGTTAAGTAAAAAGGAGTGCTTGAGCAATTTGTAATTGTAGCACCCCTGGCATCCCCGTGACGCCGTCTATGGCCATTAATCACGTCAAAAGTAAACTGTGAAAACAAAATGCTCTGCAACATAGCAGCAGTTCGTAGAATCCTAATTTAGGGTTTAATTAAACATCTAAACAAGATAGGGAGTGCACAACTAAGAAACTTTTAGAAATATAATTTTTATTTAACAAACATCTGTACACCGTGCTTATATAAAGTAACTGCCATTCATGGCGCTCTCATTTGGATCGCGAGGCACTCGAATAAATAACACTTTTATCTCCCTTGAAATCGCCGTTCTTTTCTCTAGGCGCCATTACCCCAATCGTTTCGTAAACCTAAAGCATTTATCAAGTTCTTAAATGCGTTTTAAAATAAAAACTCGGAGCCAAGTTTTAGTTTAGGAGAAAGAAACAATTTTAAATGAAGTGTCGAAGCTTTGCGTGTGTATGTGTAAGGCTGAAAGGCGAAATACACGGGGAAATATTTATTTAAAAGATTTTTTTTAATGAAAAAAGTGGTTCAGAAAGTCAGTTGTTTTGTTTTAGGTAACACCAATGCAGTGTCGTTGCTAGTATTAAGCTCGATTAATCAACGCTTAAGAGCTCAAGAAACACAGGGACCAAAAGAGAACTAAACTGATATATTTGCGGCGCCCGGAGTAGAATAATTTTTTCCTCAAAAATTTTATTGAAAACTGAAAGTATTTTACTGTTATTGATAGTTAATAACCCGTTGAAAAATGAACAGTGCGAGATATCGTATGTTCTTGTATTAAAGTTTTCGGATATTGTTTTTACTACTACTTAAAAGCTCACCCTTCTGAAGGGATCTTTCAGTGCCTAAAGTGCTTATACATCCTTTCGAGGTAAGAATGGACTGCCCACAAAATTTTAGCTTGCTATGCATTATAATATTTGAGATATGTTTGTTCAGACAGAGAAATCCAATTCGGGAGTGCACACTTCCTCTGTCGGAAAACTTCAGATCGTTAAGGTATTCATGCACTATTTTAGGATAAGGACTGCACGCCTAAGAAATGTTAACCTCCTATTATACTTAAGGTTTCCGATATATTTTTGGTCCGATAGAGGAACCAAACTCAGGTGGTATTATATTCCTCGGGAAAACTTCCTGTTGATAAGGTTCTCATACACTTTTTTGGGGTAAATAAACTTCTGGTCGCTAATGTATTCATACACTCTTTTGGGGTAGACTGCTTACCAAATTTTCACTTTCTAATACTTATGGTTTTCGATAAACTTTTGGGCGGACAGAAGAACTCAACTTAGGGGGTAGCCAGTGGCGGCTCGTGAGCCAGATATAGAGGGAGGCGCTCATCTATGTATTTATGTATATATATATCCCTCAGTGTATGCCAACTACGTCTTTTAGACTTCGAGTTCGTCGTTTGTCCGGCACTGATAAATTGGTTCTGGAGTTACCTCGAAACAGCTGTATACCAAATTATTATTTTACTTGCGCTGATATACGTTTGCAAGTTTCTTTAAAATGAATAAGAGCCTATTGTAACCATGGAAAATTATTTGAATACATTTCTAAATAAATTTGTATCAAATTTGTAAAAATTAAATACTCTCAGTCGTATGCATGTGCAGTATTATTTTCTGATTAGCGCAAATGTTTGTACACCCAAAATGCACACAATTTCTCTCATATACACTCCATGGCTAATAGTTTTGTACCTGATCGTCCTTGTAACCCAAACAGTAACATAATTAGAGAGCGAACACCAACTAAATCTACGGCCGTTTATATGTAGAAACGGAAAAACTATTTTAATACAAGTTTTAGAATGAATTTAGAATTTACAGAAAATTCTTATGCTTTATGCTTATCTCTATTTGTCTTTAAAATGATATGAGCGAGTTCTGCCTGCTAGCAGTCACTATATATAGCAATCGGTTTCTATAGAAATAAGTAGTTAGCTCGCTGCACGGGTTCAACAAAAGTGGATCAAAGTTTAGAGTGAGCAGATCGAGTGGGCCCATTGTAGAGTAGAAAATACAGTGTGAAAATTGCATCAAAATCGGAGCAAGAGTCACTAAGATGGATAAAAATATAAATATGAAAAAGAGGAGGGTCTCCCCTCTTCCACCACGGTTGTTTCATATTACATAATAACAGACGATGTTTGTGTGTCGACGTGTGTGTGTAAGATCTGTAGCGGAAAATGTAAACATCGTACGGCCTTGAAATGTCGTGCACGGATATTTCAGGAACCAAGGCGATGCATTTTTGTAAAACCGAAATATGAAATTGAGGCTACTTAAAGTAAAAGTTACGCCCAGAGGGTTGATATAATAAGGTTGTATATCTAAGTGATTGCCACCAGCAAAATCTAAATCGCTGAATTAGAAGGCGAAATAAGAAATTTGGGGGGAGGGGGGGGCGAACTGAACTGAAAGTTACGCCCAGGGAGCTGACACAATAAATATGTATATCCAGTTCACATATACAAATGGTGCCGGGACTATAGCCACCAGCGGAATCAAAATGCCTCAATTTTAAGAGCGCCGAGATGTGAAATTAGAGGAGGACTACTTAAAGTAAAAGCTACGCCCAGGGGATTGATACGAAAGATATGTATATTCAAATAGTACAAAGACTGTAGCTACTAGAAGATTCAAAATTGCTCAATTTAGGAACCGAGATGTAAAATCGTGCGGACTAGTTAAACTAAAAATTACGCTCAGGGGGGTTTGAATAAAACAATATGCGTGTCCAGACGATACGCGTGTAGATTGTGCAAAGACTATAGCCACCATTAGATTCAAAATCGCTTAATTAGGAAGCGAGATGAAAAATTTTTGGACTACCTCAAGTAAAATTTACGCCTAGGGAGTATCGGAGCAATATTGGTCTTCAATGAAATTAGAAGCAAAAGAAGGGGGATTGAGTAGTCGCCGCTGAAGGGGGGGGGGGATTTTAAGGAAAACAACGCCAGATCAAAGAATCAAGTATCAGGTTGAAAATTGATTTTTAGCATTCTTCAACAAATCTTTATAATTTTTTCAATCTTTAATGTTAAATAGCTGAAAAAGTAAGATATCTGAGTAAATCAAGAGACCCACCCCCCTCAGACAACACATTTCTGAAAGTGTCACTAAAAATATTCACGGGCATGCCACAAATACAGTTCTCGTGACTTTTAAACAGTTAAGAGGTCAAACGCATTGAAATTTATTACAAACAAAGCATAGAACTACCCTAAATCAGAAATGATCCCCTTTCCGAAGGACAGAACCACCCTACATCAGAAATCCCCCCCCCCCCCCGGCCGGGCGCTTATGCAGCGAAATTAAACTGGGTGCCCCAAACAATGCATTTTTCTACCAAAAACGAAGAACGGAAACCCCCAAAATACCATAAATAACCCCCACTTATTTAATTTAGTAAAAAGCACAAAATATATATCGAAACTATTTTGAATTTCTATTTTCTGTATCTAATACTACTAAACTATTTCTTTATGAACCAAAACTGAAAAAACTAAGTCAATAGGATCAATAAAATAAATCAGAATTACATAAATACAGTAATTTATTTTTAAATATTTATTTAAACATCCAAATTTATTATTTTAAAGAGAAGCGAGAGAGAAAACACACATTTATCAAGAAAAATTCGAGGCCAAATTAGCGAAACTTAGCCAATTCGAGTCAGTAGTTCACAGTATTCGTTCCTTTTTTGGCTTCTTTGACTGAACGATTCGATGTGAGCCGCGGTAACCTGCGAGGCTCTCATCGGATTGGAATATTGCAATGTCTGTTTTTTTAACTGAAATTTCTATTACCATTGTATTAACATACCATTCTTTCTATTAGCCAGAGGCCGATAACGGGGCGCGGCTCTCATTAAAATCCCTCGTCTTTCCCTACAATGCAGTATTTTTCCCTATAAATTTAATATACGCAGTATGAAAAAAGCATAAGAGATTCTTTGAAAGTCAAAGTTTTAGTGCTGCCATCTAGTGACAATTTTATCACTTATTTCCAATAATTCGACTTTTGAGTTGAAATGAATTTCAGATAATTTCCTTAAAAATTGTAATTAACCTATATAACTAAAGGAATTTGAAGTGTTTGATCAAGGGGCTCCGCGCGGCCCCCTGAATAGCCGCCCCTGGGGGTAGCATATTCCCTCGGGATAACTTTTGATCGCTAAGGTCCCCATGAATCATTTTGGTGTAAGAACTGATTGTTTTTTACATTTCAGCTTCATAGGCCTTCCGGGGGTTACCACCCACGGGAAAATATCCGGTCGTTAAGGTACTCATACACCTGCTTGAGGTAAGACTTGATTGTCTATTAAATTTATGTTTTCTAGGCTTTTTAATTTTCAAGATATTTTTAGTTGGACAAAGGAACCCAACTTGGGGTTAGCACACACCTTCGGAAAACATCTGATCACTAAGGTATTCATGCACTCTTTTGGGATAAGGACTGACTACCTACCAAATTTTAACTTTCTATTACTTGTGGTTTTATATACATTTTTGGTCGGGCACAGGAACCCAACTCAGGGGGTAGCACATTCTTTTGGGAAAACTTAAGGTCACTAAGGTACTCATGCACTCTTTTTTTTTGTGGGGTGGGGTAGGGGGGAACTGATTAATCTACTAAATCTCAGCTTCTCGGGAAAACTTTCTGTCGCTAAGGTTCTCATGCATCCCTTTGGGGATAATAACACCAAATTTCAGCTTCCCAGACCTTGTGGCTTTTGAGATATTTTTGCCTGCACCGAGGACCCAACTGCTAATTATATATATGATAACAATCATACATATTAAGTTATCTAAGGCTAATTAAATTGATTTTTAAGATAAATACGAAACAATTTTATACAAAATATCAATTACTTTTTACATGTAAATAGAAATGTTTCTCAAAGTTCGGAAAGCGCTAGGCCTTATAAAGTACGAGGCGGGAGCAATGGCGATGCCAAACGGTTACACGTACAATTAACGATGGCTTCATTTCGCAAGTGCCTATCACATCGGAGAATATCCTAGGAAGTGTAAATGATCTAAAGTTCTAACGAGTTTTTAAATTAAGGCTGAAGCAGTGAATAGGTTATTAGACAGTTTTAACTCACTTGAAAATATTTTTCATTCAATTAAAAATTTAAGTGAATTTGGGGAGTTTCATCAAGGAGAGCAAAAGAGAAAGAGAAATATCAAAAGTTTCAAATTGTTACTTTCATGAAAATGACTCGCCAAATTAAAAATCATTTTTTTTTAATTACTTTAGTTTGGGGGCCAAAACTGAAATTTGGCTTCCAAAATTATAATTTTTGAAAACGTAATTCTTTAGGGGAGGAAGTAAACTTTGAGCTCTCTAAATAAAACTATTTTCTTAAATGCTGTTTTGGGAGGCGGTGCTTAAAATCAAAATTTGGGGGCTTTTACATTTTGTTTAAGGGACTTGTGAGGCCTATATAACCTTTAGTTATTATTTCCTTCAGTTCACGTTATAATTTATGTTCACAACTTCTGACTGGTTCTGTTATGTAGACCAATCGTTGAGTCAATTAATATTCTGCGATCCTTCAGATCGGCAGGATAAGCTTCAGATCGTGATTGGAAGTTAGTACGTTGGTCAGAAATACTTGAAGCACTTGGCACGTTGTGCCGTAATCTTCAATCTGTTTGATTGTGAGTCCTGAGTCTTTGGCATCAGTTGGGTTGTTGGAGAAACTTAGAGAAAGTCTGTAAGGACCACCCACAAGTGGGCGGGGCGGTGGAGTATGATCTTGCTTTCAGAGCAGAGTAGATAGAACTTCAGAAGAAAGTAAATGCTAAAACTATTTGGAAGGTTAATTATTTGGAAGGTCATCTGAAGGGGGCTATCTTCTGCTTTTAGAATTTGAGTTATTCCACTAAGGAAGGTTTGGGGGCGCGGTAGCCCATTGGTTAGCGCGCTGGAGTTGCACTCGGTAGGCCCGGGTTCGATTCCAGCCACTGCCAAAACTGCCGCCGTGTTCATGCGGAGTACGATCACGTTAAACATGTGGGTCCGAAAGTCCTTCCGAGAGGTTGGTGGTAGGGGAAGGAGGGTACGGTCCCTGTGGATGCCTCCCCCACTGGGTTCCGGTCTGAATTGGGTGGCACTTCCCGACCGTCCAAACAGTTACCTTACACCTTTCTGGTAGGTCGGACGGTCTGGGTTTCAACAACAACAACTAAGGAAGGTTTGGATATCTGAAATTTTTAAACTTTTTAAAAACCTTTAAGAATTCAAGAAAGAGGTTTGGAGGTTGTTGGATAGGTGTTTTATCTGTTTCAGATTGTGAGTGGTCAAAGTGCTCTCCGGAACTTTTCTGAACAGTCTCGGTACTTGCCATCGCTTTCTGAACAGGTACTGATTTAGAAATTTGAGAATTTAAAAAAAAGGGGGAGGGATTTTCCATGCCTAGGTTTGGGGGATTTTAGTTTTAGTCTTAGGGATTTGGGGTCCAGTTTTAGAGTCCTTGAACTTTTTACGGTTCCAGGGGTTTTGCGGGCAGTGTCTAAAGCTAGCTGGTTGAGCCCTGCCACAATTGGCACATTTTGCCGGAGTGTTTCGAGACTTTTTACATTCTCGAGTTGGATGGCTCTCTCCGCATTTTAGACATCTAGCTGGGAGGGTGAAATTCTCGTATGAGTGATTATAGAGCTGGAAATGATAACAGAGGTTGATTCCCTTTGATTTGAGTAATTGGATTACAACTCTGATAGAGATGATACTGGTGATGTCATAAATCCTCTCCCATTTCTCGGACGACTCTAGGCAGACCAAGAAAATAGGGAAGGGAGATCTATATCTTCAGCTTCTTAGTTGGAATATTCTATTTATTTTAAAACCATCAAGGACAATTGTTTTTTTCAGGGTGTCAATATTTGTATTTACAGGAAGTCCTTTAATAAATATATTTGGGGATCTATCGTTTTTTAAATTAAGCGAACTGAACGGGATTTTATTTTGAGTTAGGCGAGCTTGAACGCTCTTGTAATCCTCAACAGATCCAGGAGTGATTCTAGCCACCCTTCCCATTAGTAGGCCTTGAATTTCAGTAGTTAGGGTTTTGTTTAGGTCTTCTATGGTGGCTCCTCAATTGCTTGAGGAGTCCACATAGAAAGACGAGATATTAGCTTTAGGGGGTGGATTTACGGTCTTCGCCCCTTCTCTCCTTTTACGTTAAGTTTTGTAAATTTATTTTCAACTGGAATTTACTGTGGGATTTGGAGTCCTCGTTTGATCTTTTAAACTTTTTGCTACTTTGAATTTTATAACTTTCAAGTTTGTCGTGCATTTCAGATTTGAAGTTTTTATATGGCTCAGCCTCGCTTTTTGTTTTACGGGATTTGTAAATACCAAGAATAAGTTCATATGAGTCCCGCTCTACAAGGTTTTATTATCCGGGTTCATTAAGAGCAAGTTAGAATTATTAACAGTATATCTTAGGAATATCTCCAGGTGTCTCCTCCTTTCTGAGTCCATGTTCTCGTCTAGTTCATCCTCTAGGGTGACGATGATAAAATCATTGATTTTGCAGTGGCTCCATATATCCGTTTGAAGGCCAATTGGAAGGAGTTTGTCTTGGGTGATGCTTAGTTGTTCCAGGTACCTGTCGGCGAAGATAGCTATGGTGTAGGGGGACGCTGCCTGGCGTTCCACTTTCTCACCAATTTCTAGCGCTTTCTCTTCTTCACTTTCTCTTTCTACCATCACTTCAGACTGAGTGTATGCTATCTAAGTTGAAGAGCAACAGATTTAATATTGCAAAATCGGACAGACGCATGGATTGGGCTGAGAGAGTAGAAAAACTCTCTCAGCCCAATCCATGCGTCTGTCCGATTTTGCAATATTAAATCTGTTGCTCTTCAACTTAGATAGCATACACTCAGTCTGAAGTGATGGTCTTTCTCCCTCTGACATGTTGCACGCGCAATGTGCAATTACAATCAGGCACAGACAAGAATACAAACCAGCTCCAAAGTACGACCTCACCCGACTACTCTCGGTCTCCGAAATGAATGAATTGTGTGAATGGGAGTTAGTATAGCTGGAAGCTAGTCAAGACAGTTGAAGTTGAGATTGGAAGAATGTCGCTACGAGCCAAGTCGCTGTGTGAGTGTGAAGGAGTTGGAAGATGCATGTCCTGTCTAGCATGTTACTAGTGTTGGTATAACTAAGATCCGAAAGATCTAGTACCTATTAGTTGTCTCGGATAAGATCTAGATTTTTTGGATACAGTTTGATAAGCACTTGCTATTTATGTTCTATTCCGCTTATTAGAGTAAATATAGTTCTATCACCAGACTTTATCGTAATTAAATATGTTGAGCTTTAAGTTATATTACAGGAATGTGCAACACTGGCTGTTTTGGTAAATGTGTATCTTTATTGACGCAGCTAGCTGATGTATCATTATAGTGTTGTTGTTGTTGAAACCCAGACCGTCCGACCTACCAGAAAGGTGTATCATTATAGTGTGAATGTATTCCAGTTAAAATCCTGAATCAGTGTATTATTGTCCCTGACCGTAAGGTCTCTGTATCACGATAAGGTATATGTATAGATTCAGATTTAGACCACGTTTGACATGACCAACTTCATACGAACTAAAGGTTCAGACTTTACAATCAACTCTACAATGACTCGAACAGGTCATATACTTTACAGACTACAATTCCAAGTTGCGCCATTGCAACGAGGTTTGTCATCCTAAAAAACCTCTTAAGTGATTTCCTGGAATCCCAAATACATTTTACATATAAAACTTTTCGGGAGATGCAAGGTCTACATGTGGTCAAACCATTAGCTTTTTGGGTAGAGAGATATAATCGATATAAATGGGATTGAAATTTATTTTAGTGCTGCGAACTCTCTGTAATGTATAGAGGGTAGTAGTGAATGAAAATCTACATAATAAAAATGTACCTATTTGTCCTCTAAGAATCAGAAATCTAGGTCCCTGGTAGGAAATTTCATAATCTATGTTTTCTTGTTATATACATGCTTTAACAATAAACTTTTCTTGCGTTAATGCATGCAGCTTTCAAGTTTAATTTTATTATTCCTTTGGTTTTCCACTGTATTTTTACTGTCTATGCTTTAATATACTTGTTATAGAATGATTTTACTTTTAGAAGAAATAATTAAGCAAATATTGGAGTTTCATGTATGCGTATATTTACGCATCACAAGTTCCCTCTTTTCTTACTTATGCAGTTTTCACCGTCTAAGTCGAACTTCGCGAGAAACAATCAAAATAAAACTTTAAGATTTCTGCTCACCACAGCTCTTTTGCTTCCACAGCTTCTGTCTTTTTACGCTGAATTGTTATATCCATATTTTGATGAAACACTGTAATTAAATAGACTCGTTAAATCTTCATTCCTTGAGAAATTACACTTCTATCAAAAACATTCGAAAACGTTTTTTGCAGAGAACTTAGCTAGTTTTATATTAATTTTGTTCTTTCCTCGTTCATATAAGCTCCTTTATTCCTCTGCATTTGCATTTTTTGTATTCGTTTTCTGAAATGAATGTACACAGATGAGAAAAAAAACCTTCAGCTTCCACGACTGTTATTTTGAATTTTTTTTATAAAACTGAAATAGAGAGATGTATATTTCGTTTTTATAATCTCTGTTTAATTTTCATGTTTAATCCAAATGACGACAGCAGGGTAGATGAGCTTTTTCAACCTCATGGAATTTTATTTTTCGAATTTATTGAAAGAAAATGTAGAGAATATTTTAAAGGATTTATGCTTTAATATTTTAGATAAGCAAAAAATTTTTATCTAAATGGGGAGACGAACTCCTGATCTCCTAATAACTAGATAAACCTCTATGCATTGAATAACTGAGTGCATAAATTTCCCTTCTATATTTGAAGCGGTAGATTCGATATTACCCCCCTCAGATTTCAAATCGAAGTTATCTCATGATCTGTTCGACTGTCTCATTTCTGTGCTTTGTCTTGCTCACTATAGAATTATGTTTGTCGCAGCAATCCATCAAATAACACCGCTGTTTTAAACCGTAGGGTTTTTCGAAAGAAAAAAATTAATGTCGCAGTACTTTAATGGCTCTTCCATCTACTGCATTTAACCTGCAGGTCTAAGTTGGTGAGGTGTCACTTAAAGAGAAATTTATTCCGGATGTTAATCGAAACGATAATCTCTGGTCAGTTAGATTAGGAGTTATGCTCGGTTTATGATACATGGAGACCTTCTTCATCTTCGCCAAAGACCGTTCGACCTACCCAAAGGTGTAATTTATCTGTTTGGACGGCCGAGAATTGCTACCCAATTTAGACCGGAACCTAGTGGAGGAGGCATCCAGAGGGATCGTACTCTCCTTCCCCAACCACCAACCTCTCGAAAGGACTTATGGATCCACATGTTTAAGGTGGTCGTACTCCATGTGAACACAACGATAGTTTGGGTAGAGGCTGGAATCGAACTCGAATCGTCCGCGTGCAATACCCACGCGCTAACGACTGGGCTGTGGCACCCCCTATAAGGACCTTCTTCTTCTTCGACGCAGACCGTCAGACCTACCCGAAGTTGCAAGGCATCTGTCCATAGGAACCTTATTTGAATTCGGTGACGGGTAGAGAGTTCCGTATAATATGGGTAAATGTCTATACTTGTTCTAGGAATTAACTTTAAGGTCAGATTAATGTATTCTTGGTGTTCTCAAAACGAAAAGTAGGGCGTCGAAATATATAAATTTAATTTAATAAGATAAGTGAAAGCATTAATGAAAAGTTTTCTTGTTAAATTATTTATGTAACTAAAATGTATAAAATAAAATATTATAAAAACTTTTTAAGTTTCACGGTTTTAGTAAAATGCACGAAAAAGTAAAATATAATTTTTAGATAACACAACAATATTTGCCTAAAATAAAATCGTGGGTTGGCCATAAAGGAATCTACTAATGAGTTCGCCAAAGTTTAGTTGTATCGCTTCTTATTAATTAAATACAAATGTTATTGGTAGCAAAAATTTTACTATGGTACTGATTTATGTAGATCCTGTGTCAAATTCTGAAGGAGGTGTAAGATAATACTAAGGATTTCTACTTTCGGCTATTTTCTATTTTCAGTTCAAATATTTTCATTTTCCTTGAAACATCTATTTTTCAAGATTGGCTGTAGACTGAGCTTAGATAATGGCTAATATGGATTCAACATCAAATTTTGGAGAGGATGTGTAGGGGGAAGAGGGTTATTAATGATTTGTGAGAAGTAATTTCCGATTCAAAATTTTCTATTTTTTTTAAAGACATCCATTTCTTAGGATCGGCAATAGATAGTGTTTAGATAAAGACTGTAAAGACTGATATGGATTCAGCATCAAATTCCAGAAGAGGTAAATTAGATCACTATGGATATTTATTCCCGGGTTACTTTCCCCATTTCCGGTTTAAAAGTTTCCTTTTAACATCCGTTTCTCAAGATTAGCCATAGCTTAGATGCTTAGCTTAGATGGTGACATCCAGTTAGATGTTATCAGCAATTTTGAGGATTACTAAGGATTTTCATATCTGTTTCTAGAGAAGTGACTTTCGATTAAATTTTCTTTTTACTTGAAACATCTATTTCTTAGGATCGGCTATAGATAGCGCTTTGGTGATGATTGATATGGATTCAGCATTAAATTCCGGAGGGAGTGGAGGTCCATTAAAGATTTTCAGTTCCGATTTAAAAACTTTTCTTGAAACATTTATTTGTCAGGATTGGTTATATATATAGAGCTTTAATGATGACTGATATGTATTCAGCCTCAAAT
Organism: Amaurobius ferox; assembly: GCA_951213105.1. Taxonomy (NCBI): domain Eukaryota; kingdom Metazoa; phylum Arthropoda; class Arachnida; order Araneae; family Amaurobiidae; genus Amaurobius; species Amaurobius ferox. The sequence goes on along the minus strand of OX578149.1, from coordinate 115,070,938 downwards.
TCTAGAAAGGCAAGAGAACTAAAAATATCCACTTCCGGTTCAAAGTGTTCCTTTTTCTTGAAATATCTATTTCTCAGAATCGGCAACAGTTTCAGATTTTAGATTGTGACTGATATGGACCCAACATTAAATTCTGAAGTCGATGGTGGGGTTCACTATCGATTTACATTTCCAGTCCTCGAGATGTTATTTACGGGTTTTAAGAAAATTTGTATGATTGTACAAAATGCTTAATATTTTGGTCGGATATGTGGTGTACACACTACTTGCATCCATATTGGTGTATTCATAAATTTCTTCTTTAGATTAGAATTTTGCATGACTGTATAAATAAAATTTATTCAATCAACGAAGTTTAAAATTTGTTTTTCTGATACAAAATCTTTATCGAAGGCATAATTGACAGTGAATTTTTTCTGCGTATGTCAAAATATCACATCGCAATAAGTAGGTAAATTCATGCGCTGTCTGTATAAGACCTTTTCTGTAGAAAATCAGATATTTTAATTTTTATTCACACGTTGCCACACATGTTTATACAAATTACTATTTTCTTCCACACTTGCGTTTATTATTTGAGCCCTTTAGAATGAATATAAATTCATATAAACACTTCTTTTTCTCAAAGTGTCGTTTAGAAACGTTTGTAAGAGCGAATTAGAATGCCACGCAAGAAAAAAAAAAATCAACCCTTCTTTAATTTCCATGTTTAATGCAAATGAAGACTGCGTAGAAGTTTTTCATTTCAGGACCAGGCAATTTCATTTCTAGAATTTATTCTTGGAATATATTGTGACACTTCTTACAAGATTTATTCAACACGCTAGCTGAATACAAATTTCGTTTTTTATAGTTTCATTAGAATATGCACAATGACTGCTAGAGTATAAATTATATTTTGTTTTACCAGTTTACATAGTATATCGGGTTAATGGAGAATTAGATGTTCTTATGTATATTATGAATACCAGTGGTAAAGTGCGGTAAAATAATTGGATAAAGTGCAGTAAAATAAAAGTAAGGATAAAATAGTGCAGTAAAATAAAAGTAGGGATAACATAAAATAGTGCAGTAAAATGAAAGTAGGGATAACATTAGCAAATGAAAAGTTTCATGAAGTATATTTTAACTAGGATATTTTAAATAAAAGTATATTTTAAATAACAAAAAATATGATAACTGAATTACAACGAACTAATGGCATTTTGTTATTATACGCTTTTTTTTCTCATATGAAGTATTGAGAAAGTATTGTTTTCATGAAAATTTTCGATTTCAATATTTTGATGCCAACCTATGTTTTAGAAACTCTTGAACACGTGTTGACTACTTTTGAAGAGAGGTCTGGCCGTTTGTCTGCCTCTCTTAGGACGATTTGTGTCGAAAATAGTTGTCCAAAATATTGATGGATTTTCATGAAACTTTACATTCGGCTTTGACAATAAACAATCTAGAACCACATAGAATTTTTAAAATTCGAGCAACAATTTCGAAATTCATGCATACAAGGGGTTATTTGTTGCTCAATGATCATGAAACTTCATAGTTTCAATAATTGTAGTGAAAAATAGCTGATTTACAATTTTTTTCTTTCCTGGTATACATAGTATAATGTATAAGGAACGCATTGTGACAGGGTCGAAGATCAGAATTCGAGTTTTCGACAGAAGAGCACGTTTCAAGCATCCATAAACATGAATCGAACATTTTCGAGGTGATATCCCCGTGTGTGTGTGTGTATATGTGTGTGTGAAAGTGTGTGTGTGTGTGTGAAAGTGTGTGTGTGTGTGTGAAAGTGTGTGTGAAAGTGTGTGTGTGTGTGTGAAAGTGTGTGTGTGTGTGTGTGTGAAAGTGTGTGTGTGTGTGTGTATGTGTGAAAGTGTGTGTGCGTGAAAGTGTGTGAAAGTTTGTGAAAGTGAGTGTGTGAAAGTGTGTGTGTGTGTGTGAAAGTGTGTTAAAGTGTGTGTGTTTGTGTGTGTGTGTGTGTGCAATGTAGGTATCCACTCTAACTCAAGAACTAATAGAATAAATATCATAAAATTTTATAGGTTAGTCACTTGTGGGTGACCCTGGTGCTGATTAGATTTTGGTACGATTCTGGATAATAGAACTTGTCTTTTTTTTTTGCAAAATGGTCCACAAAAATAGCATGTATCCGCTCTAACTAAAATACTAACTGATCAAATTTCATAAAAATTGATAGAAAAGCCATTTGTGTGTTACCTTGGTGCTGATCACATTTTGGTGCAATTCGGAAAAGAAACCTGTCTTCTTTTACGAAATTATCCGTAGAAATCGTCAATATCTATAATAAAAGACTGCGTATGTTCAAATGCAATTAAGTACTTATTTTGTACGCATATTTTGACGATATAAAGGATAAGACCAATCCCATTACTCTGGAACTAACCATTCTCGAGATATTTTAGTTTTTCCGCGTTTTTGCTACGCCATATTTAAAAATATGTCCAGATAATAAATAAAAACGAAAATTGAATTATAATTGCGCATTCAGCGCAATTATTTCGTGCAATAAAATTCGATTTAACGAATTATTAAAGAAATGCAGAGAAAATGAATTTAAGTCTGTAGGGAAAGTATTGTGCTGCCCACATCAGATTTTTCTATAGTGAAGATAAAAGTTACAAACAATATGTTTGGATAGCAATTTTTTATATGGTTAGTATTCTGAGAGCTCGTCCAGGTGATTTCACGACTTATCAAGTAACTAAATTTTAATTCAATAAAAATAAATTTTCAGAAATTTTTTATATGTTGATTTTAGTGATCACGAGCGTCATTGTACTGTCCTCTGGAGTGCACCGTCCTCTGAAGTGAACAGTCCTTTGAAGTGCACTGAATTGCAGCTCGCGAGCAGTGATATTTTCACGAGCAACAGGTTGAAGTCCTGTAATTCTGGGCAAAAACATATTCTTGACTGTATAAACTTTCGGAGAGGGAAGAAAAATGCAACAGTTTCGCAGCCACACTCTGTTTCTCGCTAAGAGTTCATCGCCTCTAGTACTGGAACGCCGACATAGTGAACTACGGAAGACAAAACCGATTTCCCTGCTTTTGCCATATCCGTAGCTCGACCAAGGGTGACTCTAGAAGGCGAGCCTTGGTTAGAATAAGACCACGATCCCCACGTTTTCTTCAACACTTACTTATGGAGCACAATGAAATTGACTGGTCCATGTCCCTCCTCGATAGCACTGTGCACGTGTACGGTAAATCACTGCGTTTATATTACATGCCAGTGGCATCGTACTACCACGTTAGTGTAACAGCAATAGTTTAACGAACTGACAGTGCCAGATTCAAGACATAACAGGGCAAATATAAAATTCTCGTTATACAGGGTCTTTCAAAAGTCCGTATAAATTTTTAAAAATTCATTAAAAATCGAAAAATCATCGTATTGAGATGCGGTTTGTACCATAAGTATTGCCAGGATGGGGTTTTTTTTTGACGTGAAAAAAATTTGTAGTTTAAAAAATCACCTATAGGTGGCGCTTACCCGAATACATCTTCCCGAAGTATGCAAATGAGGCTGTTATAAAAGAGCTGAACTGCTCTGTAGATTCTTCATTTGATTCATTAGTAAACGGTGCAAAGAAGAAGTTTTTGCGAGAATGTTAACTTTGATCGAGAGAGCCTTGTTAGTGAAGCTGTATTACGTGAGCGGAGAATCAGCATCAGATGCTTTGCGAACATTTCGATTTAGGAAAAATCTAAAGAAAGGAAAAGGTCCTATCACCTGTTCTGGGTTACTGAAGCTTGTCACACGATTTGAAGAAACTAGATGTTTGGAGGATCGTCCACGAAGTGGAAGACCATCGTTAACGGACTCCCGTGCCAGTGCTGTGGTATCTGAAATTGAAAACATAGCAACTGAAACAGCGGCTGGGACTAGCAGCTCTTCTGAAGCTGCAAGACGATTGGATATCCTTGTATCCTCAGTATGGCGTTATTCTTTCAGCTTAACATTCTATCCCTTCGGGGGGCGCGAGTAAATGGTCCCCCCTGAGGGGCTAACAATATTACGAATACAAAATTTGTATCGCGGCTATTTTTTCACTACAGTTACTGAAACTATTAAGTTTCGTGATCATTGAGCCATAAATAACCTCTTTTATGCATGATTTATATATAAAATTCAGAATAAATTTAGAAGTGTTCGATCGAATTTATTTAATTCTACCTAGCTCTAGATTTTTCGATGAAAAAGTCGAATAAAGTTTCGTGAAAATGCATTAATATTTGTGGTAGCTATCACGTACACATGAAATCGCCAAGACAGACAGACAACACTCTAAAAATAGTCAGCACGTGTTCAGGAGGTCCGAAAACATATATTGATATCAAAGTCCCGAAATCAAAGAATAACGTGAAAACAATACTTTTTCACTACTACGTATGAGAAAGTAAAAAAAATCTGATGTGGGCAACACATGACTTTCCTTATATAATGTAATGAATTTACTACTTTTACAGTAAAAAAAATAGGTTTTTCTTGTAGTAGATACTAATATTCTTTCCAAGATATTGAATTTTCGACAATTCGTCGTCATTTTCATTGATTTAGCGTCATTTTTATTCATTTGGCGAGATTTTCGTTAATTTAGCAACATTTCAAAAAGTCGCTAAGTTGGCGACATTCCGCCAAATTCGTCGCCAAAAACTCGCCAAGCGTTATGGACGGAGAAATAAGTTATTCTTACAGCAGATAAATGACTATTGGCGTTCAAATACAAAAGTATTACTCAAAGTATCTTTTTTCATGAATGGAACGAGCTAGATCCACGAGAATGATGTCACCCAATTTATCGCATGCAATTACACAGGAAAAGTGAACATATTTCTCAATAGGAAATATTTTTTTTATTTTATATGACTTTTTGATATTTTTTTAATAAAAGTGCAATATCTCGAGAACGGTTCATGTTAGCGTTCTAAAATTTATGTCAATCGTTTTCTAATGAAAAATCACCTAAGAAATGTCTACTTGCGTAACTTTATTAGCGGTTTTGATTTTTTGACGATTTTTTTAAAATTTCACTCAAAAATTTAGGGGGTTCTGAACATTCGATTGCGAATAAAAACAATAGGCTTCCAGCGTTTACAGATTGTGATTTTTGTACCAAATTTGGTTCGAATCGGTCCATTCGTTCGTCAGTTATCGTCTCCACAGACTCACTGACACACACACACACACATACTTTCACACACACACACACACACAAATCACTTCAAAAATGTTTGAGTCGTGATCAGGGATGCTTGAAACGTGGTCTCCCGTCGAAAACTCGAATTCGAATTTTCGATCCCGTCACAATACTTTTTTTATACATTATGTATATAAGGAAAGTAATAAGTGTAATATCACGAGAAGAACGCAAGTTAGAATCCTATAGAAATGGCATTCCCTTTTAACTAAAAACAAGAAAGATCAATCATGCATAAAGCATTGATTATGAAACACTTTTCAACTGAAATGCAATTTTATTTAAATATCTCTAAAATGCGATACATTCAGCGGTGATATTTTAAAAATTATCACAATACTACAACAATTTATTATATTTGAAAAGTTCAACGAAAACAAATGAACTTTATATTATAACTCCATCGAAATATAAATCGCCTGGCTCTCTATATAAAAGAAGTGAATATTTCATTCATAAAATTTTTTCTATTCCTTTCATTCAATTGCGATATTTTTTAAATTATCACAATACTACAATTATTTATTTTACTTAAAAGCTTAGAACCATGGAGGTAAAAATACTTTCTAACTTTATGTTTAAGACTTAGGACCAGCTCAAGACACCAGCAAATCAAACACTTGCTTAAGGCGGCACATTTTAGGGGAGATATTTAAATCAGCAAGGTCTTACATAAAATAGGTCCTCGCGCGCGAGCAATCGGATTTTCATGTAAGCTAAAAAGTCGTACAAAGACATTAACTGAATGTTAACAATTTGCTACTAGATAAAAGAGTGGGACCCATTATTTTTCATTCTCTCGTTTCTGAGAAAAGAAGGCCAAATGGCTAAAATATGATAGTGTCCAGTATATCGCCCCAAATGTGTATCTTACACCGTAAGTAACAATGAGTGCTATAGCACAACGAACGACAGACTTTTATTTAATATTCAAAAGTAAGGAGATTTCAGGATCCATGAATACCCACTCTTAAAAGATAACCTTATAGAAGGAGATGGGTAAACACGGCATCAAATGATAAAAGCATCAACAGCTATAAATAAAACAATTACAATTAATCATTACTTCATAACATCCAAAAAGAAAAACATAGACAATAAAAAAGATCAAAATGACAGTAAAATCAGGCAACAAATTAGCTATCCATGCGAAAAATTCTCAATTTCAACTAATTTATAAGTAAATAACCAGTCTTTGATAGCCCTTGAAAAGGAACGATAGGTAACAATGCTTTTAAAAATTGATGCAGAAGACTATAAACTCTAGGAGCTAAACAGAGATAAAAATTCTGAAACTTTGTAGAATTGGCTCTCAGGAGGTTCGATAATACCTCGCCTTATATTGACTACCATCCGCATTCTTATTTCTAATATAAAACATATTAATAGCTTTGTAAACATGAAGATGCCTAAATGGCATAATCATAGAATCGCGGAAAAGTGGGTGTCTGACGAGATTTACAATCCTAATAAATAGTGTTTTATGCAAAATAGCAGGCATAAGGGTATTCAGATAAGACAAGTTATGCCATACTGAATCCGAGAGTGAATTAAAGAGTAATAAAGAAATTTAAGAACATCAGGAGGACAAAACTGGCTTAGAAAATAAAATTTTCTGATATTTAGCTTTGTTTACTAAGACCAGTAATATGAAGTTTCCAAGATAGCAAGTCATCGATGGTAATACCATGGTATTTAAAGCTATTCACCTTCTCAATAACTTCACAATTGCAAGTACTATCTGGATAACAGCAAGCATGATATTATAACACAAAGCTAAATAGAGATTTTTGGACATGGTAAAATACGTAAGTCTGTATTTTTTGACACTGAGAATAATATTATTAGCACAGAACGATTGCCTAATAGGAGCCAGATCCTCTTCCATATTTCTCAAGACGTCAGAATTTGGAAGCTCATGATAAGATAAAGCAATATCATCAGCAAAAGTAAACAAAGTCCCATTAAAATTAAAACAGATGTCATTAAAAAGACAAGAAACAAGATCGGCCCCAGGACAGAACATTTGAAAATATCCTGCTTAACTAACTTTTTTTACTTATAATAGAACCAATTCTAACGGATTGCTCGTGTCCATTGAGATAAGATCTGAACCAATCCAACGCAATGCCTCGAAAGCCAATCCTTTGCAATTTATACAGCAAGATATTATCAATATAATCAAAGGTTTTCCTGAAATCCAAAAACATACAAACCCTATGGACAGCATTTAAATCCTCATTGATTTCACCAAGAAATTTCCTCAAGGCGTCTTCAGTACTTTTATTTTCTCGGAACTCAAACTTGCAAGAACTGGAAACATTTATGGAGTTCAAATACTTAATCAATCTTTTCTTAATACTTTTGTCATTAGTTCTAGTAAATATAGACAAAAGGGAAATAGGCCTGAATTAGTGGGATTACTTTTGTCACATTTCTTATAAACTGGAATGATAACAGCAAATTTATGTTGGTCAAGAAATAAAGCCACTTTCAAAATTTAAATTGATGATATGAGAGGAAACATCTCATGTAAATGGGGAAATATTATGAACAATGGTAGCAGTAATGCCATCCAAGCCAGGAGAGCTAGATAGTGGAAAACTCCTGCAATAGATGCAAACATAACACTTGGGGCGGCATGCTGGCCATCACCAATGTCTCAAAAGGACGATGGGGTCATGGGCGCCTATAGAACTTGGAGCAAACTCAAGAATAAGACGTACAACATTGACTAGCTTGAAGTCTTTATATGTGACCTTGAATACCTTAAATATCCTAGTATCTATATGAATATCCGTGGGGGGATGCCCTCGTGTCCTCCCTTATGGAAGCATCGTGCACATCGTATATATCTTAAAGAATAGATGGAGTCTTCGGATCTTTCACAGTACTAAATATACAAGGGTAACATTGTCACTCTCATTCTGCGTGTGGTTTTGACGAGAAGGTGTTAAACACCTGTCTCTGATTGGCTATTTCTGCTTGGTATTCTGCTCGTCAACGGTTACTCACTTTATTTCCACGCCGTCTATTCCTACGCTAATAGCTCGCACTCCGTGTGTCCGTGCTCCACAGAAGATCACCCAACTTGAGCGCGGAAATGACTATCAGAAATGACAAAAATTTGGAAATCTATTAACATTTATTTTCTTAACCGTCTCTCAGGAAGAACTCTAATCTTCATATTTTTCACGTTTGCTATAGGGAAGGAAAAAAAATCTGAAGAGCATAACCATTGTTCACCAATTATTGTTTCAACTATTGTTCTTTGCTATAGGTGGAATGCGTGTAAATTTCCTAACTTTTCTAAAGTATTTCTACTTTTCACTATCATTGAAATTGTGTTTTATTTAATTGGCACTTTTAATATCTTGCATCTTGTACTATCAGCATTGATTTTTTCTGTATTATTCTTACAGCGCATGCGCGTGGAGGGTCTTACAGAGCATACACGTTGAGGATTGAACAGGGTGGGAAGACTTGGAACGCTGGGAGAGAATTAATTCATCGCATGCTCATTAAAACTTACATCTTGACATGCTTATTAAAACGCGCGTGGCAGTTCTAACAGGGCATGCGTGAGCAGCGATCTTACAGCGCATGTGCGAACATAGATCTTACAGCGCATGCGCGAACAGAGATCTTACAACGCATGTGCGTGAAGTGCTCTTACAGAACATTTGCCTGGATATTCTTACAGCGCATGCGTGTGGAGATTTTTACGGAGCATGGACGTTGAAGATTAAACAGGGAAGACTTGGAGCGCGGGGAGAGAATTCATTGCATGCTCATTAAATCTTACAGCGCATGCGCTTGGATTCTTACAACATACGCGCATGAGAATTGTTAGAGCGCACGCGCGTGGCAGTACATGCGCGAGCAGCTATCTTACAGCGCATGCGCGAGCAGTGATTTTATAGCGCATGCGCATGAAGTGCTCTTACAGAGCATGCGGGTGTCGATTCTTACAGCGTATGCGCGTAGAGGCTCCTACAACGCATGCGCTTGGGGGCTCCTACAGCGCATGCGCGTGGAGCTACTTACAGAGCATGCGCATTGAGGATGAACAGGATGGGAAGACTTGGATCGCATTCTGATTAAAACTTGCAGAGTATGCTCGTGGATGGTTCTTATAACATACGTGCATGATAATTTTTACAGCGCACGCGCATGGCACTTCTAACAGGCCATGCGCGAGGAGCGATCTTAGGGAACATGCGTGAGGAGAGATTTTACAGCGCATGCGCGCGAAGTGCTCTTACAGAACATGCGCGTAATGGTTCTTCTAACAAGGCATGTTCGTGGAGGCTCTTATAGCGCATATTTTTGGAGTGCATGGAAGTTCTTACAGAGAATGCGCGTTGAAAATTAAACAGCACATGGGAGTTTTAACAGCGTTAGCATGTGATTTAACAGTGCATGCGCTTAGAGCGTCTTTTAGTGAATACGCGTTGCAATTCAAAAATCGTACAGTACACGTACGTTGTAGCTCACAGCATGCGTGTAAATGGCGCTTACAACGCATGCGTGTGGAGACTTTTCCAGTGCAAAAGCATTAATGATTGAATTTTAAATGACCTTGGAGGGTCCTACAGCGCATTCGACTGGTATTTCTTACTGAACATGCGCGTTCAAGCTAACAGCGGATACGTATTAAACATATTACATCCCAAGCTGGATGTGAGCCCAACAGTGCATGTGCGTGATAGTTCTAACAGAGCATGCGCTGTGATACTTTTAATAGAGCGTACCCTTGGTAGTACAAACAGCGCATGCGTGTGGAGGCTCTTAGAGTGCAAATACGTTAAATATTGAAGAGCGAATGCGGGTGGAGGATCTTACACCGCATGCGCTTGGTAGAATCATTAATTGGGGTTTAAGAAATATTACAATAAAATTCAAAATTTCTTTTCACCTTCTGCGCGATCAATATGTGCGAAAAAGAAATAATGTCTGCGTTGTTTTCACAGTCATGTGGTAACATACCACTTCATATAATGTGGTTTCAGTCGGTTTGTAAGTACTCTTAACTAGAAATACATGGGCAAAATTTATTTTATAGTTATCACGAGCCTTTCTCGAGATATTAGAAAAATATGTATTCACAAGGAGGGCTATATAGCTCTAAATCATGAAGCGAATTCTTTGAAATTTGATACGTTGGATTTTCTAGGTATCAACAAAAATTATCTTGTTCTTCAGTGATATCTATTCTTCAGCGGTCTAATTTGTGTTATTGTTTTCTAAAAAGTAACAAAATTTGTTAATCTGCAATGTCTTGCGTTGGACACATTTGATTTTATATTACTTAAAGTCGACTGCCATCATTTATATGATACTAACGTGTCTCGTTCGTGCTTGAGATATTGCACATTTTTTGTTTAAAGCTGAAAAATCAAAGAAAGAAGTAAAATCTCCCCTCCCTCCACGAAAGATCCATTCTTTCGACAAGCATTTAGACCAAAATTCACTAAAAAATGGCAATTTATCAGCTTTTTTATTCCAACGCAATTTGCAAATATTAATCGAAAAATGAATGGGAAGGGGTTAGGGCTGGCAAATTGTTTGTGATTGGGGCGGCCAAAATCCTAAAGCCAGTCCTGATGACTCCATCGAAAAAGCAATACCATAGAATCGTCTGCTTCTCTATGTAAAATCAATGAATGTTTCATTCATATCAGCTATATTGCAGACTTCTGAGCTAAATAGTTTTGCGTTAAAGAAATTCGGCAATCCTTATACAACTCATCTTACAGCTTGATGTGTTTACATTCTCCAGACGTGAAAATTAGTCTTCGTTGTAGAAATAATCAAAGTTTGATGATCATTTAAACTCAAAAATAGCGCAATTGCGTTGGCGCAGTATATAGATGCACAGGGAAAAAAATAAAGAGGTTTTCCGACGGATGCAACACTAAATATGAATTAAAAAGCACTTTAAAAATTACGATTTTGACACAAGATGGATCCCAGGGCGCGGTAGCCCAGTGGTTAGCGTGCGGGAATTGCACTCGATAGGCCCGGGTTCAATTCCCTAAGCTGCCGAAACTGCCGCCGTGTTCATGCGGAGTACGATCACGTTAAACATGTGGGTCCGTAAGTCCTTCCGAGAGGTTGGTGATAGGGGAAGGAGGGTAAAGTACCTGTGGATGCTTTCCCCAATGGGTTCCGGTCTGAATTGGGTGGCTCCTCCCGGCCGTCCAAACAGTTGCATTTCACCTTTCGGGTAGGTCGGACGGTTTGGGTCTCAACAACAAAAAGATGGATCCCGCCGGCCGTCCAAACAGTTAGTTACCTTACACCTTTCTGGTAGGTCGGACGGTCTGGGTCTCAACAAAAGGGATGCCATATTTTTTTTGAAGTGGGTTATGTTATCTCTTCATATAATATGGGTTCAATTATTATTTTAATTTTTATTTAAAAAATACAGAAAATAGTTTTCTAAATTTTTTTTTATATATTTTATGGGATAATTTGAATATTTCCTAAAACTTTCGAAGCAATTTGTGAATTTTAAATTCGATTAAAAAATATCTGAAAAATTACGGTTCAATATATTTCATTTCTTCAACCTGGGTTCAATCCAAAAGGCTGTTATTATTCATGTACATTCCAATATGTCCCACAGACGGTCTCAATAACATGCTAAACTTTCATTTTGATAAAGTCATTTTTACAGCAGTTATCGGGTGAATGGACAGACAGAGAGACAGAATGAACATAGTTATAAACACTTTTCAACTATGTTGTAGAGTGTTAATTAGCATTTAAAGTATTGTTGTAGCATTTTTAAGGTAATTAATTTCTTATAATATTTTACGATTTTAGAATAGCATGTTTGAAAAGTTAAGGACATTTCGCTGGTTCAATCTCTCTGAAAATAGACCTTTTACGTTTATTCATTGAAATAATCGTACAAAATTTCATTTTAAATGGTTCAATTTGCTCAACAGATATCTTGCCAAACATGTATACACATAGACATAATTGAAGAAAAAATAGTGTATTCGTATTCTGGGATGTTCAAAATTTTTGTAAATCCATCTATTCTAAGGAGTTCCTCACGCTGATGTGATGCCTCTGTGAAAAGACATACAGCCAATCCAGTCCAGCTATTTTACTATCATTATTAAACCTATGCTTTATAGTATTGTTACTTGTAACATATTCGTAAGTAGTTATAAAAGGGGCGTTCTGCGGCGGATCGGGGAGGTGGCTCAGTGTGGCTCAGGAGGAGAGGCCCTCTTTGGGAGGGAATTTCCCTCTTTGGAGTGGATCCTCTTTGGGAGGATGCCTCTCTTGAGCCACCTCCCCTCTTTGGAGTGTCTTCCCTCTTTTGAGAGGAAGCTCCTCTCAGAGGGTCTTGAGACCCCCAGGAGGGAGGATGCCCCCCTCCCCTCTTTTGGAAGTTTAGTGAGGTGGTGCAGCACCGGATGCCTCTCTTGGGAGGATGCCTCTTTCCTAGTATTGCGAAAGATGTCAAGAGGGCAATTGCGAAGTCTTTCACGGAGGCATGATGACTCATACGGAGTGAGTTTCACTCTTGAGAGGGAATGTCACAATCGCTGACTGACCCTTGACCTGAGGAAGTGGTTTCAAGGGATGTCGCAATCGCACAATCTGGAAATGACGTGTGGCAATCAGCGATTGATAACCTTAGAAGTGACCTTTGACAAGAACACACGTCCTCCCTCTCTGCTGGTCAGCGACAGACTGAAAGATCTTATCAGCGTGAAGTAGTTAAAGCGCCCTCTGGCGAATTTTGATGAAGTGCTGCCATCTATCGGCATTTTTTTTTTCCAAAAGAAATTAATGTTTCACTTGTCAGGAGCTGGATTCGATCTTGGGTCCAACTGATTAGAAGCCGCGCGTCTTACCATCGTGCCAAAGCACCCGTGCTTTATAGGCAGTTAACTTCGAAGTGTACCTTATCAGTGGAAGTTAGATTATTTTTCAAAGTTCATTCGAATAGCGATGCAAGGGTGCGTTTTAAAACAGAATGCTACAGAGTGAATATAAATCTGTGTATTATAACATTATGATTTTTTTTTTAAAAACAAATGTATACACAAACTTTAAAAACACGAATGTAATAATTAGCTAAAATTGTGTTCAGTGGACACGAAACTTGTATTCAGTGAATACCATTCGACCATTCTGAGTGTTGTGTATCTAAAAACAAATGTATACACAAACTTTAAAAACACGAATGTAATAATTAGCTAAAATTGTATTCAGTGGATTTTTTTTTTTAAATAAATCAATACGATTTTTATAATAATAACGAAATGATTTCGAATGTTTAAAAACAAATTGATTACGGATTTCCAATGAACACACAAATTGTGTTCAGTGGACACACAAATTGTGTTCCGTGGACACAAAAATGGTGTTACATGAATACGATTCGACCATTTTAAGTGTTGTGTATCTAAAAACAAATGTATACACAAACTTTGAAAACACGAATTTAATAATTAGCTAAAATTGTATTCAGTGGATTTTTTTTTTTTTTTAAATAAATCTAACTATCAATATAATTTTTTTTTAAAAATGATTTGAATACACCCAAGTATAGTTACGCATTTTCAAAATAGTGTTAAGTGAATAGCATTCGACCATTCTGAGTGTTGTGTATCTAAAAACAAATGTATACACAAACTTTAAAAACATGAATGTAATACATAGCTGAAATTATGTTTTGTGAATAGGATTTGACCATTCTAAGTGTGATTTTTGAAAAATAAATCTAACAGTATAGAAAAATAATAATAATGAAAATTAGAACTCACAGAACGACCTCTTCACTACCCGCTGGTCAAACTCCAAATGAGTGAGACACTCTCATTACGCTATTAAAAATTAGATCTTATCATCACCAGTATGAGGTGTTGCCACCTATTTTTTCTAATAATATATTTTAATAGTTGGATACTTCAACGGTCTGATTTGCTACACGTAATCTAAAACACATCACTTTAATGATATTGTGCATCGAATATGATTCGGCCATTTTTTAAAATGGTGGATGTAATTGAAATATCGAAGTTTAGAATTTAACAAACTAACGAATTTTCACCCCCATAAATTTTAGCATTCAGTTTAAATAAAACCCAATGAATATGATATCACCATTTTAACATCGTAATTTTACTACCATGATAGAACTTAGAAGTGAGTGTACATTATTTTTCCCTGACACCAACACATTTTAAAATCTATTGAATAGGAATAGACCATTTTGCACATACATGTACCTAGATTTCAACACCCGGTATTAAAACCTGCTAAACATGAAACGAGTAAGTATTGTGTGAGATTTTATCACACTAACTTTCAAACTTTTTAAATTTTTAAAAATGTCCGAAATAGTTGTATTTCATCGGTAGACATAAATTGTATGGAACACATTTTTATGAAAAAAATATCTGTTTCGTCAGCTTTTAAAAATAGATTTCTACAGTTGTACACTACGGTTCTAAAATTTTCTAAATACGAATCGACTGTTTGAACTACCAATGGTGGTTTTACCGATGCAAATATTTACAAGACAAATATTTCAATGAAACCGAACTTAGTTGAAGCTTCTAAGTTTGAATATTTAGAATCATTTCATATAATTTTTATATTCGCATTGAAAATAGTTAACAAAATTGGAACTCACGGAGCGACAACTTACTGTCCACACTCCAAATGAGTGATACACTCTTATTACATTATTAAAAATTAGATCTTATCTATAATGATGTCATTATGTTGCCGTATTGCCACCACACAATTATTCTTTCCAAATTATGCATTTTTTTTTCTTTTTTCTTTTTAATAACTTGCTACTGTCTTATGCTATCCATTTTTTTTTTTCATATAAGCAGATATTCCATATACCTTCTAAATGTTAAGTTGTAATTTAAAAAAAAAAAAAAGCATTAGAGGTGTATTTTACGTCTGAATTCGTCCAAGTGGAAATCCGACAATTGTAAATGCATGATTGCATCCTCACATTTCAATATACACCACTAAAATGTGTGGATCTTATTTTGAAAAAGCTGCTCTCAGAAAGAATATGTACATGAATACATATTTTCCATAAATATACCCCCCCCCTCAATACACACAACATGCAGGCCAAAGACTCACCCAAAATACATTCCAAATCGGCTCTATAGCTTATCGCGCTTATCAGTGTAACAGATAGTAACCCAAAGTTCATGTTCGCAAAGCGAGTTAATTGCAATGTTATTGTTTTAAGCAGTTCCCATATTTAAATGAAAAATTTATCAAATTATACAATACATACAAGAGCTGGAAGATCATAGCATTTCAATATTATAGAATACTCACGAATGTTTTTTTTTTTCCCCATTTAAAATTATCAAATTTTAATACAATTTGACAAAAATTGCACAATACTTAGTGTATGACTATCAAATAAGAGCTAGGTTTTATTGTTACAACAACGTTTAAGATCATTAAACGAGTATATATATATATATATTTTTTTTTAAAGAAGAATAGTATATAACTTACTGTTTTTAAGGATAGGTGATTGTTAACATTGAATTTAAATGAAAGAGTGACCCTCTGAGACAAGTACAGTACATTGCAATAACATTAAAAAATATGAAAGATATGCAATTAACACCTTAAAAGAAACATGTAATGAGTTTTGATATCTTAATAGGAGACATTATTGACATGCACATAGAAATGTCACAATTTTGTGGCTGTAGGTGCTCCATAAGACCCCTCTGCTCTTAATAAATGATCCCATTTGAATGTACATATTTAACAACATACAGAAAATGACAGGACTACAACAAAATTTTACACCTATTACAGAATAACTCCCAACTTCGTAGATTTTTAAGAAACTACAGTCGAATTTTCACCGATTCTTAGAGATTGAAACACAGCATTGTTTATGAATCTTCATACTTTAGAGAATGGAACATAACTTACCATTTATTTTGAATGAATTCAGAATTTTGACATTGATTATAAATTTATGATTTAAACTCTGTAAAGTGTAAATATCCTTTGTTATGAAACTCACACTGTAGACATTTGATATGATTCGAATAAATCTATTTTTAATTTTTTATATTTTATTTTAAAAAGTGAGATTAGTAAACTTGTTACACTTGAATGTATAGATACATAACTCATAACCATATAACATTTCTTAAATGGAACATGCTTAAAAAAAAAAAAATTAGCTAATGAGTATAAATAAGAAATTCAATTTGAAAGATAAAAACCATTTAATGAATCTATTATTCATGAAATACACATTAACCATTATCAGTTGTACATTTAAACAAATAAGTTAAAATGATTTCCTTATTGCACATTCATAGTCCTCTGATTTGAATGACTCGAAAAAATTTCTATCATAGCAGTAAAAGACTTCTTCACCACGCAATAAAACTTTCTTAGCAATGTTATTAATGTCAAGATTTAGAAGCACTTGTTCAGACACTCTGTCATACATTTGTAATGGAGTGCTGTAAAGACATTCATGGTAACTTAAATCTTCAACTTGAGCAACACAGCCGACACATTTGAAAAGTTTTCTTACATGACACATGATGTTGTCATGAATACAAGAGATTAATTGTTCGAATGCAAAATTTTTGTCACAAATAAGTGATGGTAGAAAGGTTATAGTGTTCTTTATTTTTAATATTTGTGCAGGAAGCCACTCTATAAATATACTTTCTCGAAGATGTATACTAATGTTGTTAACACTATTCTGTAAACATGCTATTTGATTTTTATCTAAGGTAATATGACACTGTGTTAGACAAAATTTTGAATCATATAATTGAATTATTTTCTGCAAATGCAATTTTCCGTTGTCATTGAAACAGAACAACTCATTGCGACTGACGAAAGAGGTATCTGCATATAGAATATTGAACGACCACAATTTTTGAGAAAATTCACTCCACGTAGCCGGTGACAGTGTAACACCTTCACGCGTAGGCTGTAATTCATTTCGATCGTTAGAGAGATATTTCCATATATACACTTTTAACTTCCCATGACGAAGTTTTAAATATACATACACATTAGATCCTAAATGCCAACGACGGAGTGCATCTTGCATAAAATCTGAAGAAGTAGATTCAGTCGAAACTGATTCTGTAGTGGAAGATAACACTCCGCTATGTGTTAGAGCACAAGAAAGTAGATCTTGAGTTGAGTTTTCAACCTCGGTGAGAACTTGTGAATTGACAACGGTAGATGTTTCTGCTGGGGTTTTGGAAGACATAAGATAGGTCTCTAACCAATCCTCAGCAAATTTTTGTGAGGGCGAATTAATCACATCTGAGACAATGTCCACAGATTTTGTTTCTTCTAGGGTAGGAACAGTCAACTCCGCACTATTTACACTAGAAATTATTTGCTCGAGTGATGGCATACTTTGAATTTTAGGCATTCTTTTTAGATAGTAACATCCAACTACGACATTCACAGTATAAGATTTATTTTTAAAACACTAACATCTTAAAACATTATAATTTTGTCGCAGCTATGAACGAACCAAACCTATCCACACAACGCCCAAAGTTGAAATGACTTATCAAACAACTTCATAAGTATAATCACATAACCTAAATCGAGTGTCGTGTGCAAACAGATCACATAAGATATGAAGTGATTAGAACTTATAATTTTTAATGAATCGTACAACATTAGATTGTGGTAAATACAATTGTTATCTACATGAGAAAATTTCTATATTATTTCATTCAGCTTCGAAATCATAGAGTGAAAATATGTACCAAACTTACTTAAAGTTCCTAATTTTAAATTACATTAACATTATATACTTAGAAAAATTTTATATATATTTTTATAACTTTAGGTGATATGTATCACGCGGAATATACAAGAATAGATACCAAAAACACGAAAATAACTAACAGTATGAGGCCTTCACAAGTCGACATCCAAACTAGAAATGAACGATAAACACACTAATTACAACAATTAGATGAGAGCTTATCAGTTCTTATCTTATCTAAGATTTCACATAAAATGACGTCATCACTCCAAAGTTCACAAGATGACGTCATTGGTCCAAGGTTCGCAAGATAACCGTTTAGCCTTTTAAAATTAAGAAGTAATTAAAATTTTTATAATTGTGAATAAGTGATTTAAAATTAAGAAGTAATTAAAATCGGTAGTAATTACTTCTTAATTTTAAATCACTTATTCACAATTATAAAAATTTTAATTACTTCTTAATTTTAAAAGGCTAAACGGTTATCTTGCGAACCTTGGACCAATGACGTCATCTTGTGAACTTTGGAGTGATGACGTCATTTTATGTGAAATCTTAGATAAGATAAGAACTGATAAGCTCTCATCTAATTGTTGTAATTAGTGTGTTTATCGTTCATTTCTAGTTTGGATGTCGACTTGTGAAGGCCTCATACTGTTAGTTATTTTCGTGTTTTTGGTATCTATTCTTGTATATTCCGCGTGATACATATCACCTAAAGTTATAAAAATATATATAAAATTTTTCTAAGTATATAATGTTAATGTGATTTAAAATTAGGAACTTTAAGTAAGTTTGGTACATATTTTCACTCTATGATTTCGAAGCTGAATGAAATAATATAGAAATTTTCTCATGTAGATAACAATTGTATTTACCACAATCTAATGTTGTACGATTCATTAAAAATTATAAGTTCTAATCACTTCATATCTTATGTGATCTGTTTGCACACGACACTCGATTTAGGTTATGTGATTATACTTATGAAGTTGTTTGATAAGTCATTTCAACTTTGGGCGTTGTGTGGATAGGTTTGGTTCGTTCATAGCTGCGACAAAATTATAATGTTTTAAGATGTTAGTGTTTTAAAAATAAATCTTATACTGTGAATGTCGTAGTTGGATGTTACTATCTAAAAAGAATGCCTAAAATTCAAAGTATGCCATCACTCGAGCAAATAATTTCTAGTGTAAATAGTGCGGAGTTGACTGTTCCTACCCTAGAAGAAACAAAATCTGTGGACATTGTCTCAGATGTGATTAATTCGCCCTCACAAAAATTTGCTGAGGATTGGTTAGAGACCTATCTTATGTCTTCGAAAACCCCAGCAGAAACATCTACCGTTGTCAATTCACAAGTTCTCACCGAGGTTGAAAACTCAACTCAAGATCTACTTTCTTGTGCTCTAACACATAGCGGAGTGTTATCTTCCACTACAGAATCAGTTTCGACTGAATCTACTTCTTCAGATTTTATGCAAGATGCACTCCGTCGTTGGCATTTAGGATCTAATGTGTATGTATATTTAAAACTTCGTCATGGGAAGTTAAAAGTGTATATATGGAAATATCTCTCTAACGATCGAAATGAATTACAGCCTACGCGTGAAGGTGTTACACTGTCACCGGCTACGTGGAGTGAATTTTCTCAAAAATTGTGGTCGTTCAATATTCTATATGCAGATACCTCTTTCGTCAGTCGCAATGAGTTGTTCTGTTTCAATGACAACGGAAAATTGCATTTGCAGAAAATAATTCAATTATATGATTCAAAATTTTGTCTAACACAGTGTCATATTACCTTAGATAAAAATCAAATAGCATGTTTACAGAATAGTGTTAACAACATTAGTATACATCTTCGAGAAAGTATATTTATAGAGTGGCTTCCTGCACAAATATTAAAAATAAAGAACACTATAACCTTTCTACCATCACTTATTTGTGACAAAAATTTTGCATTCGAACAATTAATCTCTTGTATTCATGACAACATCATGTGTCATGTAAGAAAACTTTTCAAATGTGTCGGCTGTGTTGCTCAAGTTGAAGATTTAAGTTACCATGAATGTCTTTACAGCACTCCATTACAAATGTATGACAGAGTGTCTGAACAAGTGCTTCTAAATCTTGACATTAATAACATTGCTAAGAAAGTTTTGTTGCGTGGTGAAGAAGTCTTTTACTGCTATGATAGAAATTTTTTCGAGTCATTCAAATCAGAGGACTATGAATGTGCAATAAGGAAATCATTTTAACTTATTTGTTTAAATGTACAACTGATAATGGTTAATGTGTATTTCATGAATAATAGATTCATTAAATGGTTTTTATCTTTCAAATTGAATTTCTTATTTATACTCATTAGCTAATTTTTTTTTTTTTTTAAGCATGTTCCATTTAAGAAATGTTATATGGTTATGAGTTATGTATCTATACATTCAAGTGTAACAAGTTTACTAATCTCACTTTTTAAAATAAAATATAAAAAATTAAAAATAGATTTATTCGAATCATATCAAATGTCTACAGTGTGAGTTTCATAACAAAGGATATTTACACTTTACAGAGTTTAAATCATAAATTTATAATCAATGTCAAAATTCTGAATTCATTCAAAATAAATGGTAAGTTATGTTCCATTCTCTAAAGTATGAAGATTCATAAACAATGCTGTGTTTCAATCTCTAAGAATCGGTGAAAATTCGACTGTAGTTTCTTAAAAATCTACGAAGTTGGGAGTTATTCTGTAATAGGTGTAAAATTTTGTTGTAGTCCTGTCATTTTCTGTATGATGTTAAATATGTACATTCAAATGGGATCATTTATTAAGAGCAGAGGGGTCTTATGGAGCACCTACAGCCACAAAATTGTGACATTTCTATGTGCATGTCAATAATGTCTCCTATTAAGATATCAAAACTCATTACATGTTTCTTTTAAGGTGTTAATTGCATATCTTTCATATTTTTTAATGTTATTGCAATGTACTGTACTTGTCTCAGAGGGTCACTCTTTCATTTAAATTCAATGTTAACAATCACCTATCCTTAAAAACAGTAAGTTATATACTATTCTTCTTTAAAAAAAAATATATATATATATACTCGTTTAATGATCTTAAACGTTGTTGTAACAATAAAACCTAGCTCTTATTTGATAGTCATACACTAAGTATTGTGCAATTTTTGTCAAATTGCATTAAAATTTGATAATTTTAAATGGGGAAAAAAAAAAAACATTCGTGAGTATTCTATAATATTGAAATGCTATGATCTTCCAGCTCTTGTATATATTGTATAATTTGATAAATTTTTCATTTAAATATGGGAACTGCTTAAAACAATAACATTGCAATTAACTCGCTTTGCGAACATGAACTTTGGGTTACTATCTGTTACACTGATAAGCGCGATAAGCTATAGAGCCGATTTGGAATGTATTTTGGGTGAGTCTTTGGCCTGCATGTTGTGTGTATTGAGGGGGGGGGGGTATATTTATGGAAAATATGTATTCATATACATATTCTTTCTGAGAGCAGCTTTTTCAAAATAAGATCCACACATTTTAGTGGTGTCTATTGAAATGTGAGGATGCAATCATGCATTTACAATTGTCGGATTTCCACTTGGACGAATTCAGACGTAAAATACACCTCTAATGCTTTTTTTTTTTTTTAAATTACAACTTAACATTTAGAAGGTATATGGAATATCTGCTTATATGAAAAAAAAAATGGATAGCATAAGACAGTAGCAAGTTATTAAAAAGAAAAAAGAAAAAAAAATGCATAATTTGGAAAGAATAATTGTGTGGTGGCAATACGGCAACATAATGACATCATTATAGATAAGATCTAATTTTTAATAATGTAATAAGAGTGTATCACTCATTTGGAGTGTGGACAGTAAGTTGTCGCTCCGTGAGTTCCAATTTTGTTAACTATTTTCAATGCGAATATAAAAATTATATGAAATGATTCTAAATATTCAAACTTAGAAGCTTCAACTAAGTTCGGTTTCATTGAAATATTTGTCTTGTAAATATTTGCATCGGTAAAACCACCATTGGTAGTTCAAACAGTCGATTCGTATTTAGAAAATTTTAGAACCGTAGTGTACAACTGTAGAAATCTATTTTTAAAAGCTGACGAAACAGATATTTTTTTCATAAAAATGTGTTCCATACAATTTATGTCTACCGATGAAATACAACTATTTCGGACATTTTTAAAAATTTAAAAAGTTTGAAAGTTAGTGTGATAAAATCTCACACAATACTTACTCGTTTCATGTTTAGCAGGTTTTAATACCGGGTGTTGAAATCTAGGTACATGTATGTGCAAAATGGTCTATTCCTATTCAATAGATTTTAAAATGTGTTGGTGTCAGGGAAAAATAATGTACACTCACTTCTAAGTTCTATCATGGTAGTAAAATTACGATGTTAAAATGGTGATATCATATTCATTGGGTTTTATTTAAACTGAATGCTAAAATTTATGGGGGTGAAAATTCGTTAGTTTGTTAAATTCTAAACTTCGATATTTCAATTACATCCACCATTTTAAAAAATGGCCGAATCATATTCGATGCACAATATCATTAAAGTGATGTGTTTTAGATTACGTGTAGCAAATCAGACCGTTGAAGTATCCAACTATTAAAAATATATTATTAGAAAAAATAGGTGGCAACACCTCATACTGGTGATGATAAGATCTAATTTTTAATAGCGTAATGAGAGTGTCTCACTCATTTGGAGTTTGACCAGCGGGTAGTGAAGAGGTCGTTCTGTGAGTTCTAATTTTCATTATTATTATTTTTCTATACTGTTAGATTTATTTTTCAAAAATCACACTTAGAATGGTCAAATCCTGTTCACAAAACATAATTTCAGCTATGTATTACATTCATGTTTTTAAAGTTTGTGTATACATTTGTTTTTAGATACACAACACTCAGAATGGTCGAATGCTATTCACTTAACACTATTTTGAAAATGCGTAACTATACTTGGGTGTATTCAAATCATTTTTAAAAAAAAATTATATTGATAGTTAGATTTATTTAAAAAAAAAAAAAAAATCCACTGAATACAATTTTAGCTAATTATTACATTCGTGTTTTCAAAGTTTGTGTATACATTTGTTTTTAGATACACAACACTTAAAATGGTCGAATCGTATTCATGTAACACCATTTTTGTGTCCACGGAACACAATTTGTGTGTCCACTGAACACAATTTGTGTGTTCATTGGAAATCCGTAATCAATTTGTTTTTAAACATTCGAAATCATTTCGTTATTATTATAAAAATCGTATTGATTTATTTAAAAAAAAAAATCCACTGAATACAATTTTAGCTAATTATTACATTCGTGTTTTTAAAGTTTGTGTATACATTTGTTTTTAGATACACAACACTCAGAATGGTCGAATGGTATTCACTGAATACAAGTTTCGTGTCCACTGAACACAATTTTAGCTAATTATTACATTCGTGTTTTTAAAGTTTGTGTATACATTTGTTTTTAAAAAAAAAATCATAATGTTATAATACACAGATTTATATTCACTCTGTAGCATTCTGTTTTAAAACGCACCCTTGCATCGCTATTCGAATGAACTTTGAAAAATAATCTAACTTCCACTGATAAGGTACACTTCGAAGTTAACTGCCTATAAAGCACGGGTGCTTTGGCACGATGGTAAGACGCGCGGCTTCTAATCAGTTGGACCCAAGATCGAATCCAGCTCCTGACAAGTGAAACATTAATTTCTTTTGGAAAAAAAAAATGCCGATAGATGGCAGCACTTCATCAAAATTCGCCAGAGGGCGCTTTAACTACTTCACGCTGATAAGATCTTTCAGTCTGTCGCTGACCAGCAGAGAGGGAGGACGTGTGTTCTTGTCAAAGGTCACTTCTAAGGTTATCAATCGCTGATTGCCACACGTCATTTCCAGATTGTGCGATTGCGACATCCCTTGAAACCACTTCCTCAGGTCAAGGGTCAGTCAGCGATTGTGACATTCCCTCTCAAGAGTGAAACTCACTCCGTATGAGTCATCATGCCTCCGTGAAAGACTTCGCAATTGCCCTCTTGACATCTTTCGCAATACTAGGAAAGAGGCATCCTCCCAAGAGAGGCATCCGGTGCTGCACCACCTCACTAAACTTCCAAAAGAGGGGAGGGGGGCATCCTCCCTCCTGGGGGTCTCAAGACCCTCTGAGAGGAGCTTCCTCTCAAAAGAGGGAAGACACTCCAAAGAGGGGAGGTGGCTCAAGAGAGGCATCCTCCCAAAGAGGATCCACTCCAAAGAGGGAAATTCCCTCCCAAAGAGGGCCTCTCCTCCTGAGCCACCTCCCCGATCCGCCGCAGAACGCCCCTTTTATAACTACTTTCGTAAGCAGTTCGCCTTAACTGGATAGTTGTCATGCCATAAAAAATCATCGACAACATTTTTACATGTTCAGCTAACTCTTTTTGAAGTTCAGGAGGACAATCGCTCTTTCTCTCCAAAGTAGGGTCATCAACATTCCCACTTTTAAGTCTGCCTTGCAAAGTACTAAATGGTATTCCAAATTGTTTTGAAGCTTTTCTGATAGACATTCCATCACTAACGGCATTTCCTGCCTAAGCTCTTTAGCAGTCCATTTAGCCTTTTCTCTCGTTCTTACCCGATTTCTGGGCATCTGAAATATAGAAAAAGGAAAATCTTTCATGTTGGGGCAATACCGGTCACTAAGCAACAGCGGAAAGTACGACTGACTGCCATTACCCCAAAGAGCACGCCATATTTGCTAACGTTCAAACCAAATAACAAACTATTTCTACATTGAAAACTAATTTTATTTCATTTTATTTTATTTTATTCAATTTACGTGGCAACTACAGATGAAATCCAGTTACAGTAGCCACACAAAAAATTAAAAAGTACAGAACAAAGATGCAAGAATACTAAGTAGTAAATATGTCACGCGCATTAAAACAGGTATTTTAAAAACAGGCAGTAGTCAAGTTAAATGTATCAATAACAGCACAATAGGTATTATACAGATCAACAAATTTACAGATATAATAGCATTTAATGTAGTTGTGTTTAACAGTAGTATTGTGAAAAAGAGTTTTTTTCCTAGTATTATTGACAGGTATATGAAATTCCAGGCAAGAGAGTAAAATAGGACAATCAATAGTATTATTTAAAACCTTATAATAAAACACGAGGCAGGACCAGCTTCTTCTTTTTTTAAGAGACATTAAACTATATTTCTGTCTGAGTTCCCTCGTATGCATATCATAAGGATAATAGCCAGTCAATCTGTAATCAATAGTACGTAATAGTTTATTTTGCACGATTTCAATCCGTTGAGAATGCAGATTGTAAACAGGGTCCCAGATCATTGCACAATATTCCAAAATTGGTTTAACAAGGGTATTATAAATACTAATAATCGTAACAGAACTGGCAAAAACACGAGATCGTCTTAAGGTGAAACCAAGTTTTTGGTAGGCTCTTTTAATAATATTATAGATATGTCTCTGAAAGTTAAAAGTAAAGTATCATCATTAGTTAAAAGTATCATCATACTGCTTAATATACTGTTAAACAGTACCATTACTACAGTATAGTTCACGATATACGATTATTCGTACCTAGGTGAAATTCGAGTCCTTACCTTGATATAAAGATGATTATTTCTTAGATCACAAGAAGCAAAAACAACTTGCCTTCACAACAACTAGATGCGCAGTGCCAAGATAGCATCACTCGCGAAGGGAGTTCCCTAGACGACCAAGAGGTAGTAGCACTCGCTAGCGCGTTTCTGGCACGAAGCAGATGCGAGATACATTGGTGAACGCCATTACCCGGTGACCGTCAATACCCCAGTCTCCCCTACTTTCTTTTATTATAATATAATTATGAATATTTTTAACATTTAATAATTTCAAAGTAGAAGTGCAAGATGTTTTGAATAAGAATATAAATACATTTCTGAACAATAATTCGTTTTATCCATATATTAAATTTAAATTCTAACAGTTTGCTCAAACAAATTTTCATTCAATATTTGTTATTGGAAAGAAATCGACGGGTCTGTGTTTTAATTTAAGAATAATATTGATTTAATTTGATAATTTAGAAACATTCGGACTCTAATAATTGAAATTGAAATCACAGGATATATTGAAACTAAAATATCAATGTTAACGTCACCGGAGGATGTAACAATTATCATTATTTGCAGTTGTTTTGCATATGAATCAAACTTTCTTACTTTATATCCTATATCTGCTTCCTTAACCATAAATAAATAATAAATAAACTTTATTTAACACACAATATGCACAATCTATACAATTTCTACTTTTAAGTGAATGTATGACAGTGGGGCAAAGAACTGCGGAAAAGACCCCCTTTTACACGTTTCTTTTCTATTTTAAAAATTATTATTATGCATTTTCTTTCTTATGGGCTAAAAATAATTAACCGAAATATGATCGAAATGCCTGACGATCGAACCCACAAAATGATTTATACTATATTATGCTCATAATCGTCCTAACGATTGATTTCTAGTGAAATGCTAACCCAGCATTAGGCGAATATGTTAGCATCAGAATGAAAAACGTGTCTTATATCGTGAACAGAACGTGCTAGATCAATGAGAATTATGTGAATAGATTTATTACATAACAATATACAGCGTGTTTAGAAAACACCGTGTCAGGGTAAATTTTTTGAGAACGAAGAGGGTTACTCTTTTTAATGCAGCTGCATAGAAACCTTTATGGCGCAATACGACAAGACAATTTTGGGGGCCGATCGGTTCTTATTGGGAGAGGAGGCAGAGGCTATCTCGTTCCCTTTTAGTGACAGAAAAAAAAATTCAATTGCAAAGTTGTAGATCGCTACTAAATTACTATGGAAATGTGTTTGTTTGGCAGAGAGACGGAGAAGAACTCTGAAAATTAGGAAATCGACTCTAAATCCCCTCCCTACATAATATAAAACAACATTAACGTGCTCAAACGATTGGGACGCCTTGCGTTGGAAAATGATTGCTATGCGTATAATCGTTCGGCTGCACTGGCATTCTGGTTACATTTTATAAATATCTGATGTGGGCAGCACATGACTTTTCTTATATAATGCAACAAATTTACTACTTTTACAGTAAAAACAAAATAGGTTATTCTTAAATACTTATATTTTTTCCAAGATATTGAAATTTGGTCAATTAGTCGTCATTTTCATTGATTTAGCGTCATAGTTATCCATTTGGCGAGATTTTGGTTAATTTGGCAACATTTCAAAAAGTCGCCAAGTTGACGACATTCGGCCAAACTCGTCGCCAAAATCTCGCCAAGCGTTACGGAGAAATAACGGAGAAATAGCGGACGGAGAAATAATTTATTCTTATAACAGATAAATGACTATTGACGTTCAAATACAAAAGCAGTACTCAAAGTATCTTTTTTCATGAATGGAACGATCTAGATCTACAAGAATGATGCCACCAAATTTATCGCATGATATTATACATGGAAAGTGAACATGTTTCTTAATGGGAAATATTTTTTTTTATTTTATATAATTTATATATATTTTTATATATTTTATATATTTATATATTTTTTAATGTAATTTATAATTTTTTTTATTTTAAATATTTTATATAATTTTTTAGAAATGTGCAATATCTCAGAACGGTTCATGCTAGCGTTCAAAAATTTATGTTAATCGTTTTCTAATGAAAACTTACATAAGAAATGTCTATTTGCGTAACTTTAGTAGAGGTTTTGATTTTTTGATGATTTTTTCAAAACTTCATTCGAAAATTTAAGAGAACATTCGATTGCGTATAAAAACAATAGGCTTCCAATATTCACGGATAGGAATTTCTATATCAAATTTCGTTCGAGTCGGCCTATTCGTTGGTCAATTATCGTCTCCACACACACACACAGATATCACCTCAAAAATGTTCGATTCGTGAGCAGGGATGCTTGAAACGTACTCTCCAGTCGAAAACTCGAATTCGAATTTTCGACCTCGTCACAATACTTTCCTTATACATTATTTTATATAAGGAAAGTAAAAAAAAACATCATTTTGCAATATTCTTTATTATTAAGCATAATAGACATGGCACATAAAGCCGGCATAAGAATAGGACGATGTACCAAACACATCGCGTAAGGATACAATACTGCAGATGGCATGATTTTTCAACCTCAGATTCGTTTACTTATTTTTCTGACTTCGATTACGATGATGTTTACGGACAAATTGTCTGTCAAAACAAAACAGATAGTAATATTAAAACTAAATTAAATCGTTTGCAATACAAGTGTCGCTAAACTAACAATTTAAAGAATCGCATGCATATAACAATATGTTTGGGGCAATTATGTGAAGATTTTTCTGTAGGACAAACAGATTTAAAATAGCCGAATACCCGTTGAAAATCAACGGTCTCGCAATAAGCAACCCTTGAATAATGTAAATTTTTTAATAATTCGCGTTTCACATTTATTCGACAAATCGAATATTTTGGTGTGCAAAACCCCCTTAAGAAGAAAATATTGGGAAACAAAATTTGAGCATTTCTTCCTTTCGAATTATCTACCCTTACACCACATTAAAGTCTATCTCATCCCGAGGCATCCCTATATTATTGTTTCTCCTTTGGGACTTTTTTCTGTGAAGCACATCCATAAATGAACATTTTTAAAAAACCCTGTTTGTCTTGTGTTTTTTATCAGATGATTGGCCCATATACCAAATATCCAAGCCTCTATCACAGTTAAAAGGAAGCGTGCCTCATTTATTCGGAAAATCGAACATATAAGTGTGTGCACCCCTTAAAGTAGCAAATATAGGAAATCTGGAACCTCACACGCTCTTCCTTTCAAACTATCTACCCATACACCAAATTTGAAGTCGCTATCCTATCGAGAAGCCTGTTTTTCTATCACTTCACATTTCGAACGTTTTTCTGTGTAGTACCCCGTTAAAGAACATATTTGTCAAACTGTATTCATCTCTGGTTTTTTTGTCAAATGGTTAGCCCATATACTAAATTTCAAGTCTCTATCACATTGTAAAGGAGGCGTTTTTCATTTGTTCGTTAAATCGAACATTTTAGTGAGCGGCACCCCCTACAATAACAAATGTTGGAAAACTGAAATTGCACACTTTCTTCCTGTCCAACTTTTTACCCGTACACCAAATTTGAAGTCTCTATCTCATCGTGAAACATGCTTTTCTAGCATTTCATCTTTCGAATGCTTTTGTGAGGAGTACACCCCCCCTTAACTATATATTTTTGAAAAACTCTATTATTTTTGTGATTTTTGTCAGATGATTTGCCCATATATCAGATATCAAGCCTCTATCACGTTTTAAAAGGGGCGTTTCTCCTTTATTTCGGAAATCGAACATTTTGGTGTGCGGCACCCCCAAAAGTACAAAATATTGGTAAACTGAAATTGTATACTTTCTTCCTTTCAAACTGTCTACCCTTATACCAAATTTGATCTCTCTATCTCATTCCAAAGCATGGTTTTTTGTCAATTCACTTTTCGAGCGTTTTACTCTGGAGCACCCCCTTAAACGAACATTTTTGAAAAACTATATT
Organism: Amaurobius ferox; assembly: GCA_951213105.1. Classification (NCBI taxonomy): domain Eukaryota; kingdom Metazoa; phylum Arthropoda; class Arachnida; order Araneae; family Amaurobiidae; genus Amaurobius; species Amaurobius ferox. The sequence goes on along the minus strand of OX578149.1, from coordinate 115,041,267 downwards.
TGTCTTGGGTGTTTTTGCCAAATGATTAGCCCATATACCGAATTTCAAGCCTTTATCAAATTTTAAAGGAGCGTTTTCTCATTTATTCTGTAAATCGAACATTTTGGTGTGCAGCACCCCCTTAGGTAGAAAATATAAGAAATCTGAAATTGTACACTTTTTTCCTTTCGTACGATTTACCAATACACCAAATTTGAAGTCTCTACCTCATCGCAAAGCATGCTTTCCTATCATTTCATCTTTAGAATGCTTTTGTGTGGAGTACCCCCCCACCCCCACCCTTAACTATACATTTTTGAAAAACTCTATTCTTTTTGTAATTTCTGTCAGATGATTTGCCCATATATCAAATATCAAGCCTCTATCACGTATTAAAAGGGGCGTTTCTCCTTTATTCCGAAAATCGAACATTTTGGTGTGCGGCACCCCCGAAAGTAGAAAATATTGGTAAACTGAAATTAAACACTTTCTTCCTTTCAAACTATCTACCCTTATACTAAATTTGATATCTCTATCTCATTCCGAAGCATGGTTTTTTATCAATTTACTTTTCGAACGTTTTACTCTGGAGCACCCCCTTAAACGAACATTTTTGAAAAACTATATTTGTCTTAGGTGTTTCCGTCAAATGATTAGCCCATATACTGAATTTTAAACCTCTATCAAATTTTAAAGCAGCGTTTTCTCATTTATTCTGTAAATCGAACATTTTGGTGTGCGCCACCCCCTTAAGTAGAAAATATTGGAAATCTGAAATTGCACACTTTCTTCCTTTCGAACGATTTACCAATACACCAAATTTCAAGTCTCTACCTCATCGCAAAGCATGCTTTCCTTTCATTTCACTTTTCGAACGTTTTAGCGTGCGGCACCCCCTTAAGTAGAAAATATTGGAAATGGGAAATTGCACACTTTCTTCCTTTCGAACTATTTACCCATACACCAAATTTGAAGTCTCTATCTCATCGCAAAGCATGCTTTCCTATCATTTCACTTTTCGAACATTTTAGTGTGCGGCAACCCCTTAAGTAGAAAATATTGGAAATCTGAAATTGCACACTTTCTTCGTTTTGAATGATTTACTTATACACCAAATTTGAAGTCTCTATCTCGCCGCAAAGCATGCTTTCCCATCATTTTATTTTTCGAACGTTTTGGTGTTAGGCACCCCCTCTATAGAACGTTTTCGAAAAATTCGATTTTTCCAGGAGGTTTTATCGAAAGACCGAGCCGTGTACCAAATTGCAAGTCTCTATCTATTGGGGAAGTGCCTAAAAAAGCGAGCAAGACAGACGGCCTGGCAGACAGACAGACAGACGGACACTTGGCAATTGGTATATATAAATGCTAATTTGGCAATGCTCTACAACTGTGTAACTGATATTTCCTTTATCTAAAAAATCTGATGTGGGCAGCACATGACTTTCTTTATATAATGCAATGAATTTACTACTTTTACAGTAAAAAAAAAAGATTATTTTTATAGTAGATATTTATATTCTTTCCAAGATACTGAATATTCGTTAATGAGCCATCGTTTTCATTGATTTAGCGCCATTTTTATCCATTTGGCGAGTTTTTCGTTACTTTAGCAATATTTAAAACAGTCACCAAGTTGGCGACATTCCACCAAATTCGTCGCCAAAATCTCGCCAAGCTTTATGGACGGAGAAATAAGTTATTCTCACCGCAGATAAATGACTATCCGCATGCAAATACGAAAGAATTACTCAAAGTATCTTTTTCATGAATGGAACGAGCTAGAGAGAGAGAGAGAGATCCACGAGAATGATGTCACCCAATTTATCGCATGGTATTACATTTGAAAAGTGAACATGTTTCTCAATAGGAAATATTTTTTTTTTATTTTTTAAGATTTTTTGATAATTTTTTTGAAAAATGTGCAATATCTCGAGAACGGTTCATGTTAGCTTTCTAAAATTTATGTCAATCGTTTTTAATGAAAAATTACATAAGACATGCCTATTTGCGTAATGTTATTAGAGATTTTGATATTTTGAAGATTTTTTCAAAATTTCATTTGAAAATTTAGTGGGTTTCTGGACATTCGATTGCGTCTAAAAACAATAGACTTCCAGTGTTTACGGATTTTAATTTTAGAACCAAATTTCGTTCGAATCATTCCATTCGTTCGTCAGTTATCGTCTGACACACACACACACGCACACACACACACAGACATCACTTCAAAAATGTTCGATTCGTGATCAGGGATGCTTGAAATGTGCTCTCCTGTCGAAAACTTGAATTCGAATTTTTGCCTCCATCACAATACTTTCCTTATACATTATTGTATATAAGTAAACTTTGTCTTGTACATTTGGTGCTTTTCCGGATGACAACATGTAAAACTATTTCGAAGGAACCAAAAAAGTTATATTTCATATAACTATAAATTGACAATTATCGATATTGCTAGTATTCTGAATAAGTAATATAGTTCATATATTAAAATATTTTAATATTTAATTCATCAATTTGGCGTCGCTTTCGTTAATTTGTCGGTGTTTTTGCAACTTTGACAAAACTTTCGCAATCTGGGATGAAATATTGCCAAGTTGGAGATATTTCCAAGATTATTTGCCAAGTTAGCCCAATGTGTCGCCAAACGTTACAGACAAACGGGGAAAAGAACATTTCTTATATACTAGATTTAACTATTGTATGGCAGAATTCAAAGTTTGAAATATATTACTTCCCCAAAACAACATTTTTACTGACTTGGTTACATTGTTATTATTTTTGAGAAATTTTCGTCAATTTGGCAACAAGTAAAAACTCACCAGCTTGGCGATATTTCGCCAAATTGGCGATTAAATTTTGTAACAAATTGCGTAAATTTTGCGTAAATTAGTAAATTTTGTAATTTTTGTACCGAATTGAGTTCGAGTCCCTCCATTCGTTTGTGAGACAGCGTGTCCACAGACTCACAGATACACTGTGTTTGTAACGCCAAGCGTTACAAATAAACAGAGAGAAGAGCATTTTTTATATATAAATGACTGTTGACGAATTATTTGGCGTCAAAATATGAAACCACTACATTAAATATCTTCTCTCGTCAATGGAACGAACTAGATACACGAGAATGATGCTAACAAATTTATCGCGTAATATTACATATGAAAAGTCAGCATATTTCACAATAGTTAATACTATTTTTTAATTTTACGTGACTTTTTGATAAATTTATTTTAAAAATTGCAATATCACTAGAAAATTTTATGCCAGTGTTCTAAAATTGGTATCAATCATTTTCTAATAAAAAATTGCATTAGTTAAGTAACATTACTTTATTATCTTATTTTTAATGATTTTTTCGAAATTTCTTTCACAAATTGAAGGTTTTTTTTAATATTCGGTTGCATTTAAAATCAATAGGCTTCCAATATTCATGCATTGTAATTTTTGTGTCAAATGCCGGTCAAAGCGCTCCATTTGTTCGTGACGGTATCACGGACACACACAAGGGTATCACCTCAAAAATGATCGATTCGAGTTCAGGAATATTTGAAACTTACTCTTCAGTCGAAAACTCGAATTCGAATTTTGAACTTGCTGCAACAATTTTCCTTTAGATTATACTATGTATATAGGAAATGCAATATTGAGCGGGAGAGACGCGTGGTCAGGGGATTTGTCCGGAAATATTAAGAGCGCCAAGTCGTGCAGGAGAGGAGATAGCATAGAAGTAGAAGAGAAAATTTCGCATAGCTGTATGACTCTATGCCGCCATAGAGAGGACTTAACACGTAGTAATTTCTATATCTAAACATCCACTTTCACGTTAAACTCTACTTCTTCAATTTTCAAATATAGTATATCTTATTTACCAAAGTTTGCTTTACAGAAGCCTTAGCATCAAATTGCCCTGATCGGTTAAACTACCTGCGACAACCAAAATCTCTGAAGAATATATAAGTTCTCCGTTTACATATTTTAGGTTTTAACGAATTCCTTCAACACGGAGTCCTCAAATATTGACTTTCCTGTCAGGCCGAGTGTTTATCCAGTGAATTTTTCTTATTCAGAGGATGTTAGTTGTGACAGCGAGAAAAGATGTTTTATCATTTCAGAGCGAATATTCAATGGAAAGGAATATACTCTAAAGTTCATTTGCTTGATGAAGTAGACTTTGAAGTTTGGGAATAAAATTGGAGGCACGAAATTAAACATTTCGTTACTTCTATTTAAAAACTTATAATTCATTTTTTTTATGTCACTGCACCAATAGTTTCCTTGTATATTCTAGAAAACGACTTGTAAAGAGCCTTGCTGAAACAACCAGGAATCGAACCCTAGATCTCCAAACTGCCCAGCCGACGCTCTAACATTGAGCTATTGGGACGAAATTGCAAGCTCTTATCTTTGAAGTGGATTCTCCATTCTCTAATGTTAGATTGGCGGGCCACTGACAATCTGACTGACTATTTTCTGCTATTTTTACCTCAGGTTATCCTCCTGCTATTGCTATTTTTACCCAGGTTATTATCCTCCGTGGTCGTCAACCTCTCAATTTGAAATCAGCTCTCAATCTTCCAGAGCCCACTGAATCCGTACCGGGTCGATTTGTTCGGGCTCCATTGTAAAGAACGTTACCGTCCTAATCGGGATTCGAACCCCGGGTCTGAACAGCCGACGCTCTACTGTTGAGGTACTGGGACGACATTGCAAGCTCTGATTGTCGAGTGGACTCTGCAGACTTATGGAAGGACAAATAAAATAGGGACGGAAGAAAATGAATGCCATTTGTTTTCGTATTAGTAGCTACGTATATACACTGATTCATACTTTTTCCTCTTCTACCCAGCGAGTCCGACTTGCCCGAAAGTTTACAGTATCTGCTTGGACGACCGGGAAGTGCCACCCAATTTAGACCCAAACCCAGTGAGGCGGGATCTACAGGGACCGGGCCCTCATTCCTCTACCACCAACCTGTCGAAAGGACTTGCGGATCCACATATTTAAAGTGCCCATACTCCGCGTGAAAAGGAAACAATTTGGATAGGGCCTAGAATCGAATTCAGGTCGTCCGAGTGCAATCCCTGCGCGCTAATCACTGGGTTGTCACACCCCTCAAACTGCTGCTCATACCTTAGGGTAAGTCGAGTGTTTGGGGTTTTCGAAACTCTTATTCGTATTCTTTTGATGCGCATGCTATGAATGTGTAATACACATGTTGAGGCTTCGCCCCTTGATTGTTGACACTCACCAACGCCCCTCCTTAATCCCACCGGCGTAGCAGGCGGGCTTCCCAGTTTAGTCACTTTAGAAGTGCATGTCGACGGCGTGTTAGCAAGTAGATATCGAAAATAAAAGATGAATTTATTCTGTTAAAATATTAAGGGTGGGGAGTATAAATTAAACTGCTTATATATATATCTGCTTAATTAAATATCTTAATAGACTAATTAATTTTCCCTTAAGCAGTTTGTATCGCAACATCTGGTTACCTTTTAATTGGTGCCGTGATTTCCTATTATTTCATAATTTTATTATGCAATTTAAAAAGTAACCAAACGTTGCGATACAAACTGCTTAAGGGAAAATTAATTAGTCTATTAAGATATTTAATTAAGCAGCTGTAACAATACCTGATTGAGCAGCCACCTATATGCAATTGTTATAGAATAAAATAGTATTAAAATGTAAATTCTTAGTGAAATGGTACCGTATAGAGAGGATAAACAAAATTAGAATATAAACATAATGCGTTATGATATTAACATTTAAAACAAGAAAGATCAATCATGCTTAAAGCATTGATTGTGAAACACATTCCAACTTCAATGCAATTTTATTTAAACATCTCTAAAATACAATACATTCCTCTGTAATAGTTTAAAACTTTTCATAATACTACATTAATTTATTATATTTGAAAACTTAAACCCTCATCGAAAAAAGTGAACTTCATTCAAATGACGGCATTGAAATATAAATTGCCTGGTTTAAACATTTCTAAAATGCGATACATTCCTCGGTAATATTTTTAAAATTATCATAATACTACGATAATTTATTATATTTGAAAACTTCATCGAAAACAACTGAAATTCATTCAAATGATGTCATAGAAAAAATAACATGCCTGGCTCTCTCTATAAAAGCAGCATTTCATTTAAAAATATATTCCCATGAATTTCATTCATCACAATACTATAATAATTTATTTTATTTAAAAATTAAGACCATGGAGCTACAAGTAATTAAACTCTATGCTTAAAACTTCATCGAAAAATATCGTCCTTCTCTCTTTAAAATCAATGAATATTTCATTCATATCAGCTATGCAGACTCCATGATTTAAATAATTTTGCGTTAAAGAAATACAGCAATTCTTAGACAACTCAGTCTGCATATTTTGCGGTTTACATTTTACATAAGTGAAAAATAGGCTTCGTTGTAGAAGTAATCAAATTTGGATGCTCAGTTAAACACAAATATATTGTAATTTCGTTGTTTCAGTATGTAGATGGACAGAATGTAAGCAAAAGTAAAGCGGTTTTAAGACGGATACAACACTCATTATGAATTAAAAAGAACTTTAAAAATCACGATTTTGAGACAAGATGGATGCCATATTTCATTTTGAAGTGGGTCACGTGATTTTTTCATATCATGGTCACGTGGTAGCTTCATATAAGAGGTGTAATTATTATTTAAAAAACTACTGAATATATTTTGCTGAATTTTTTTTATATATTTTATTCAGCAATTTGAATATTATCTAAAATTTTCAAAGCAATTTGTGAATTTTAAATCCGCTTAAAAAATGCTTGAAAAATTAGGTCCCATAGGGTTCAATGTATTTCATTTTTGCAACCCGGGTTCAATCCAAAACTAATTGGGTGATATTATTCATTTATATTTCCACAGGTCCTACAGTACCGTCTGAAAAACATACTAAAATTTCATTTTGATTAGGTAATTTTTACGACAGTTACCGTTCTAACGGACAGACAGATAGACAAATAGACAGACAGAATGAACAAAGTCATAAACACTTTTCAACTTTGTCGTGAAGTGTTAAAAAATGAAACACCATGAAGACTAATAAATAGTCTGTAGAACGTGGGATGGCGGACAATGATGCCGTTGGGTAAGTTCGGGCCTGTCGCAGAATCATCCGATCTTGCCTCGCATTCGTGCACCTTGGTGTTCTAGACCTTTTATTCCGCCGATGAGTTCCTTGCAGGAACCATTGCTGCCAGCACTTTTACACAGCACTCTCCGTTCGGTGCAGGTGGCGGTCTATTGCTTGGTATGACCAGTCAGCTTCAGACATCCCGACTATACGACCGCGTTCGAATTCGTCTAATCGCTTATAAGGTTTTCGGCAACATCGCAACGGTATTATTGGTTGTGTCTCCAGGGAACTGCAACGCCGATAACTAGCAATACTAAACCGTCCACATTTTAATCTGTTTTGTAGGATGCTAGTTACGCAGTGAAAACGCGCGCTATTTGACCGAAGTTAACACTCATTGGCCTTGCAAATTTAATCATTTGTATATTCTATATAAAAGAATTTGCATGGGAAATTTCGAGATGATCGGATTATATTTTAGGGGTGCCTCGATTTTTTTTGCAAAAGAGTGTATATGGAAACTATCCATTATCCTCGGTCATATTTTAAAATTTTTATCATTTAATGCCGAGCGTGATGAATTTCGCCAATAAAGGTCTCATGCCGCAAGACAGCCCTTATATTGTTTGTTTTTCTTTTGTATTCCGCACTAATTAAGTTGGAAGTTGGCGTCATCGTTGAATGTTTCGATAAGTGGCGGCGCTCACAACTAAGAATTTAGCGCATGCGCCGATCTTGATATAAAAAGGCAGACTTGCCAGCTGGTTGACAAACCTTTCCATATTTTAGTCCAGATTCAGATTTTTTTAAAGATTCCTGAATCAACAGGTCTGCAGAATATCAGTTTCGCATAACGATCTGACTTATTATGTTTGTATGCCAAGTTGGCATGCACTTATGATTTCTTCTGCTTTTAATGTTTCCCATTGTTAAAATAAAATATAGGTCCTGAATTGTGTGGTGTGTTTAATGAGCCTAATTCCTTCTGAGTAAATTATTTATCGGGGGTTCTTTAGACCCCGGCTGTGGAGTTTGTGGAGAATAAATTACTATCACATCTACAAGTGGATGAAACCTCCACAAATATATATGTTTTAAAGTTGCTTTCCAATTTATAAAGTTGCTTTCCACTTTGCCAAGGCTATCAAGACAGCCAAATAGCTTGATCTTTGCACACTTATAGCTCACGGAATGGAGCAAGAATTTCCATTTTTTAGAGCCAAAAAATAGGTGGTTTAATAAATTGCTCCTTTGGTATTTTACTCTGTGTGGATGTACTTGATTTATTTAATAGCTTACTAGAATATTTAATTTCAATTTTATTTATTCAGTTTTCTACACCACATTTTATTAATTCTACAACTACGAAACAGAAAATGAAATCTTGGTCTTTTTCAGCCTCATACCCTTAGAGTGAACATAAAGTGGAATAATATTTTTCTCTGAAACGCTTTTTAGTTTGACACCGCATTTTATGTCTTTAAATGCTAAAAATTTGACAGACTGATTTTCTACCCCCCTCTCCGGCCTGGAATTCAAATTTTTGAATAATTTTTTATTGTTAATGAACCACAAATGTTCAGACTGTAGGAAAGTAATGAAGTATTTTCTGGTGGGGGGGGGGATGAAAAGACTGAAACTACTATTTAATAGGTTCGGGCCCTATCACTTTAAAGCATCTTCCTAGTGTCGAAATTACAACTTTACATTACCTAATAAAGTGTGGCAAAAGAGATCTGTCTCCATTTTATGGAGGTCCTCAGTGAGAAATTATAGTGTGTTTATCTTCCTAAAACAAGACTTTTGGCATTAACGTTCTAGACCACCTCCTCAATTTTAATATCATCAGCACTGCTGTATTTCAAAACAAGGGCACAAGGATCCGAACATTTGAACATTTTGTGCCCTTTTGTGTGTTAATACACAATAACACATCTATTTTTCATAGAAATAGATACCGGGGTTTATCATCTTCAGTAACCTCCTCAATGCCAAAATCACAGCTGTACCCCCCTTAAAAAAGGGACACCAGCTCTATTCTTTTAGGGTGCTCCCAGTGTCTAACTCACATACCTTTACTTTCTTAAATCGGAGCTCGATACTAAAATTTTAGAGTCTATCCCCTTTTTATCAAATTGCAGTAGTATTTTCTTCTTTCAAAACAAAACAAAAGAGCCCTAACACCTTTGATATCTTTGAGTGCCAATATCAGAACACCTCTGCTTCTGTAAAACGGGGAAACAGACATATCAATTTTAGAGGTCTTCTTATTGTAAAAGTTGCAGCTTTACCCTTCCCAAAAAGGAGGACTCTATCTGTATTATTTTATGGAGTCCCTCTATTATAATAATATTATCTTCCTTTAAAATAAAAACGAAAGGGCCCCAAGATCATTTAGGGCGCCAATATTATAATATTTTAATTTATAATACTAGGGGGGCTCCGCCAATACCCGTAACTTGCTGCGCGAGTTGGGAAGCTTTGCTTCCTACTTCCTTGTACTCGCGTCGTACTCGCGTGTCTTGACGCCTGCTACGCAGGCTTAATACATCCGCTAGGGATCCATTTTTCGATGACGCTCACCAACCCTGGAGCTTAATTCGCGATCTCTGGCCAGTGTATACGATCGCCTTTATGTTCCCTGGTCGAATATGCTTGCCAACTACTGGCAAACATATTTCACCAGGTTTGCTGCTGCTCATTATCAGCCTCAGTTGGCTTAAAAGGCTCGTTACGATTGCTTAACAGACATAAAACACACGTTGAGGTTTCGCTTATTGTTCGTTAATGCTCATTAATCGCAGGAATCGCGCATTAATCGCATTCACCCTCATCCGCGTAATGACCATGAGCGGATGACCTCCCGCTCGCATGTTTATAACAATAAGGCATATTTAAAATCTAGAGGTAAAGATATCCAACGATACCAAATATATCAAATATAGTTTTAGTATTACAGCTCAGAAAAATAAATTTATTTTTAATTCTTTAAATTAGTTGAGGGAACCCGCCTCTGATCGGCAACAATATTAAATAAATTATATACACAATACGTTTATAGACTATGAAGCACAATATTTCTTTTTGATCCTAAATAAAGTCTTTATACATAATATAATGAATAGCTCTTCCTTCCTTTAAATAAATTTAAATATTTTTCTGGAAACACAAAGTGGCAAAGTAACATATAATTGGCTATGTGAAAAAATAGGTCTTCAATGAATAATCCTACTCTGTCAAAGGCCTTGAGCCTTGTTTATTTTCAAAGCATAAACTAATCGGAAGGAAAACTGACAACGATACAACACAAATCGTAACGAAAATTGACTTGACGTAGAATTCTGGGTATATCCACCATAGCATTTTTTCTATCACCATTTATGATATAACATGTTAAACCTCTATTTCTTATTTTGATGACAGTTAACCGTGTACTGTTACAAAGGCCGTCCACTGTGGATAGGTATTAGCATTACAATGCAGCCCACTTTTAATTTTAGTCAATGATGAGGCTATCCAGGAAGCAGGATGGAAATGCTCGAATGGATATCTAAGAGTAGGCTTTGTTTTTTTGATCTGATTAGTCTATCCCAAGCAAAGTCGCCCTGTCATAACTATAGCACGACTAACTTCTTCGTTTTGAGGTGATAATATGATCCGATTGAGAAGGTCACAACTGCTGTCTGCTATTTCAACGAAAAAAAAACAAGCGATAAGATCTTTGAAGCGTCAAATCTGAATTTTCATCTATAGTGAGTAACCAGCATTCTCCACTACCAACACATAATCTCCACACGCCAGCCTGCAAAATCTTTAGCTTCGGGTGCTCTTCGCATATTGAAAGTCAAATGACGAATTTCGAAAAAATTCCACAGGTTTGAGGATTTCCCGGCCGTCCATACAGTTACCTTACACCTTTCTGGTAGGTCGGACGGTCTGGGTCTCAACAACAGGTTTGAGGATTTGATGGTTTCTTTAATAACATGATTACACGTGCCTTTTTGACGACAGGTTAAACTTGACGATAATTCAATCTAAGATAAACGCTTTACCACCAAAAGGTATATCATTCTTCTTAATGTCATGGAGAATTCAATATATCATCTCAAAATGTTTTCTTGAAATCAAACTGGATCCATCCCATATGATGACATCTAGGGCCGGATTAAGACTGTTTGGGGTCCAAAGCACAGACAATTTAGATGTCCCTTGGCAGTGGCGCTGATAATTTTCTTCCTGTCCGAACCAAACTGTCATTATTCCTCCCCAAGGTCTATATCAGCAAATTAACTCACTCATTTGATCGTCGAATCCCTTTACGAAGATCTTGGCAACGCCTAAGCCCTTATTAATCTTTATCAAAATGCTTCTATGCTACGGGCTTCAGAATTGTCCCTTAAAATTTTCGGAGGGAGTGATTTTAAGGAAAGGACCATAAAGAGAATCCGTTTTTTTTGCTTTGACTGAAGTGTGTTAAAAACCCAGACCACACGACAGACCCGAAGGTTTACTGCAGTTTAAAGTGTGGCCGGTGACTGAAGTGTGTGAAACATCTTTTCCAAAAGACCAGCTGCAAATTGAAGAAGTTCCTCACAAAGCGAAAAATATGATTTAAGTACAAATTAGCAAAAAGCAAAAGAGTGTTGCTCTGAGTTTCAATTATAAACTCATCATGACAAATGCATCCTCAAAACTGTTTGTTTTTATTTATTGATATTTGTTTTATTTATTGATTTTTATATTGGATATATCAATAAAATGTTATCGGTACATATTAACGGTCCGCATAAATATTTCATTTTATATTTTTAGCAAAATCACATCTTCTAGTTACATTTCTTGGGGATCTCAGTCATTTAGGAGCCTCCAGGCGAAGGATCACATACGGCCAATGGATAATGACCCTAACAGATTCGTATTATATAGGGGTTGCTGTGGTTTGGGCTCCAAGTGCAGCATAATTAGCTATATTTTAATTTTTAAAGAACTATAATGAAATTGTAATTGAAAAAGACACCCTGGCGTTAAACAGACTTCCGGAATTTCGCACAGAGCTTCTCCCCTCCGAACGAGCATTTTTATGAGGATAATGTTACTACTTACTGCAATACTGGCTAATTGATTAAATTAATATTGATGACTAGTAATAAAGTCACCATTGAGAGAGTGAAGCACTATATAACCCTGGAAGACTGAACAATTTTAAAGATAGCAGGGGCCCCTAAAGTGTACGGGGCTATAGAAAATTCACTGCCCTCTACTATTAGGTAAGAATTAAGCGAAAATATACAAATTAACAAATTTTGGATTTTTATTCGTGCCCCTAATTTGCTGGTGTCCTAAGCACGTGCTTAGTGTGCCTATTGGGTAATTCAGCGCTGATGACATCTACTTGTTGTAAGAGCGCATTGTCACGTATGTAGCTTCCAAAACCACTTTCTTCGTTAAGTGCAAATGGCAAGCTGAAATAGCGATGCGAAGTAGTTTCAGAAGGAAGGAGGGTCAAAGTATTCCCATTAATACTATGCTCCATCTTCATAGACTTCAAACAATGATATTATCTACTGAGCAAGAGAGTCTTAATATTTCCATCAGGAACATCAATTAAAAACAAAGAATTATGAACATTGATATCACTTGACTCTAAGATTCTTTCACACATAAAAAAGTGAAAGTCGTTAAAATGTTTTTATGTTATTAAATTTATGCATATGGAATTTTATGAATATTTATAGTAATTTATATTCTTCATAGCACGCTGATAATTCAAAGGCTGCTGCAATTCATATTCATGATAGCTTTTATGTTCTGTATTCAACTGTTCTTCAATTTCACACAAAGCTTCACTGGTGTTGGCTCCTCGGTCTGCCATCTGTTCCTTGAATCTCTCCCCTAACTGCAAAGCGTCTGGAAGATCATCCGCGATGAAGTAGGCCACAAAGAAACGCATAAGTATTTGGATATCAATGTTGATACTGATTCCGTCAATACAGCTACTGCTTCATCGCAGTTTTCGGTTAATCCCATTGCAATTTCTGCTTCCCTAAATGTACGGTATATATCCATTTCTTCCGTACGAAGATATTTATAAAAGTTGCCTAGGAAATCTTGCTGAAGATCAATTTTAAAAACAATCTCTCTGATTCTTTTGGAGAAACGTTCACTACAGGTCCAACAACATTGATATATTTTTTTGGCAATACACTTATATTTTTTCGCAATACACAAAACTTACTCCAGGAATACATTTACGGTATGTTTCCCTATAGTATTGTATTAGCCTCTTCTTTATTGAAATTCAACTTTATTGAAATTTAACAACAAAGTCATGAATGCCTTAGTATATATCAGCTTCTTGCTGTCTTTCTTCGAAACTCATATACTGTTGATCAGGAAGATGCACCTGAAGCCTAATAACATTGTGACTCCTGTCTTGGTGAGGAATCTAATTCAAACGCCAAGTGTCTTTCATTGAGCCAACGAATCGTCTATCTATATATTTTGCTACATCGTTGTTATCGTGTTGTTTGATCTTCAAACTGGCCCTATCATGACCTTCGTGAATGTACTTATGGATTTACTTGATCGCCATAACTGAAGAGCAGTACTCTACGTTCATGCAGCAGGTAAACTTTTGAAGTAAGTGTGGATTGTAAAGCACCACTAAGAGATTAGATTATCTGACTAAATAACTTTTTCATTTGTCTTACCATAGTAGACATACAATTTTTAAAGTATAATTGATATAATTTTTGAAGCCGTTTCCTATATTTATGAAATCTATCTCCAGACATATCAGTTTCGGAAATAATTTTTTAGAAAATTCTTTGGAGCATTCCTTCTTTTCTTTGTTCCAACACAAAAAATCGTCAAAGTAAAGACTGCGCATCATGTGTCCAAGTCATGTGCCAACAGCGTGTCATGTGCCAACAGCGTATCATGTGCCAACAGCAATTAGAGAAATCGTCTTCTGATAATTCTGCATTTATGAATTTATCAACATATTCAGGTTGCAATAATATACAATCAGGTAGAACAGCAGCCAGTATATGTGCTTGTGGTAAACCTCTTTTTTTAAATTCTACAGTGTACGCATGTGCAGCAATAGAGCCAAATATTTGCTTCTTGACTAAGTCATCAATGAGGTCATTAACTTTTGTCTTGAATATATTTTTCACAACAGTAGAAATATCATTGACAGTTGTATTTTTGACAAAATACTCCTCGAAAATTTGTGTGATCTTTGGCCATCGAGGGTTACACGTCATTGTGAAGAAATCCGTTCCTCTAACTTTCTACAAATTGATATTGCATCTTGATATAGATGTTGCATGCATCTGTGAGATCTGTCGTACGGCGTGCACGACATTTTGTAATTTCAATTACGGATGCCAACCAAAATAATGAACTATCTAAATGCTGCAGAGGGAACCAATGACAACACATGCATACATAAACAGTGGTCATCCCCGTCTGCAGCAACAACGAATGGTAGATGTGGTAGGAAACAATGGGGGAAAGAAAAAAGCGCCCCAAAGCGGTATTCCAAAAAGTTCAGTCGACTTCAAATTTTCGAACGAGCTAACATCATGTTTCTTGGTTTTGTGAAAAAGGTATAACGAATGTGAGCGATAAAATGGAAGCTTGTTGCAGTTATGAGATGTGCAACAGTTTCGTACATCATTGAGATTGCACGAATAAGTACTTAACACAAAAGAGTAGAGGTAAATCAACTTTCAATTTGTCACTAATTAGCACGGAAGGCACACTTTTATCGATTATTCAAATAATGAACAATCAGTTCGTAACAGTAGATTATATTAACGAGTTCTTAGATATTGAACTAAAAGAACTATTTTGAGTATCGATTGTTTAAAGGAAACTGTTTTAAAAATATATGTCAATTTTATTATGTGTGTAAATATGTATTAATGAAATATTGTCAGTGTTATATGTCTTATAATAATAGATTTAATAATAGTATCATTAATCAAGATACAATGGATATCTATAACTTAAAATATTAAAATAAATTGATCAATTAAGTCAAGTGTATTTATTTATATTTTGTGTGTTCGTCTCTCCAGCTTGAGAACCTGGAACTTACATGCTCCCCCCTTAGTGTCGGCATCATAGGTAAGTTCTATAGTATTAATTTGATAAGGATAATTTTACCTTATGACAAGATCAAATATAGGTAGTGGGTAAAATGATGACCATCCCCAATCTTACTGTGTTGGCTGTATTTCAAATATTTTCTTCCACATGGTCGATTATTTCTTGATAACCCTCTGAACGCAATGTTCTCTGATTGTGTCTGATAAAATCCAAAGGTTGACATTCTGCCATCACATAACAACTTATAACATACTGCTGTGATAATCTCAATATAGGATTGAAAGGTTCATTAGATCTCAAGGCAAATCTATGACTATAGTATTAATCTGGACTAATTTCCTTTCCCTTATCGGACGTAAGACCACCCAAGATTACATTTAGAGAAAATTAGAATAAAGATCATTGGATTTTCATGTCGGGATTCCTGTGGATTGTAGTTGTTTTACGATTGTTGTACTGCTTAGAATAGACTCTGAGATCACAGGTAGGAATGCATCCATCCTTGAACACGATGACAGCAACCAACCCTGAAGAAGTTGGTTTATTGTATATTCTCTTGTCACTGAATGCATATTTCACAAATTGTAATACATATTGCTCTCCAATTTTTGCCATAATACGCAACATCTTGAAATTATGTGCATATGGATCAACTTTTCTCAATACTGCTTCATTGCGTCGAGTCATTTCCTCATTACCCAATTCTAAATACATTTGAACTGCCTCTTCTAGATTGTCATAAATATAGATTTGTCAGTCCTAGGAATTTGTTTCCTATGTTAATGAGAGATGCTGCTGCATGATGATACACTTCACCCTGAATCTTTACCAATGCGGGTCCTCCTCTTACAAAATCTTCAATGTGAACACCAAAGGTTGTAAAACCGAAAGAAGTA
The DNA here is from genome assembly GCA_951213105.1 of Amaurobius ferox. Lineage (NCBI taxonomy): Eukaryota > Metazoa > Arthropoda > Arachnida > Araneae > Amaurobiidae > Amaurobius > Amaurobius ferox. Next base: position 115,025,142 of record OX578149.1, on the reverse strand, counting down.
TATATATACCCGTATACGCTGTCTGAAATGTCTTACTTCCGCTGTTTGTGAGATCAGCTATAAGCGTTTCGCAAGAGTTAAAAGAAATTATAAATAAAATATTAACTATTGCGATATGCGTTCACTAGTCATATACAATATCCTAAGTAGCACCGGCACTTTCAGAGTACGTTCAAAGAATGTTGTTGGTACGTAACCACACATAACACCACACATCGTCAATCTGTGGAGTTCCACGTTGCTCTGGCCTAGCACCTCTGCAACCGGAGCCTCCGATGTTTCCTTGTTAACGGCAGCACACGTAAGGAACGCTGGGATCGCAGATTTGCTTCCTTCAGACATCTAGATATGGGTAAAGGAATTTAGAATTCTATTGGTACAAGGGTATTTTTGCAGATATTCATACGCTGAGGTTCGCGTGAAACTAACATGGTGAAAATTATGCGCGATTATTTTATTTGTTTGCCTCGATCCATCCTATTTCGAATACATGATTAATATAGTGATATATTTGAGGTTTATATCGAATGCATTATATATCAAGCGTTTTCAGGAAAATGAAGACCCCTGATTAGATATACACCGGAAATAGAAGCGATTTCTCTAAAATCAAATAACGTTTTGATTTATGCCAGCAGAAAGCAAAAACTAAATTACATTCAGGGCGGGCATGATACTAAATAACTGAGAGTGCAGGTCGCTTTCAATCCATGTGTATGGCCTACGTTAACTCAAACTAAAAGTATAGACTTTTAGACTAGCCTCTAGCAAAAATATAATCTCCGATATGATAATTTAATGAAACGCCTATTATGAGAGAAAGGGAGGGAGTAATTAGAAAATCATATCATTACTTCACTTTCATCACACCTCCCAGCTAGAGCACTCAGAGAAATGTATTTCCAATACATACCGAAAACAATTGAAATCAAAAGCTTAACAACAATGAATACATTATTAGCGGTAAAAAATTTATTCCGAATTAAGGGTCTCAGGAGCTTTAAAGCGCCATAAACAGGGTTATTTCCCATGCTTCACATTTTATTTTGTATCATTTCTCTATATATCAAAAATACCAAATAAATAACGGCTAATAAATGAATACCTGTAGCATGCTTGAAAATTTTTTCAGAGAGCTGGGCCTGATGATAATCCTTTTAATAATAGTATAATTTTTATGATTTTATTAAAAACAAATATTTTATATATCAGAGTGTTCTGTTCCTTGCTCGCTACGCTTCGCCAACCTCTTCGAGCTCGTTCCATACCTATTTTGTGTATTTACGCCTAAGGAGCAAGGTATAAGACACGCTCACAACTCAACTACTTTTATTCACACACTTTATTTACATGTGCAGTGTCATTATAGCTGTCTTCCAAGAAGAGTTCAGCCCCGCATGCTAGGCTAACGTCAATTCGGTGTAATAATAGATTTGCATATAACACACTCCTCCGTCATTTTCTCTTTGTAAAGGATCCTTAAGTAGACTGGACCGCCTTGTGTCCCCTTTTTGGCCAACTTTTGTATTTTTGCGCTCTTAAACGAAGGGACCGTAATCAAGTCTCTGGACACTTTGAGTTGTGTGGTGGTATGAACGCACCCCCTTTCTAAATTAATTGCAAAATTGCCTGCGATAGTTACTGCTTTAGCGTTTGTTCAGCTGGATGCGGTACTTCTACATGATTCCGTTGAGAAAAATGTTCGACCGGAGAGGGAGGATATTGTCGTGTCGGAATTTTACAAATTTTCGATTTTTCTGAATTTAAATGTATTTTTATATTGTATGTACTTGTATAACTATATTCTGATTTAAGTGTTTTTCTGTGTGCGAGAAACCGCACGATTCCTGAACTTTCATTTCTTGGCTTTACTTCCGCTTTGAGAGTAACCGTTAATTTAAGTAGACATATTGGTTTTTATTTTATTTATTTGCCTGGCTGGGAAAAAGCGAGAATTCGGGGTTTTGGTACTCGGAATGTGAACCCTGTCTCCGGTTGTTAAAAAGTGGTACGTGTCGTCGCCTTCCTTATTGGTAATTTTGAAAGGCATGATATCTTGCTGACGTCACGCCAGTAGTGGTTTTGGCGTGGGGACGCTTAAACCGGGCAGAGGGCATAAAGAATTCACTAATAATGGACCTAAGGGCGGTCCAATCCAAATTTTATAATTTGTAAAACCCAATCAATTTAGATTTTTCTATGTCAAAATACCAAGAAACCCCCTGCCAGCATTTACAGGAGCCATGAGTTCCTGTAAGCACATCTGAAATGAACAAAACATCTGTAAGTAAAAATTTGAAATCTTCCAGTTTAGCAAATATTTGGCTTTTCAGCCTTAAGCCCAACCTGCCAGAATTGGATGGACGAGTCGGACGGTCTGGGTCTTCAACATATACATAAACAATGTATATAACATTTTGATCTGAAAGCTCAATTTATATTAATTTGGAGAAACTATTGGAATTATAGCTTTTTAAGCCCAACGAGCCAAACAGGATGAACTTAAATTCCAGAACTTGCACAAGAGATTCTTTAAGCTATTTTCTTGATGGGGAACTGAAGCTAGTCAATTTGTTCTAAGCCAACTATAAATAATACGCGTTTAAAATTCTAATATGAAATATATCGAATTTATGATAAGTTATGTTTCAGTGATTCAGTATAATTGATATTTAAATGTGAATCAATAGAGTGTTTTTTGTTACGAAATCGTTTGGAAGAATATAATAGAATGCAATGCCTTTGTTATGTCATACTTGAATATATATAGTTTAATGATATCGTAATTAAAATAATATAATTCCAAAAACTGGTAATCGATTAGTGTGCCTGTCTCCTTTCTTGGCATATTTTTAAATTCCAGCCATTGATGGGTCCATGCGTCCATCACCAGGGAAGAAGAGTCACTGGGTTTGTTCTTAAAAATGATCTATTCTATATTTAGATAATTTATGCATTGTATTATATTGCCACTAAATCACGAGCAGACCGCCCGTTCGGAGTGTTACAATTTGGAATTCCTATTAAGTTTATTACTATTAAGTTTATTACTATTACAATTGATTTACGTATCGCAGCTTTTACAAGTTTTTTTATATTCTATTATATTTTTTCAAGCAATTCCATAACAAAAAACACTCTCTTGATTCACATTTAAATATCAATTATATTGAATCTCTGCAACATAAATTTTCACAAATTCTATGTATTTCATATTAGAATTTTAAACTCATATTATTTATATTTGGCTTAGAACTGACTAGCTTCAGTTCCCCATCAAGAAAATAGCTTAAAGAATCTCTTGAGCAAGTTCTGGTATTTGAGTTCATACTGTTTGGTTCGTTGTGCTATAATTCCACTACTTCTCCTCTCGAAATTAATATACATTCATGGCTTTCAGATCAAAATGTTATTTACATTCTTTATATGTGTCGTTCCGATTTTGGCAGATTAGGCTTAGGGCTTAAACCGAATATTCGTTAAACTGGAAGATTTGAAATTTTTACTTATAGATGTTTTGTTTATTTCAGATGAGCTTACTGGAACTCATGGTTTCACTGGCAGGAGGTTTCTCGGTATTTTGACATAGAAAAATCTAAATTGATTTGGATTTACAAATTATAAAATTTGGGTTAGACCGTTCGTAGGTCCATTATTAGTGAATCCTTCATGCCATCTGCCCGAAAGATAGCGTCCCCATGCCAAAACCACTACTGCCGTGACGTCAGCAAGATATCATGCCTTTCAAAATTACCAATAGGAAATGCGACGACACGTACCACTTTTAACCGCCAGAGACAGGGTTCACATCCTAAGCCTCAAAACCCCGAATTATTCGCTTTTTCCCAGACAAGCAAATAAACAAAATAAAAACCAATACGATTACTTGAATTAACTGTCGATCTCAAAGGGGAAGTAGAACCGAGAAATGAAAGTTCAGGAAGCGTGCAGTTTCTCGCACACAGAAAAACACATAAATCAGAATATAGTTATACAAGTACATACAGTATAAAAATGCATTTAAATCCATCAAAATCGAGAATTTATAAAATTCCGACACTACAAATAAGAAGTTTTAATATTTTTGAGAATATTGAAAATGCTCTCACGATATTATGAATTCGAAGATAAACCTTTGGCGTACCTCTTAAATAATAATTTTTTTTTTAAATCGAACCTGCTAGAAATGAAACGTTCGCTTACATATAAATGTTAAAGCAAGTTTTGAAACATTAAATATTCAGAGGAAATCAGCTATTGAAACAAAATTTTAAGTGAGAGGCTTCGCATATGCTAACAACATGTAATTACTATACATATTTTTTCTTTTTCAAAATTAAAAAAATTGCAGTAGCTAAACTTTCGCTTAGTGATATAACTGTTAGGCCTAGTATGTAAGCGGCAACAGACACACTAACAGTATCGCTTATCAAAGAAATATTAATGATCAGTATTAGAATGCAAACTTTGCTATTCTAATAATGATTAAACGCACAAAAAGAAAATTATAAATTAAACTTATGTAATTGTGTTCTCAGATAACAAGCAATTACACCGTCAACGCTGCTAGCATGGAGCCAGGCTGCTAATGCACGTTGCAAACATTAAAACACGTAATGCACGTTGCAAACATTAAAACATGTAATGCACGTTGCAAACATTAAACATTAAAAGCCAGGCTGCTAATGCACTGCTGCCATTTCTGAGATGCTTTCGCTCAAAAAAGGAATGATATGAAAATCACACATCATAAAGGGTGAGATATTTCATTCAGTAAAGGAATGATATCAAAATCGACTGCAAATCACTCTTGAAAAAGGAGTGAGATATTTCGGTCTTTCTGTTAGGTGAAATATGCATCCTTTTTACGAGTCAAATGACAACAAATCACTCAAATAGGGTGATTACCGGCTTTTGGGCTTGTCAGTCTCCTACAGAATGTCTTTCTCACTCCTTCCGAATTTAGAGTGTATATAAAAAAATTCACCCGTATATGTTTGGTAGTTTTTTAAATAAAAATTAAACGAATAATTATATCCATATTATATCAAGTGATCACGTGACCTATTTCAAAATAAAATATGGCATCCATCTTTTTTTCCTAGTGGAAAAATCGTGATTTTAAAAATTCTTTTAAATTTACATTTAGTGTTGCATTCGTCTTAAAACGGCTTTATTTTTGCGTATTTTCTGTGCAACTATATTCTGTGCTAACGCAATTACACTATTTTTGGGTTTAAATGATCATCAAACTAACTTTGATCATTTCTACACCGAAGCCTAATTTTAATGGATCCTGAATGTAAATTAGTGATTGTAAGATGAGTTCTATAAGAATAACTGAAGTTTTTCACGCAAAATTATTTAGCTCTGGATTCTGGAATATACACATATATACATACATATATATATAAATACATATTTATATATATGTATATATACACACACACACACACACACACACATACACACACACACACATATATATATAATAATGGGATTCTTCATATTAATCTTACTCAGAATAAAATTTATGTATTTCGATATTTTAAACCAATTTATTTACCAGTAAAATCGCTTGTCTGGATAATTTATGTGTACGTATATGTATATTCAAATATTTCAATAGATTTACCTTCTTTGTCACGGATTTCAATAATCTAATTAACGATGTTCTATTACCACCAACTTACCATCACCCATAGAAGACGCTTTTCATCTTCTTTATGATTTTCTGCTAATTAATTAAGCAAATATAGCCGACGACAAAAATGTCAATATTTAACTAAATTCTACCGAAAGTTTTAGAGAATACAAAAATGCCTTTTGTGTTTTACGGATGCTAGGAAAATTAACACGTCAACAAGGAAGTTCCTTTAAGTCAATAGCAGCTATCTCATTAAAATTTTAATGCTTTGGTTTGAAGAGTTATAAAATAAAGTAGATTTTCTCCTGTTAGAAGTTCTTATGATAATTAGCTATATGACATAAAATTTTATGTAAAAGTAGAAGTGCAGAGAATAAGAAATTAGTTCATAGGGTCTTTATTTTTACGTATCATAGTCAATGGTAAAAATTCTGTCATAGTATTGTTTTTACTAGAAAGTTTTCCTTAAAACATCTGTATCTCAGGATCTGCTATGGCTATAGATTAGACGATGACCGAAATATATAGTCAGCCTCAAATTTTACAGGAGGTGGAATCATTTCTATTTCGGATTTTAAGATCCGTGGCAGTGCATCAGGTTAGTTCAGTTAAAAAATTTAACGTTAAATGTTGAAGGCGCTGATGGATACATTTTACACCAGCCATCAAGTAGACTTTTTCATCCCCCTGTATCTCTGAAACTTAAGGAGCAGAACGTTGATTTTTAAATTTTCCGACAGGTAGGTGTGATAAAACATGTCATTATTGATTGGGTTTACTTTCCTAGAGATAATATTTTGTATCACAGCTTCAAAGATTGTATGTTTTGTTTTCTATAAAGTTTCCACTTTTGCACGTAAAATCCAAAGGCGACTAATAAAGTTAGAAGTTTAATATTCATTTGTTCCATTTCTACTCTTAAGAAAAAATACAAAAATTTCTCCCCAAATTTTAAATAACCGAAATGACAATTAGAAATCTCTCAAATGTCATATTTATCTGTTTTTCTCTCAAATACGTTGACTTAAATCAAAAGTCATAGAACATCTGTTATAGAATATCTGTTTAGGATATATACTTCGAATTTGGTATGCTGAGCGTTCTGTATTCTATAGAGGACAATCCTGTATCCTATACAAATCTATAGAGGATAACTTATAAAATTCAAAATTATCACATTTTTGGAACCTTAATGATTATTTGTAAACTCGCAAATGTCGTGTTTGAAATATACCTTCGATAGAAAAAAAAACTTGTAAAAAAAAAAAGCCAAGTTCTTCAGCTTAACAAAAAGTGTCAGTCATAATATGATTGGGCTAAATATTTGGAATAGAGGACTATTGCAATGTTTGTCAATCTTCAAGACGGAAAGATATAGCAAGAAAAGTAGTTATATGTATTTGTAGTATATGTATTTGATAATAATCTAGACAAATATATCTCTTTGATCCAAATCAGATTCTTGCTGCAATGAACTTTGATAAATCTGTAGAAGTAGGGGTGATAAACTTAAATTTCGTATATATAACTATCTATATATCGTTATTGGCTAAATTTGCTAATTTTATTGCATATTATATCCAATAACTTTTCTTTATAATTTTCATTCATAAAGTTTGCTGAGCTTGACAATAGTTCTTAAATTTTTATGGCTGACACTTTTTGTATAGCTAGGCCTTTTTTTAATTAAATTTTCAGTTTATTTGATACATTTACTCCTTAAGATTAGATATAGAGAAATGATATCTGAAATAAATTTTAGCATTAAATTATGGACTAGGTATAGAGGCTTAATAAAATAGTCCACTTCCTGTTCAAAAATTTTTCCTGAAATTTTTTCTCAAAATTTTCTATAGATAGAGCTTAAATGATGACTGATGGATTCCGCATCGAATTTCAGAGGATGGTGAAGGATTTCCACATCCCATTTTGTTTCACTTATGGTTTAAATTCACTTATGGTTTCACTTATGGTTTTCTTTGAAACATCTATTTTTCTAGATTGGCTATAGATGGAGCTTCAATAATGACTATTACGGATTTAGCATCGAATTCCAGAAGATGTAGATATGAGTTCAATAAAGATGTCTACTTCAAGTTTTGTTATACTTACGGTTTAAAAAAATTCCTTCTATATCTGCGGATTGGCTATAAAGCTTAGATTATGACTAATGCGTATTTAGCACTGAATTCTCGAGGGTGTAGGAGTTGAATAAGGATTTCCACTTCCTGTTTTGCTTCACTTACGGCATATAAATGTGCCTTGAACATATGCCTGTAGATTGGCTATACATGATCATTGATACGGATTTGGAATAGAATTCCAGAGGAAGTATAACCTTTCGAAAGGAATTTTCTCTTTCGGTTCTGGAGATTTCATTTTAGGTTTTTCTTCTGAAAACTCATTTATCTATATATCAAATAATCATGCACAAAAAAATCTGATATGGGCAGCACATGACATTCCTTATATAATGCAATGAATTTACAACTTTTACAGTAAAAAAAAATAGGTTATTCTTATAGTAGATACTTATATTCTTTCCAAGATATTAAATTTTTGTCAATTAGTCGCATTTCTGTTGATTAGCGTCATTGTTATCCATTTGGTGAGATTTCCATTCATTTGGCAGCATTTAAAAAGTCGCCAAGTTGGCGACATTCTGCCAAATTAGTCGCCAAAATGACCAAGCATTATGGATGGAGAAATAAGTTATTCTTATAGCAGATAAATGATTATTGGCGTTTAAATACAAAAGCATTACTCAAAGTACCTTTTCTCATGAATGGAACGAGCTAGATCCACGAAAATGATGCCACCCAATTTATCGCATGATATTACATATGAAAAGTGAACATGTTTCTCAATAGTTAATTTTTTTTTTAATTTATGGAATGTTTTGTTAAATTTATTTGAAAAATGTGCAGTATCGCGAGAATGATTCGTGTTATCGTTCCAAAGTTAACGTTAATCGTTTTCAAAGGAAAAATTACATAAGAAATGTCTATTTATGTAACTTTATTAAAGGCTTTAATTTTTGATGATTTTTTCAAAATTTCACTTGAAAATTTAGGAGGGGGGGGGGTTCTGAACATCTGATTGCGTTTAAAAACAATAGGCTTCCAGTATTCACGGATTGTAATTTTTATACCAAATTTCGTTCGAATCGGTTCATTTACTCGTCAGTGATCTTTTCCACAGACTTACTGACACACACACACATAGACATCACCTCAAAAGCGTCTGATTCATGTTCAGGGATGCTTGAAACATGTTCTGCTGTCGAAAACTCGAATTTGAATTTTCGACCCCGTCACAACACTTTCCTTATGCATTACATGTATATAAGGAAAGTAAAAAAAAATAAAAATGCTTCGTAGTTCCGGCAAAAAAGGAGTGTGCACGACACTTCACCGTATATGAATCTTCTTCATTATTTTTGTTTGTTTTTGCTAAAGTGGTTAGATATATTTCTTGCGAAAATGGATCCTACATATTCTTCTTATATTAAAAAAATATTACTTTTCCATCAGTTTTATATGAATGCCTATATTATTTACTATGGGATATGTGATATAAAGAAACATAAAATTCACACTTACTTGAAAATTCCTATAGTATTCTAAATGACGTTTTCATTCAATACATTTTATTAGAATATCTAATTCAATTCTCCTAAACATAAGTATAATAATCTCGGTTCTCGCTATACAAAATTAGCTTCACAGGCAGATCTGAAGAATAAAATTTCCAGGTCCCGTTTGAAAATAAAATTACAAATACGTTGGATAATTTTTTACAAAATGAAAGCCCTATGAAATTGGATCAACATATGTTAAACTGAAAGCGCTAAAACTGTATTAGAAGCTATACATGTACCATATTTATTTTGTTACAATTATTGGCTAAACACAATTATATATGAATATATGTCACAATTATATGTGAAAAATATTTGCCAAAATAAAACAGATGGCTAAAGACATTGAAAATATCAATTATCAACGTAAACATTTAACTTGGAAGTCGTAATTGATGCAATCCAGTCAAAACTGTAGATTCCAATAACAAGAAAGATCAATCGTGCTTAAAGCATTGTTTATGAAACACTTTCCAACTTCAATGCAATTTTATTTAAACAAGTCTAAAATGCAACACATTCCTCTGTAATATTTTGAAATTTATCACAATACTGCATTAATTTATTATATATGAAAACTTAAACCTTCATCGAAAAAAATGAACTTCATTCAAATGACGGCATTGAAATATAAATTGCCTGGTTTAAACATCTCTAAAATGTTTTGCATTCCTCGGTAATAGTTTTAGAATTATCATAATACTACGATAATTTATTATATTTGAAAACTTCATCGAAAACAACTGAAATTAATTCAAATGACGTCATAGAAAAAATAACACGCCTGGATCTCCCTATAAAAACAGGATTTCATTCATAACTTTCTCCCATTCATTTCATTCATCACAATACTATAATAATTTATTTTATTTAAACATTTTGTTTAAGACCATGGAGCTACAAAAAATTAAACTCTGTGCTTGAAACTTCATCGAAAAAAATCGTCCTTCTCTTTATGAAATCAATTAATATTTCATTCATATCAGCCATGCAGACTCCATGGACTAAATTATTTTGAGTTAAAAAAATACAGGAATTCTAATACAACTCATTCTATATATTTTGCTGTTCATTTTACATTGGTGAAAAATAGGCTTAGTTGTAGAAATAATCAAATTTAGATGAGCATTTTAACTCAAATATATTGTCATTGCGTTGTTTCAGTATGTAGATGCACAGAATTTAAGCAAAAATAAAGTAGTTTTAGGACGGATACAACACTCAATATGAATTAAAAAGAACTTAAAAAAATCACGATTTTGAAACAAGATGGATGCCATATATCATTTTGAAGTGGGTCATGTGATCGTTTCATATCATGGTCACCTGATCGTTTCATATAAGAGGTGTAATTATTATTTTAATTTTTATTTAAAAAACTACTGAATATATTTCACTGAATTTTTTTTATATATTTTATGGAACAATTTGAATATTACCTGAAATTTTCGAAGCAATTTGTGAATTTTAAATCCGCTTAAAAAATGTTTGAAAAATTAGGTCCCATTGTGCTCAATGTATTTCATTTTTTCGACCCGGGTTCAATCCAAAACTAATTGGTTAATATTATTCATTTATATTCCCATAGGTTCTACAGACCGTCTGAACAACATACTAAAATTTCATTTTGATTAAGTCATTTTTACGGCAGTTATCGTGCTAACGGACAGACAGACAGACAGACAGAATGAACAAAGTCATAAACACTTTTCAACTTTGTTGTAAGGTGTTAAAAAAATTATAAGAATTTTTCGATTATTTGAATCGGAAAAGGTTTAATAAAAATCGTCTGCTCTATAATCTCATTGGATTTAATCCTATTGCTTAGCAATATATCGTTTTCTTCAAATAAATTTTCGGAACAAATATCGTCTGTGTAATTCTATGTCCATGGAAGGTTTAATTGTGCATTTTTTATTAATATAAGGATTGTCTCGAATCTCAGAAACTTGAAACATGGACAACATTTTATGTGGGGCTATTCCAAGACTAGGACAAATTTTTATGAAATTCGGCATAGCTGTTCTTACGCGATGATGAGACAAACAAACAAACAGACATATAAACAAACACATACACACATTCTGGCAGCCGGCCACACATTTAACTGCCGTAAGCCCTAGGGTTGGCTGTGTGGTCTGGGCCTTCAACACATTTTGGCAGATGAAGGTCCCTGTGGATGCCTCCCCACTGGGTTCCGGTCTAAATTGGGTGGCACTTCCCGGCCGTCCAAACAGTTACCGTACACCTTTCTGGTAAGTCGGACGGTCTGGGTCTCAACAACAACAACAACACATTCTGGCAGATTTTTAATTTTGTTTATATAGATTTTAAATACGCAGATTTCACATATGCATATTTTACATAGTTCAATATGTAGATTTTAAAGTATAAAGATTTTGTATTTGCAGGTTTTACGAAGCTCAATAGATTTATCTGAATATTATGACAACGCACATTATTAATTAACGACAATCTATTACCACCAAATCATCACTCATAGAAACCTTCCTTCTAAGTCTTAGCTAATTAATTAAGTAATCCAGGCCGACGACATAATTGCCAATATTAATGTAAATACTACCAAAAGTTTCAGAAAATCCAAAAATATTTTTGATGTTTTATTGATGCTGGGAAAATTGACACGTCAACTAAGAAATCCCGTTAGGTCAATAGCAACTATCTCAGTGAAATGTTAAAGCTTTTATTTGAATACTTATACAATAAAGTGTATTTTCTTCAGTTAGAAGTTTCTATGATAATTAAATATATGATATAGTATTTTGTATAAAAGGAAATGTACAGCGAATAAGAAATTAGTTCATGGGATTTTTATTTTCTCATATCAGTTTTAGTGGTTAAATATCTTCCACACTTTTGTTTTTACTAAAACGCTTTCCTTTATATAGTATTTATTCCTCAGGTGCTGCTAAAGTTATATATATATATATATATGACTGATATTGATTCAGCATCAGATTATGGAGAGGTTAGAATGATTTCCATTTTTTTTTCCATTTCCAGTTTAAAAACTTTCATTTTGCATTAAAAACATATTTTTTAATATTCGTTATAGATAGGGCAGATGATGATTGACTTAGCATAAAATTATGAAGGATGTCGAGTAGGTTAAAAATATCCACTTACGCTTTATTTCCTACTTCGGATTCAAAAGCATTTTTTGAAACATCGATTTCTTAAGATTGACTATAGACGGAGTTTAGATGATGACGATATGAATTTATCATTTATTTCTCGAATGGTAGGGGTGTACTTAGTATTTCAAGATACCAATTTCAAGATACGGTGTTACGTGCATTTTCAATATATGATTATCTTTCTTATGTTTTCTATTATCTCTCTCTGTGTGTGTGTGATGTGCGTGTGTAAGGGTGTGCATGAAGGTGTGTGCGCGTGTGAGGGTGAGTGCGTGTATGTGTGTGTGAGTGTGTGTATGAGTGTGTGTGTGTGAGGTTGTGTGTGTGTGAGGTTGTGTGTGTGTGAGGTTGTGTGAGGTTGTGTGTGTTTATGTGAGGTTGTGTGAGGTTGTGTGTGTGAGGTGAGGGGTACGTGAGGTTGTGTGTGTTTGTGTGAGATTGTGTCTGCGTGAGGTTGTGTGTGCGTGAGGTTGTGTGTGTTTGTGTGCGATTGTGTCTGCGTGAAGTTGTGTGTGTGTGAGGTTGTGTGTGTGTGAGGTTGTGTGTGTATGAGGTTGTGTGTGTGTGGGGGGGAGTCTGAGTTATGACAATGATGAATCGAGAATGAGTGCATGAAATATTATGTTCATATACATTGTACAATGTTCCAAAGAAATCTCTTAAGTACCCCAATAACTTTGTAAAGAAAGGTTCCCAAATTTACTTCAGCTCTATTTATTGTAAAGTTAATATGCCCGATCGAATACAAGTAATTGCACTGGTCCTAGGGGAGATTTAAAGAAAATTTGGATAAGGAACTGCGAAACAAAATAAAATAGAATAATAATAAAAATAATTGCAAAGTTGTAAAACATAGTCTAATGAGTAAGAATTGACACCAGGTACAAACATAAAGCGTATTAGAAAGGCGAGAAATATATATCAAAATGTTTATCACGAGAGACTGATACACGATGTCAGCTGCCATGCTTGTCAAAGTACGTGGTAATATGTTTTCAGAAATTTGAATAAGCATTACGTGTGATGGAGGGATTTTTAAACGTGCTTCTACGCTTGATTTCTTTCCATGTAAGTGTTGTGTATTATATCATTCTTGTATATGAGAGCAATTTGACAGTATTATTTAAAATTTTTAAATTCGTCTTTAAAAGCGCTACACTCAATTTTGCTTAATTAAGCTTGATCAGGAGTAGATCTAAGGTATAAATTCATGGTCCTATCCTTGCAAAGTTGTTGGGGTACGTGAGGAGTTTCCTAAGAACCCTATATAGGAATCTGATTATTTTAAGTGATCAGAACATTTTGCTTTTGCTAGAACGAGTTACGAATTGAATGAAATCTAGAATTTCTGGAGAGCATGCAGCGAAATTTGAAATAACGGTGTAATCCCATTTGAATGAACGCCACTTTAAATGATTTTTTAAATAGAAATTATGCGGATTTCAAAGGACATTTCTATTAATTTTTAATAAACTAATCCATTCTAATGAGTTCATATACCGCAGAAACTTCCAGAAGAGGCTGGTATCTTCAGGAATATTCATTTCGTCGAGAAAGTTCTCGTACCTTCGAAAAGTCACAAAATTGGTGATAATTTGCCAAATCTGGCAAACCTACATGCTGTGAAAGCAGTAAACGAACTCTTACTGGTATTTTATCGTACAAAATGTTATTCACGTAAAACAAGTTTCACTCAATCGGACTAGAGACACTGCCTATTTTTTTATTAATATCTCGAAAAACCCGGATCCTAGAAACTGAAAACCTGTTTCGTCAGGCTCTGCCCGTCAGCTGATACAGTAAGTGTCCTAAGATTCAGTCTTCTAGGTCACCGGGAAGATCTTGGAGAGTCTATAAACGTATAATAAGCAAATAACGCAAAATAAGCACATAATAAGCAAAATATCTCTAAGTAACATGACCGCATATTCTTCAGGTGATGTGAATTGAAATATAAGCCACATGCTTCACATAGGGTGAGAAATCAAAAACCAGATTCCGCTATGCTCTATCTCTTCTGTTGATATAATAAGTATCCTATGATTCAATTTTATTGATCACCCAGAAGATATTGTACAGTCTGGAAAGTCCCAAACACGTCAGACAATAATTATTATATATATTTCCAAAAATATTTTTTGAATTCTCAATATTCATGTAAATTCTAAATGTGCATGTAAATATATGACAATAAATATTTTATAATTCATTGGGCATTGATTTGAAATAACTTTCAAGAAAAGTATAATAAATGCTCTTCTATTAAAAATTATTTATAAATGTAAACGCGTTATCTCTTTCTTCTCTTATTTCTAATTTATATAACATGACTGTAGGTCATAATGTTATTGTACTGCAACCAAAGTTTCGTTGACTTTGCTGCATGAATGGGAGCATGAACGTCCGGAAAACAGAAGTTTGGTCCTGCTAGATTCGCAGCGACTGGTGATATGTGATTCTTTAACGTTTGTTGGTAATTTAGCTCATTTTGCTTACCGTTAAGAAAGGCGAAGGATAACGTACCAATAAAGCAAAATGCTCCCCACACCATCGAGGAACGGCTTTGTTTTCTTCTGAAAAAAAACTCTCAGTTTTTTGCACATGTCATGCCAGTATGATGCCCATCCATCTGGGTCATCAATATTCCATTTTTTTCATCACTAAATATACCAGTTATCCATTGGTCATCGCAGTTCATGTGTTCCCGAGCACATTCCATACGACGTAGTTTATGATTTTCAGTTAAACTCGGAATTTCCTTCATATGCGAGAGCATTATATTGAAATTACTTTGTAAACGTCTGTGAATAGTATAGCGATATACTTTTAAACCTGATTCATTTTATATTTCAGATAACAACAGTTCTTGAGTCGATGATAGACGAAAAAAGTTTTTTGTCATCTCGAGAACTGGTACATTTTGGACGGCCTGATCTATCTTTTACTTTATAATCGCGAACATTTTGTAGCATAGCATAAATGCCTCGTTTTGACCTATTTAATCTCCAAATTTCACACACTTCGTCTTTTGTGAACTGTTGCATACACGGCATTATACTGAATGGTGAGAGGGGAAACTCAGCAGTCTTTTATATAGTGGACAAACGTCTGCAGAACTGTTTTATGTAAATTACTACCTTATTTGCATAATTTGTTTTGATTTTCCACGTTTTTTAGTATAAACTTTTGACATAAGTTTTTTGATGCTTTTTTTGTGTTTACTTCGTTTATTGAAACCTGCAAATCAAGCAGGTATGTTCATGGTCTTATATTGTTTATTAGTCGTTATTAAATATATAGCGATGAAATTGCATTTATTATTTGTTTCTTCTTCTGACATCTACTGCTTATACTAAAGTGCATAAACTTTTGAGACGCACCTTATTAGTTACCATTTATTTTGCTTTAAATTATTTTTTCCCATTTTTACCTTATTTTAGTTCGAAATTCAATATTCAGGCAATTTTTGTAATCCAGCACCGCTGAAATCACGAACGTGCCGGATTGTAGGACGTTTACTGTATATATATAATAAGGGGACTCTTCATATCAATGTCATTTAAAATGCAATTAATTTATTTATTTAAATTGTGATTAAATTATTTATTCAAAATGTGATTAGTTTATTTATTTAAAATGTAATTAATTTATTTATTCAAAATGTGATGAATTTATTTAGAAATTTTAAACCAATTTATATCCTAGTAACTTCGATTTCCTCGGTAAATTATAAAAAATGTGATGATGATATGGATAGTCTGCAATTCCAATAGATTTACCTTCTTTGTCATGACACCACAATATTCTAATTAACGATGTTTTATTACCACCAACTTACCATCACCCACAGAAGAATCCCTTTCGCCTTCTTTATGAGTTTCTGGTAATTAATTAATGAGCCAATCCAGCCGACTACACAAATGTCAATATTTAACTGCATTTTACCGAAAGTTACAGAGAATCCAAAAATGCCTGTCGTGTTTTACGGATACTGGAAAATTGACACGTCGACAAGGGAGTTAGTTCCCTTAAGTCAATAGCAGCTCTTTCATTAAAATGTTAATGCTTTGGTTTGAAGAGTTATAAAATAAAGTGCATTTTCTCCTGTTAGAAGTTTCTATGGTGATTAGATGTATGAAACATAATTTTATACTAAAAAATCTGATGTGGGCAACACATGACTTTCCTTATATAATGCAATGAATTTACAACCTTTACAGTTAAAAAAATGTTATGCTTATAGTAGATACTTATATTCATTCCAAGATATTGAATTTTCGTCAATTAGTCGTCATTTTCATTGATTTAGCGTCATTTTTATCAATTTGGCAAGAATTTTGTTAATTTGGCAACAATTAAAAATGTCGCCAAGTTGGCGACATTCCCTCAAATTCGTCGCCAAAATCTCGCCAAGCATTATGGACAGAGAAATAAGTTATTCTTACAGCAGGTAAATGATTATTGGTGTTCAAATACAAAAGTATTACTCAAAGTATCTTATTTCATGAATGGAACGAGCTAGATCCACGAGAATAATGTCCTCAAATTTATCGCATGGTATTACATATGAAAAGTGAACATGTTTATCCATAGGAAATATATTTTTTTTATATTATATAACTTTTTGATAATATTTTTGAAAAATGTGCAATATCTCGGGAACGGTTCATGTTAGCGTTCTAAAATATATGTCAATCGTTTTCTAATGAAAAATTACATAAGACATGTCTATTTGCGTAACTTTATTAGCGGTTTTGATTTTTTGACGATTTTTTCAAAATTTCACTCGAAAATTTAGGGGGGTTCTGAACATTCGATTGCGTATAAAAACAATAGATTTCCAGTGTTTACGGATTGTGATTTTTGTACCAAATTCGTTCGAATCGGTCCATTCATTCGTCAGTTATCGTCTCCAAAGACTCACTGACACACACACACACACACACACACACACACACACAAACACACATACTTTCACACACAGACACATACTTTCACACACACACACACACACACACACACACATAGATATCACTTCAAAAATGTTTGATTCGTGATCAGGGATGCTTGAAACGTGCTCTCCCGTCGAAAACTCGAATTCGAATTTTCGACCCCGTCACAATACTTTCCTAATTCATTATGTACATAAGGAAAGTAAAAAAGTGGTGAGAATAAGAAAACAGTTCATAGGATTTTCATTTTTTCATGTCATAGTTGGTGGCAAACTTTTTACCATACTGTTGTTTTTTATATGAAGATTTTCTTGAAACATCTATTTCTCAGATTTGAACTACAGCTATAGATTTGATGGTGACCGACATAGATTCAGCATCAAATTCTAGAGGATGTGAAATAATTCCTATTTCTGGTTAAAGAATTCCTATTTCTGGTTAAAGAATTCCTATTTCTGGTTAAAGGTTCGTGGAAGAACATCAGTCAAGTTCAGCGATTACACGAGCCATCAAGTATACTTTTTCATTCCCCTGTATCTTAGAAACTAAAAGAAGTTGAATGTTAGTATGTTGATTTTTAAATTTTCTGACGGGTAGGCGTAATAAGAAAAAGCATTATTAATTTGGTTCATTTCGTCCACATAATGTTTTGTATCACAGTGTCAAAGATTGTAACTTTTATTTATCTATGAATTTTTCACTATTGTACCTAAAATCTAAAGCTGACCAATAAAGTTAGAAGTGTAATGTTTTTCTTATCGAGTTTTCTATTGCTACTCTTAAGGGAAACCACAAAAATTTCATCCCAAAATTTAAATAACCGTAATGGCAATTAGAAATCTTTTACATGACCTATTTATCAGATTTCTGACGATTAGTGTGACTTAAATAAAAAATTCTATAAAAAAAATCTGTTTAGGGTACGCAATTAAAGTTCGGTATGCTGAGTGTCTGTCCTGTAGAAATCTATATAGCACGACTTATAAAATTTAAAATTTTGAAAATTTATGGAACCTTAATGACTGTTTGGAAACTCGCAAATGTCGTATTTAAAATATACAGGGTGTATCTGAATTCATCATCAATATTTGGTGGGAAGGTAAGGAATAGAAAAAGAAGACTATTTCACATAGTAAATCATAGGTGCAGACGTCATGTAGTAGGGCAACATGAGCCCTGTTAAGTGATGGAAAAGAAAACATAACAAGAAAGTTGCAAGAAAAAAACCATTTATTTGTGCATCGTTTGTACAGACTTACAAGAGGTACTCGAACTGCCGATCATTTGTTAGAATACATGCCTCACAATGACGTTGAATGGACAACCGGACTTTATACAATATGCTCGGCATTTCCCGGATGTTTGCGGCGGCAACCGATATGCGTGCTACAAGGTCCATAGCACTGGCAACAGGGATCTCGTACACCATGTTTTTCATCGCACTCCATACAAAGAAGTCGATTGGAGATAAATCCGGCGCCCGTGGTGGCCAAAAACCGGCCCGCCGCGACCAATCCACTGAACTCCAAATTTTCTGGTTAGGTAACTACACATATCATCTGCGAAATGTATTGGAGCGCCATCATGCTGGAACCACACGTTAGA
Organism: Amaurobius ferox; assembly: GCA_951213105.1. Classification (NCBI taxonomy): domain Eukaryota; kingdom Metazoa; phylum Arthropoda; class Arachnida; order Araneae; family Amaurobiidae; genus Amaurobius; species Amaurobius ferox. The sequence continues at coordinate 115,006,140 of OX578149.1, read as the reverse complement.
CAGCTTTGCGCGAGAATGGGTGTTGTGGACACAAAGCGCCCTCTACACCATCATGCGTTCGTTTGCGCCTATGCTTTCCTATGCGAAATAGTCTTTTTATCTTATTCCCTACCTCCCCACCAAATATTGATGATGAATTCAGATACACCCGTATATAAAGGAGTGATATTTGATACAAAACAAACTTGTCAGAAATAGCAAAGTTCTTTATTTTATGGAGTTTCAGTGGGATATCTCACAGAGCGGAACATCTTTAAAGGCAGTTCTGTGACGACTGAGCGGTATCGGTATGAAGTCCTAGATCCCATTGCGAGACTCCATGATTTAGGCAGTTGGTCCTGATTTCCTTTTTATAGATGGTAATGCCAGTCCCCACCGAGCTAACATCGTTGACGAATACCTGGAAAGTGAGGGCATTTCTCGTATGGAGTGGCTGGCGTATTCCCCCGATCTTAATCCCATTTAAAACCTTTGTGAAGCCATCGGGCGTGTTGTTTCCACACGTTTACCTCCTCCAGCCAGACTCAGAGAGTTAGAAACTTCCCTATTGGAGGAATAGCCATTGCTCGCATCTGCGATGGTTGATCATCTCATTGAAAGCATAGAAAATCGTTGTAAAGTTAGTTTGAAGGTCTGGGGTGGTCACATACCATATTAATGCAAGTTTTGTTTGGTTTGTTTGCCTTTAAACACCTTTTGTTAATGACCCAAATGTGACGTCATCATATAACTTACGAAAAGTAAATATTTTTTTCATCTTTGTACATAATTCTTATTTTTTTAATGCATAAACACATTTGCTACCTTCTTGTACAATTTTGAGTTAGTCAAAGCTTTACTTTTCCATTTTTGTTGATTTTACCGTCCGTGCTTAATTTTGGAAGCCAGTGTATTTCGAATTTAAAAATATTTCTTGAAACATCTGCATCTCAAGATTAGATATAGACACAGATGATAAAGATATGAATTTAGCACCTATTTCAGAAGGAAGTAGGGGTTTACTATATTTTCGCTTGTTAATTTTGTACTTCTTATCATAATATTTCCTTGAAACATATTTTTCCTGATTTGCTATAAATGGATGGTATGAATGACTGGTATGAATGCGGTATGAAATTATGAAATTCTAGGATAGGTAATTCTGGAGGATCCCTAAAGACTATCGGTTCTTGTTCCATTTCAGGTTCAAAAAAGTTCATTTAACTTGAAACATTTATTTATAAAGATTGGCTGTTGATAGATCAGATACAATCTGATATGAATTTAGCACCAGTTTCCGGAGAAGGTAGTCTGGTTAACGAATGAATTTCACTTCCGGGTCTTTTTCCCACTTTCGATTCGAGTAATTTTCTTGAAACATCTATTTCTTAAGATTGATGCTTAGATGATGATTGATATGGAATCAGCAACAAATTCCAGGGGATTTCTACCTCCGATTCTGGAGATGTCACTCCCAGTTTTACTGAAAGTCGGTGCGAGTGTATGAAATTGGTATACAAAAGATAATACAGATACTTAATATGTCCCATCAAAAATGAATGAACAGAACACTCCATTTGCTACCGGATGAAGGCTCCTTTAAAGATTTCTTGAAATTTTTCTTACCCAAAATTTTGAATTTAAAACTCCGTATGATAATTACGTTTTAGGATATTACGAGGATGTTACGAACACTTCGGAAACGTGATCATCGTTCAAACTCTCTTTTTTGCTGCCTTTATGTGTGTGTGAGAGAGAGAGGGTGTGTGCGTGTCTGTGTGTGTGTGTGTGTGTGTGTGAGATATATATATATATATATATATAGAGAGAGAGTGTGTGTGTGTGTGTGTGTGTGAGTGTGCTTGCGTGAGTGTGTGTGTGTACCTGCATGCGTGAGTGTGTGTATGTGTGTCTGCGTGTGTGTGTGTGAGTGTGTGTGTTTGTGTGTGTTAGTAAAGCAAAAAACACAAATTTTCAGCAATATCTAGTAAATATATTCCGTAATTTGTGCTTTCTCCCTACATAATACCGAAATTTGCTAATTTATTGGACCTATGAGATTATATTTACTATTGAACCAGGATGACGAATTTTAAGCGCTCATTGGAGTTTATTTGTGCTTATAGAATTCACAAACGCACTAAAACCACAAACCCTTTTCAATCAGTATTGTTAATTACCTTACGACCCTGGAACAAAGTGTTATTGCTATACGAGCCTCGAATAATATGTAATTACTATACGAAACTTTTAAAATATGTAATTACTATACGAAACTATTAAAATATGTAATTGTTATATAATCCCCCTTAGCGAAACGTAATATCTATGCAACCCTTGAACAAAGGGTAATTACAATGCGACACCACTTAACAAAACGTAATTACTATACGATCCCTATTAATATAACTTAATTATTATACGACGCCTCTAAACAAAACATAATTACTATATGATTCCTCTTAACAAAATGCAATTTTACACCACTCACTAACAAAATGTTATTGCAATGCGATCCCTCTTAACAAAACGTAATTTCTACACAAACCTTGAACAAAGCTTAATTGCTTAATTACTATACAAACACACTAAAACCAAAATGTAATTACTATGCGACACAAAACGTAATTATCTTTGATAAAACGTAATTACTATACGACTCCGAAAAAATTCAATTGCGAATAGACACCAATAAATATTTTTAAATTTTTACACAATTAAAAATATTAATATTTTTAATTGTGTAATTACTATGCGACACAAAACGTAAATACCTTTGACAAAACGTAATTACTATACGACTCCGAAAAAATTCAATTGCGAATAGACACCAATTAAATTATTCTGTTACTTTATTCTGTTACTTTTTTCCGTTGCTTTATTCTGTTATGGGGCTCTCAATGTCTAACATGTCTTTTCCTTCATGAAAAGGAATTTGACACCAAAATTTTAGAGCCCACTCCTTTAAGGTTGATATGGTAATAGTGCTATCTTTCTTCAAAACAAAAACAAAAGTGTCCCAACGTCATTTGGCCTCTCGTGTTCCAATATCAGAACACTCCAATATATGTAAAAAGATGAACCAGACCTATTACTTTTAGACTATTAGCTTTAGAGACCTATTAGCTTTAGAAACCTCCTCAGTGGGGAAATTACAGCCTTCCTAAAAAAGGAAGGTAAAGCTGTAATCATTTTAATGGGTCCCTCAATGTCAAATTCACACGCCTTAATCGTTCTAAAACCAGGAGCTGATCCCTAAATCCCCGATATTTTAGGAATCACACCTGAATGTCAATGTTATAACAATATGTATTATCTTCCTTCGAAACAAAAGTGAAAGGACACCAACATCTTTTAACCCCTCTGAGTGTCAATATTATAACACATTTATTTACATTATAAAGCCGGATTCGTCCATATCAATTTTAGCGATCGCTTCAATGCCGATATCAGAGGTTTACTTTCCATAAAAATGGAATAGGGCTTCCTATCCCCTTGTCCATCATTTGAGGGGGCCCTAAATGTAAAATGTACACACATTTGCCTTTTAACTTGTATTTAGAGCAGCGTTCTTGAACGGCCGTACCGTGCTGAAAACACCGGTTCTCGTTAGATCACCGAAGTCAAGCAGCATCGGGCGCGGTTAGTACTTGGTGGGTGACCACCTCGGAACACCGCGTGCTGTTGGCCATCTCGGGTGCGGTATCCCCGTGGTTTGCGCGCTAGATTTGCACGCTACCACAAATGCCGCCGTGTTCATGCGGAGTACGATCACGTTAAACATGTGGGTCCGTAAGTCCTTCCGAGAGGTTGGTGGTAGGGGAAGGAGGGTACGGTCCCTGTGGATGCCTCCCCCACTGGGTTCCGGTCTAAATTGGGTGGCACTTCCCGGCCGTCCATACAGTTACCTTACACCTTTCTGGTAGGTCGGACGGTCTGGGTCTCAACAACAACACATTTGCCTTATTACAAAAATGAGCTGGGTCAGTATTTTAGGGTTCACCTATGAATTTTAATATTATAATAGTCCTTAATAATGTAATTTTCTTTCAAAATGGAAACAGAAGGGCCCTAAAATATTTGTCTTCATAATGTCATAACATTCTATTTTCAGTAAAGAGGGTCGCGATGTACATTCTTTTTATAAATACTATCATGATTTTAGTTATAAAATATGCACTAGTTTGTTGCCTTTATCCCAAGTTTTTGGGTGATTTTATCTTACAGTTAACTTATTTTGAGTTGGAACTTTCTATTGACTAGTAGAAAAATAATTTACTGGAGCTCACCTGGATGTTTTCTCTTAATAAATATTATATCGATTTCCATATACAATAATTATATCAATTCTTTATATTGTTATTAACATATTCTCTGGAATCGTGGATGTACACGCAGAATGAGTACAAGTTTCTGGATAACTAACGTTTATTCAGAAGCACAATGTAAACTGTATTAATATACAGACAGACATCACTTAAATGCTCCAATAATTTTACAAAATAATCGATATTTTTCTCAAAATATTTACGATAAATAATTTCACAAAAACACAGCTCCGACCGTCCAAACAGCTGTTCTTGTCATTGGATGAGTCGGACGGCCTGGGTCTTCCACAAAACAACAGCTACTATTTTCAAAACATTGACAAAGTCACAGTTCAGTATATATAGTATCTTATCAACTGAACTCCCACTGAGTGATTGCTCCTTTTATAGTCTCTCAATAGAAACTTCTGGAATTCTCCATCATCACGTGGAGTAATCGTTATTTCGGGGTGCTTCTCGATGATTCAGGAAGTCGTCAAATGGATAAATCGCCAAATCTGGAAACCCATCTTCGGACTCAGAATTCAGGCAAGTGGAAATCCTAGAGTGACGTCATAGGAAAGAATGCCCTAACCGGAGTCTTTTCTTTTGAGAACCAGACAGAGAAAACACTCTAATGGCGCCGTCTAGTCTGAAAGAAAAGAGGAACAACTTTAGAAAAAAAGGGAATATTATATCTTCGGTCCAATATACATAACGCGTTAGGCATTGATTTAAAAATAATTCATTTGTAAACTAAGTGAAAAAATGTGTTAAATTTTCAAAATATGAGACAAAAGGTGGTAAGTGAGTTTTATGCTCTCCTCTCTCCTTAGCCTCGTCCATACCTACAACGGATATTCAATGAGTTATAAATTGTGCAACATCTTCTATAAAATAGAAAATTGTTCAGTCAAAGAAGTTTTAAAAAATTTTGAACGACACTAATAGTTTAAAATCTCCTGAGTACTTTCATTTTATCAATATTTTACTTTTGTTTATTCAGAGATGACAGATCCAAGAGAAACAGATATTAAGACTATTAACGCAATTAAACCATCAACAGTTTAATTAAATTTTAAGGCTTTATAATGTTTCTTTTTAAATCTCCTTGAAAATATATTAAGTAACTTTTCAAAATTGAATGACAGGAAAATTATGTGCACTCTTTATTTCTTGAATATTTCTTTCATTTAACATATTTCAAACAAATATGACTTTTTTACAAAATATTATTCATTAGAAATATTAGTATATTTCATAAGTTACTTTAAGTGAAATGATATTTATTAGGTAAGTATTAAAACCATGTGGGCACTTTGCTTTATATCTGGCCTGATTCTTGAATTTTAAAGAATAATTCCTTTAAAGTGGCGTGGTAACTAAGTGCATTTTTAAATTTACAGTTCGGTTATTCAAATTAAATACAAAAAAAAATGTCAAATTAATTTCTATGGATATTTTTAATTTGAGATGGAAATTCGAGTTGCAGTGCTATGTTGTAAAGAGATAAGAAGAAGAGTAAAAATGATGCCATGTAGTTTCCCCAAACTAGCATTAACGGCCTTCGAACATTTTTAAATATTTTGGAAAAGTTTAAGATCTCAAAATTAAATTCTCAAGACATATGTTTTTATTCGAAGATTTTTAATACAGTTACTAAGTTTGGAAGTTTAAAAAGACTTACTTTTACAATTTCTGAAATACATGGTATGGCAATTACTATGAAAATATACAGGGTGTATATAAACTGATGGTCAGAACTATAAGGGGTTATAGAACTCACCAGAACAAACAGCTTTCACAATACAATGTGGGGTCGGAAAGCAACCGCCGATCCGCGAGAGGAAGCGCTTTCTCTGGGAGTGGATGAAACGTCGCGTCAAAATAGAGTGAAGTGAAGGCGAATACAGTGAAGACGAATAATGATAATTTATTGACGAAATGTTTAGAACAAATGCTCAAATGAACGACCACCAACTGCGAGACAGGCGTCACAGCGGCGACGGAGTTAATCGCGTACACTTTGGAAGATTTCTAGCATTTCAAGAACTTCTGCAGCTGCGACGCTAATTCGGGCGACAAGATCCTCTGATGACTCGATGGGCGTTTCGTAAACGACGTTTTTTAGCTGTCCTCTGAGGAAAAAATCCAGGCAGGATGATAGATCGGTAGATCTAGGAGGCCACGCGACGGAATCATCACCGTCAATCCATCTGTTTGGAAAGGCAATGTCCAGGTAGTTCCGCACAATCCTGGAGCATTGTGTTGGCGTTCCGTCGTACTGGAACAACATAGCCACTGCTGGTACAACACGTAGTAAATATGGCAGCACCTGCTGGAGGAAGGTGAGGTACTTCTGTCCGTCTAGGCCAGTGATATTCAAACTGTGTTCCGCAGAACCCCGGGGTTCCGCTAAACGTTTTCAGGGGTTCCGCGACTTTTTTAATAAAATTTTAGATTTTTGTTATGAGATTTTATAACACTTTTATTAAATTTTTTGTTATTCAAAAATTTAGATAATTGATAAATGCGTTTGCAAATAACAACAATTAAGCCTGATTTTCAAAAGTTGTGTAACAAGACGCAAGCGCATTCAAGTCATTAAATTTAGTTACGTCTAGTATTACTTCTGAATTAGATATATTCCGAATTTTGTATTTTCTTGCATTTATGCCTACAAATATGCTTGTATGTTTCACTGCAGTGGCGGCTTTTTAGAGCCGGCAAATTCACCTCAGCTGTATTCAATAAAAAATCTGAATAACATGTTTTTAATAATTTATTTTTGTATTTAGAGTTTGGTTTTATGATTATAATGGTCAAAATTAATTTCCAGTCTTCGGTAGTTAATTTTTGTAAATGTAGCTTCAAAACTTTTTTGCGGAGGGAGAGGGGGCATCGAGATTTTCTGTTACGTCACTATGCTTAAAGTCACTATGCTTAAAGTCTTTACGTCACTATGCTTACGGGGCATATTTTTTGTACTAGTGTTACAAAAAAATTTTTTTTTAAGCGTAGGGTTCCGAAGGCGTTAGAAGTTTGAAGACCACTGATCTAGGCGGTCTGGTAACTGATACGGGCCAATTAATTGGTCGTGGATAATCCTTGCCCACACATTCACGGAGAACCTTTGCTGGTGACATCTGGAACGTGTAGCATGCGGATTTATTGTGTTTTCCATTTTGACGCGGCGTTTCATCCACTGCAGAGAAAACTCCCTCTCGTGGCTCGCCGGTTGCTTTCCGACCCCACATTGTATTGTGAAAGTTGTTTGTTTTGGTGAGTTCTATAATCCCTTACAGTTCCGACCATCAGTTTATATACACCCTGTATTTTAAAACATATACAACAAAAGTCATCACTAATATAAGGTTTTACTTTTTACTGTGACAAACATCCAGAAGTTCATATAGACAGAATTTAAAATTACAGATAAAGTTTAAAATTCATTTTTATCACTTACGCAAGGTTATTAACTGATAATGCAATTTAGTTCTAGATTTTTTCTTAAGGTAGTCAGTGAAATATTTGGTAGCCTTTGACGTATTCGTCCTTGCGTTATAGTGTCCACACACATACAGACAGGCATCTTTTCAAAAGTATTCGAAATGATTTCAGGAGGTTTACAGAATTTATTTTGGGGAAACATAACTTTTATCAAAACTAGTTTTAGGAAATAAAAAATCTGATGTGAGTAGCATATGACTGTCTGTATAGACTTAAATTCATTTTCGTTTTACTTTATTAATAAATCATTAAATTGTGTTTAATTGCACTAAATAACACGAATAATTAATTACAATTATACTGAATTTACATTTTTAATTCAGCTTTCGTTTTCATTTGGTAACTGGACTTATTCTCAAAACCGGCGTAGCAAAAATACGAAATAAATAAAATATCTCGAGGACGGATAGTCCAAGAGTAGTGGGGACAGTCTTATTCTTTTCATTGTCAAAAATTACATACAAAACAAGCATTTAATTGGTGCATTTGAGCATACGTAGTCTTTTATTTTAGATTTTGACGATTTTTGTGGGTCATTTTGTAAGAATCAAGTTCTTTATTATTTTTCTGAATAGTACTAAAATATAATCAGCACCAGGGTATCCTGCAGGTGACTTATCTACCGAATTTTGTGAAATTTGGTCAATTAGAGTTTTAGCTAGAGTGAATACATGAGATTTTTGAGGGGTATTTTGCAAAAAAAGGCGGGTTCTTTTATCTCGAACTGTCACCAGCAGAGTTACATATAAGTGACTTATCTATAAAATTTTATGAAATTTGATCCATTAGTTTTGAAGTTAGAGTGGGTTCATACATTGTACAGACACGCAGACAATCAGACACACACACATAGACGTCTCGCTAAAAATAGTTTTTTGTATTCTAGAGGTCTCAAAACGCGTAGATCTATCAAAAACTTGAGTTGCGATTTTCGACATGGTTCCAATACTTTCCCTATATATTACCATATATTGGAGGGAAAGTGAAATCACATATTTCATCTCAGCTGTTTCTATACCGTGTATTGCAGGGGAAGTAAAGTCATAAATTTCATTGCATCTGTTTGGATACCATGTATTGCACGGAAAGTAAAATCATATATTTCATTGCAGCTGTTTGGATGCCATGTACTGCAGGGAAAGTAAAATCATAAATTTCATCGTAGCTGTTTGGATACCATGTATTGCAGGGAAAATAAAATCATATATTTCATCGTAACTGTTTGGATACTGCTAGTGAAAGGGCAAAAAATAAAAGCAATTGGTAAAATTCGGTTCTGTCAAAGTTGGACTATCTTTAAAGAAACCAATATTGACCTTTTAGGAATTTTATTGTGTTGACTTAAAGGATAGTGTTTCGCAGGGATTTTCTCTTTATCGAGTTGACATACCCCTTCGAAATTTCCGACTTAACGTATTCTTTCAGAGAGAAATCCTTACATATTGATTTCTGCCCAATTCAGTGTGCTGTCACAGTGAAATAGCTTGATTTGAAGCAGGAATGGGGTTGCTTGCAGATTAAAAGACACGTTTGATTCATGTATTACTTTGATGTAGATGTGTTTGGTATACGGGAGTTAGAGGGATTAAGATTTTGAGTTAAAGAACTAGTTTATGGGTATGCTTTATGCTACAATTCAAGATTTGAAGTAGATTTTTAAAATATTTTACAATAAATAAGGAGAAACGTTCAATCGTGGTAAAATAGCAGATTTTGATCGAAAAGTCATGCAGGTTAAATTTTAAAATTATATAATGTATTAAGAAATTGAAATAGTAGAATTTTACTCAGATAAACCGGACAAATATAGCCTTAAACATATATCAGAAATATTGTTTGTATTTTTATTTTCCCGCGCAATATATGGTAAGGTATAGGGGTAGTATTGGAATCATATCGAAAATCGCAACTCGAGTTTTTGCCGGATCGATACGTTTTAGGATCTTTAGAATACGAAAACACTATTTTAGCGTGTCGTCTGTGTGTGTGTGTGTCTGACTGTCTGTACAATGTATGTATCCACTCTAACTTAAAAACTAATTGACCGAATTTCATAAATTTTTTTTAGGTATGATACTTGTGGGTGACCCTGGTGCCGAGTAGAGTTTGGGACGGTTCGGGATAAAGAACCTGCTTTTGTTTGCGAAATGGCCCGCAAAATGAGCCTATCTGTCTGTCTGTGTATCCATTCTAGCTGAAAAACTAATTGACCAAATTTCACAAAAGTTGGTAGATATATCACTTGGTGGTTAATCTGGTGCTGATTATATTTTTGTATGATTCGGAAAATATGCACCTGCCTTTTTTTTCCGAAATTGCTTTCAAAAATTCATAAATCTAAAAATAAAAGTCTATGCTCAACTATATCAATTAAATACTTATTTTATGAGTACTTTTTAACTATGAATAGAATAAGACTATCCCAATCACTCTAGGACTAGCCGTTCTCAAGATATTTTAGTTTCTTCACATTTTCGCTACGCCACCTTTGAAAATAAGTCCAGTTATCAAATGAAAACGGAAAATGAATTAAATATGCAAATTCAGTGTTATTTAAAATAATTACGGCGGCTATTTTGTGCAATTAAACTCAATTTAATGAATTATTGAAGAAATAAAGAGAACATGAATATGAGTTTGTAGGGAAAGTCATGTGCTGCCCACATCAGATTTTTATCTTTGCAACAAATTCTCTGTAAGATAATTTCCAAGGAGCTCTATAAGACATTAACTTTACAAATTCCGTAAAATATTAACTTTAAATAAATTTTGAAAAACATAAAAAAATCTGATGTGGGCAGCACATGAATTTCAACGCAGACTTATATTCACGTTATCTTTATTTTAATTCGATTTAATTCACTCTTAATTCAATATTCATTCTTATTTGGTAACTGGACTTATTTTCAAAGGCGGCATAGCGAAAATACGAAAAAAATAAAATATCTCGGGAACGGCCAGTTCCAGTGTTGAAGGCCCAGACCACACCGCCAGGTCTTATTCTTTTTACCGTTATAACTTAAGTATAGAATAAGCATTTAATTGATATGTTTGATAATACGCAGTTTTTTATTTTAGATTTTTACGATTTTTGTGGTCCATTTCACAAAAAAAGGCCGGGTTCTTTTTACCCGAATAGTACCAAAAACTGTACAGCATCAGGGTCACTCACAAGTGACTTACCTACCGAATTTTATGAAAGTCGGTCCATTAGCTTTTGAGTTAGAGTGGATACATACATTGCGCAGACAGACACACAGACAGATAGACAGGCAGACAGACACACAAACAGACGCATAGACAGACAGACAGACACAGTCAGACAGACAGACAGACACACAAACAGACATACACACTGACGACACGCTAAAAATATTTTTTTGTATTTTAGGGGTTCCAAAACGTGTAGATCCGTCGAAAACTCGAGTTGCGATTTTCGGTATGATTCCAATACTTTCCCTACACATTACCATGTATTGCAGGGAAAATAAAATCCGTCACATCTCGGCTTCTAATTATATTAAAGCTTGGTTTTAAAGACTATACTTTTTGCCTTGAGCTAACAAAGGTCGAATAATGGCTCAGAGAACGAAGACATTCTTAGAGGCGTATTTATTGAGCATTACGCTCATGCGGAGTGCATACTAGAGTTATATGGGCAGATTGCATGCACTTATGCAGCGCGGGGGGGGGAGGGGTATTATACTTCTTAGCCTGGGCTAACACAGGCGTGTTTAGGTACTCAGTTATGGCGTATTACACCCGCGCAGCAGGTGTACCCAGATTGTGTAGCAATCACCGACTTAGTCAGTGGCTATTGGAAAAGAGATAGCTAGTGCGACATTTATTATAAGAAAGCTATTGCAATTTAAGTGTTTCTTAATAGAGCAACCTGGCAGAAAACGGTAGATCAATCATAATCGAAGACAATATCTGTTCGTCTGCCCTTTTCTCCGCATATTTGTGTGTTAGTGGCTTAGCGGAAAATCCAAGTTACAGACAGTACGAATTTCAGTACAGGGTTACCTCAGGCTCTCCGTCTTGAATCTTTGAGAGATTTTTTAAAAGTTCCAATCAGCTGAGTCATTTCATGGAATAAACGATTTTGAGTATTTTTCAAATAAATCTGTTATTCAGCAATCTAAAGTATTATTAAAGAGCTTCCATTTTAACATTATCAGATATATCAATTTTTCCAGCGAGCTTTAAATGAAATCTGTAATTATTAACTTTAAATAATTTTTAAGAACTTTAAAAACGATGCTCTCAATTACAAATTTTGTTTTAAATTAATTCATATACGATTTGAAGATTTGCACGATTTTAATCTTTTACGTGAATACTGAGCCATATTGAATAAAAACATTACTGACGCTATTTGTATCTGTTTAATGAATTATTGAGTGAGACTATAAAAGTTAACCTCCGCACTTCCGGTCATTCAGCTAGCGAGACATCACAATTGGAATGGGTTTCGGACTGCTATTGAAATCTCGTCACGACGAATGCGCCCTGGAATAATGACGATACATCGCCATATCTGGCAACCCTTGAACCGACAATCCTGTTATGAAAACCCTAGATTCACGTCGTAGGAATAGTTTCCTTCCTGTACGGTGTTTTTCCCTTCTAGGCCTCCAAAGAACTTCTAGTGAAGGCACTTTTCATGTTCGTAATAATACGCCAGAGCAGTTCTAGCTCACGCAGTAGTCGTAGCACACCGGGCGAGGGCGTCTTTAGGCACTTAATTAAGTGCAATAACAATTTACTTCAGCACATAGGCGCTAAATCTGATTTATACTAACTGATATCTTTAACTTAGTCGCTGAGTTAGGTAGAGATATATATCGCCGAATGGTTATAAGAATGAACCTCTTAACTGTTTATAATATATAGATCCTATCTTTGATGTAGTAACTGCTAAATCTCATTTATTGTGACTAGAAAGGATCTTTCATTGGTACATTTAACCAACTGTTTATGCAGTTATTTTCAAAGTAAATGTGTATTTAATTAGAATATACTTCTGTTGGCAAAAATAGCTGAATCGTGTTCGAATAAAAGAAATTCATGTAATATAATCAACGGTCTATTTTTGAACTCAAGTTGATTTAAATTCTTCCTTGTTCCTAAATTTAAAGTGATAAGCAATTGCATAATAAATTATTCTCAAATGAATTTTGTATATAAATGTTATCAACTGCTTTTTTAGCATTTTTACTTTTCTTATATACATAATGTGCAAGGAAAGTATTGAGACGGGGTCGAAAATTCGAATTCGAGTTTTCGACGGGAGAGCACGTTTCAAGCATCCCTGATCACGAATCGAATATTTTTGAAGTGATATCTATGTGTGTGTGTGCTTGTGTGTGTGTGATTGTGTGTGCTTGTGTGTGTGTGTGTGTGTGTGTGTGTGCTTGTGTGTGTGTGTGTGTGTGTGTGTGTGCTTGTGTGTGTGTGTGTGTGTCAGTGAGTCTGTGGAGACGATATCTCACGAACGAATGGAGCGATTCGAATGAAATTTGGTACAAAAATCACAATCCGTGAATACTGGAAGCCTATTGTTTTAAAACATAATCGAATATTCAGAATCCCCTAAGTTTTCGAGTGAAATTTTAAAAAAAACATCAAAAAATCAAAACCTTTAATGAAGTTACGCAAATAGACATTTCTTATGTATTTTTTCCTTAGAAAACGATCCACACAAACTTTAGAACGCTAGCATGAACCGTTCTCGAGATATTGTACATTTTTCAAATAAATTTATCAAAAAATCCCATGAATTAAAGAAAAATATTAACTATTAAGAAACATGTTTACTTTTCATATGTAATATCATGCGATAAATTGGGTGACATCATTCATTCTCGTGGATCTAACTCGTTTCATTCACGAGAAAAGATACTTTGAGTAATACTTTTCTATTTAAACGCCAATAGTCATTTATCCGCTGTAAGAGTAACTTATTTCCTCATCCATAACTCTTTTCGAGATTTTGGCGACGAATTTAGTGGAATGTCTTCAACTTAGCGACATTTTTAAATGTTGCCAAGTTAACGAAAATCTCGCCAAATGGATAAAAATGACGCTAAATGACGACTAATTGAAGAAAATTCAATATCTTGGAAAGAATATAAGTATCTACTATGTGAATAACATTTTTTTTAACTGTAAAAGTAGTAAATTCATTGTATCATATAAGGAAAGTCATGTGCTGCCCACATCAGATTTTTTCATTCATTTCTTGAGCAAAGGATGGAATTAAAAGCAATAAATCAACCACTGTCCAGACTAGCAACTAACGTGTTGACATTAAACGTGGTAGAGATTAAAATTAATTCATTTTTCATGTATTTATTATCTAAACGCCTTTAATATATAATCTTTGCATAGGAGTAGTATAAAGATACTCAAATATATATTTGTGTTACGAACAGTGTCTCAAAAACACATTGGATTTTGTAAATACTTGTGTATGTCAAGAAATTGTTTAAAATGGCTGCAAGTTTGAGGGGACAGTTTTACTGCATAAATAAAGCCTTCATTGTTTGAAAAATATTATTTCGATAATACAAACGTACTAAATAACATGATACAGAGCAAATTGGTTTGCATATTTACAGCTTTGTATAGAAACATATTTTTGAATTTATGAGGATTGTTAGACACTTGAAATGCAAACAACGAACATATAGCAATTGCGTTACGATCAAAACTTTTCTGTGAATATTTCCCGGGGAAATGTTTTGAAAAAGGATCATTTGTTAAGGGTCCGAATAGATTTTCAATAGGATTCATGCAGATTGGGTCTTGATTTCAAGGAATATGCTAATTTTCCTTATCCCCCGAAATTAGCATAATCCGGAAACTTCGCAGTTAAAAACGCTTATAAATGCCTTATATCAATAAGGGCACTTTAGCTTATGCTCATGCTTATGTTGCAAAGCAAGCTTGATTTAGCTATTGTCTTTGGTAGTTCAAATGGAGCATTGTATTTGTGTGGTGCAGGTTTTGGCATTGAGCGATGGTCATGTTCAAATATTAAAATTGGCAGTGGAGCCTTTGGAATATTATTCAGTAAAAGAAACCTACGAATGTACATCGTTGTTATGCCTTGTTCTAATCGTCCTGTGAATGAGCTCCACGAATTTGTTACCTTTTCACGGTCAGCGATATCAAGTCCCTGATGTCTTGCTTTTTCTTTTAATAACTTTTCCTGTTTATGTGAGAAATAAATTTAAGTTTTATTTTTACTTACCTTGAATTCTCCTTAAAGTCTTCACTCACGTAAACAGCGAAACTCTCTGCTGTAAGTGAAAGAAAACAGTCTCGCATTGTTAGGAAAATTGACTGAATAAATTGGCAATACTTTTTTAAAGTGGGATTGGCCATCTCTCCCGCACTTAACCTAATCATATGTGGAAGAATGTCTCAGAATATTGGTTTAGTTTTTAAAAACATGAAAACATGCAGTAAAAAAGTAACAGGGTGTTGGTCCACTTTTGGCCGAATTTATATCTTGCAAATTATAATTAATAAAATGTCCTTTAAAGTGACTTATTACACTAAATTGATAACATCACTCGGTTTCAAAGGTAATGTTAAACAGCAAGTTCACCCTACACTTGTCAAACTGAGATCGGTAACTGATCTTGAGTAACAAGTGAATGTTCCGGGTGAGTTGCTGATCTTACTTTGATAAGTAAGGGTTGACCTTCTTACTGGTCTTGAGAAAGATAGCTGTTCCTTGCCTTCGAAATCAGTTGATATTATTAATTTTATGTTGAATTTTGCTTTAATTGAAGTTGTATTAGTTATATTGCATTCGCAGCAGTTTGAGTTGTACGTATCTTGTGTCCTTTTTGACATGCTTTGTATGATATTTTTGGTAACAAGTTGCTGGTATAATTAAATCCTGCTTCACAATAATTGTGATAAGGCGAGACACGAATAATCAACAACTTTTTGTTTCTCACCTGATGTTCGCGTTCATCCCAATGTGCCTTTAGTGGACAAAAATTGACGACTTTGAATAAACAGCAATTTCAATTCCCACACTTCGATATTTAATTTCTTTGAAATTGCATTGAGAGGTAGCTAATGTAGTACCCTATAATAACACTTACGTGGCAATCAGTAAGTTCAAGGCGGTTTACCGTATACAGGGTTTCTAGGAAATTCCTTAAGCACTTTAACTTCGGTTCCTAATTGTATATATTATGTCTATCTATGGTAAAGTTCCCCATCGAATAAAATAGATTGCAGCCCCTTACCAGAGACATGAAGGAGTGTTATACAGGAACTTCGCAACAAAGCGAGCCAGAAAATGTTAGTTACAAAATTATTGAGCATTGTCTAATTAATGAGTATTGCCATCAGGAGTGTATATGTCGCGAAATGGAAGGCAATAAATACCCTCTATACCTCATCGCTTGCTAAATGCCGTATTATACGGTGACACCTGTAAAACTTCTCAAACTGCGTGATAATATTTTTTCTGACTTCAAATTACGTATTGTCTCTAATGAAGAATATTTGAACGGATTTTGTCGTAGATAAAGTGATGTAGAGGCACCAAATGTTGCATAAAGAAGGACTATTGGTGGTCGCTTATACCAAATGTGGCGTAAAAAAGGAGAGAAACACTAAATGTGGTGAAATAAATTAAATGTCAATATTCAGTTTTTAAATGATAATATTTATTTTGAAAGATGTTTTAAATAATATATCCGTGTGTATAATGACAATTACGTTCATTGCATGTGGTCGCAATAACTCTCCAAATTTATCTCGTAAGTGCGAGTCACCTTACCGTAGCTGTAAGGTAAACAATTTTGTCATTAAACACAAAGTTTATCTTTAAAATTATATATTTATTAATATAGTACTCAATTATTACAATACATTTTCGATTAATATTTTGTATAATAACCAGTAATTTAATCTTTTTGAGAATAGACCGCGTAAGGTCTAAATAACCTTTCCATTAATATTTCCTTCAGTTTGTATTTTAATTTATGTTTACTTAAACTAACTGGTTCGGTTGATAGACCAATCGCCGAGCTAATAAGCATTTTCTGCGTTCCTAAGGTAGAATAGGAATAAGTTTCGGATCGTGAGAGTTTCAGTGGGTTCTGAGTAGAAGGGTTCTTTGAGAGTTTCAGAGGAAGAAAGGAGGAAGGATAGGTTGAAGGTTGAATGATTCGAGTAAGAATTTGATTTGAAGGAGTTCAGAATGTGGCCGCAGCATAGTGGAAGAAAATCCATTTCGATACAACGATGACTAGGAAGAGTAGAGTATCCGGGTTTTTGGCCGCAATACGAGGCGAGGTAAAAGAAATATAGTGGCAAGCATCAAAGCTTTGTAAATGCGTATCCATGTAAGCTTTATCCCCATACCACGTAAAGTTATAGTATATATGATGTATTTGTATTACCATTATAGCCGTGATAAATACAAGTCGTTAGTAATGTATCCAGTTTAGAAATACAGCAGATGTTGTAGTAAGAATTGCAATTGAAAGGTGTTTACGTTCAGGATTAAAATTGATAAGTGCGTATATAGTATATTACTGTATTACGAATGTTATGTTCTAGAAGGGGGCCAAAGCTCTTTCCAATGGCACCCGAACAAACGTAAAAGACGATAAACACAGGAAAATTGCATTTCATAAAAAAATGCTTAAAGGAGAGTCATAGAAAATATTGTGGAGCAACTGATCGCAAAGTTAGCGATGTCGCTGAAGACAGAGTTTAGTTTTAGTGGAAAAGGATCAGCCAAAACATATGAGAAAACTTCGAAATGTTTTTTCAAGAAGGATCGGGAAGTGACGAATAAAATTTAGTCGTGGTAGGAGATACGTTAAACGACGGGGCTAGGCAGTGGTAGAATATTATAGCTGAAAAAAGGTGTAAAACATGGGTTAAACATAGAGAGAAAATAGAAAGAAATTTTACAGAAATATAGAACAAAGTGGAGTTGGAAACAGAGTTGTATCATGTAAAACAACAGCCGTCAGAATCCGTGAAGAAATTTTTAATGAAGAAAGCCGAATTGAATGAGAAGTTAAAATTATAAATAAGTTAGGAAGGCATGATTGAGCTAATCTGAGACAGCGAGAACACAAGTTCAAGAATTTTTCTTTGCAGAGTGCCGAGAACTGTTGATGAGTTTCATGAAGTAGCAAGTAATTACGATGCACAACATGCCATCAAAAAGAGGGAAGTAAACATATATAATTAACATCAAGGATTTAGAAGCCAACAAAGTTCACAAGAAGGTCCAAATAACAGACATGGGCAATCAAGAATGATGGAATCACAGGACATCCAAAGATATGCATTGTAAGAAAGAGTTATGAGCAAGATTTTGTCATAATTAATGTAACACATTTTGCACTACAAATTATATTTTTTTATCTGAAATTAATTTATAAATAAGAAGGCATGCTTCATTAGAGAGTCTTACACTAATTAATAATATTGATTGTGAAATGTACGTAGACTGCATGTGCTCAGGGATATCAGGAGAGAAAAAGCTGTAAGCGGGCGGATAGTAGGGAATCATTTACATAATTTTAAGCAAATTTCATTCCGATAATTATGAAACAAGTAGAACTAAACACTAAGAAATATGTATGTATGAGAAAGACGAGTGGAGACTTAGTCTCCAGATTGTTGGTAACCAGCAAATACTGAACTTTAAAAGACGCTTGAGCGCAGACGCTCTGCGTATAGCTGGTACTAATTATAATACAAATGCATCAAAACAATATATATAATATGAATGTAGAAGATAATCGAGTGGAGCTTTTAATATTATTTTTCTTCGATACATGTTAAAAATAAAAATACTTATTAGTGTTTTTAACACTTTACAACAAAGTTTAAAAGTGTTTATGACATTGTTCATTCATTCTGTCTGTCTGTCTGTCCGTTAGCACGATAGCTGCCGTAAAAATGACTTAATCAAAATGAAATTTTAGTATGTTGTTCAGACGGTCTGCAGGACCTATGGGAATATAAATGAATAATATCACCCAATTAGTTTTGGATTGAACCCTTGTTGAAAAAATGAAATACATTGAGCCCTATGGGACCTTATTTTTCAAACATTTTTAAGCGGATTTAAAATTCACAAATTGCTTCGAAATTTTTAGGTAATATTTAAATTGTTCCATAAAATATATAACAAAAAATTCAGCGAAATATATTCAGTAGTTTTTTAAATAAAAATTAAAATAATAATAACACCTCTTATATGAAACGATCACGTGACCATGATATGAAAGTATCACGTGATCCACTTCAAAATGATATATGGCATCCATCTTGTCTCAAAATCATGATTTTTAAAGTTCTTTTTATTTCATATTGAGTGTTGTATCCGTCTTAAAACCACTTTATTTTGGTTTAAATTCTGTGCATCTACATACTAAAACAACGCAATTACAATATATATGAGTTTAAATGGTCATCCAAATTCGATTATTTCCACAAGGAAGCATATTTTTCACTTATGTAAAATGTAAACAGCAAAATATGTAGGATGAGTTGTATAGAAATTGCTGTATTTTTTTAACGCAAAAGAATTTAGCTCATGGAGTCTGCATAACTGATATGAAAGAAATATTCATTGACTTTACCGCGAGAAGGACGATTTTTTGCGATGAAGTTTTAAGCATAGAGTTAAATTACTTGTAGCTCCATGGTCTTAATTTTTAAATAAAATAAATTATTATAGTATTGTGATGAATGACATGAATGACATGAATGGGAAATTATTTATGAATGAAATGCTGCTTTTTTAGAGAGAGCCAGGCGTGTTATTTTTTCTATGACGTCATTTTAATGAATTTCAGTGGTTTTCGATGAAGTTTTCAAATATAATAAATTATCGTAGTATTATGATAATTCTAAAATTATTACCGAGTAATATATCACATTTTAGAGATGTTTAAACCAGGCAATTTATATTTCAATGCCGTCATTTGAATGAAGTTCATTTTTTTCGATGAATGTTTAAGTTTTCAAATATAATAAATCAATGTAGTATTGTGATAAGTTTTAAAATATTACCGAGGAATGTATTGCATTTTAGACATGTTTAAATAAAATTGCATTGAAGTTGGAAAGTGTCATAATCAATGCTTTAAGCATGATTGATCTTTCTTGTTTAAATAATAAAATATAATACCAATCCTACCAATTAGCATACTCTAGGTGTCAGAATGCTCTCTTGGGCAATTGCAAAAACAAAACAACTTTTCAACATCCTGTATTCGCCAGTCTTGATGAATCGCAGATTTTTCTCGTTCTTTCCCACCGAGTCCCATTTAAATATCATCGATTCTAACGAATTCTTTCAACACAGTGTCCTTAAATATTGACTTTTCTGTCAGACTCAGTGTTTATCGAGTGAATTAGATTTGGGGAGGATGGTCGTGCTAGTGAGCAAGGAACTTTTTCTTCCTATTATTTAGGATTGATGTTTGATGAAATTTAATCAATGTTCAGAAGTTTGACATAATGATAAAACTTTTGAGACAAAATCTTGCAAAAGACTATATAATACTATCTAATCATTGTTATGTAATGCTATAAAGATTGAATTTCTATTCTTATTGCAAATGTTTTATGGTGTTAAAAGCCATTAAAGCATATATATTTCCTTTGTATGTATTAATTTAAGTACCCTTTCCTTTCGTGAATATTTGGAAATAAATTATCATATTAAAGTGAAGTCTATGATCTAGAAATATGCTCAACGTATTAAAACAAATATTGAATTTTTAATTATTTGAAAACGAATTCGAAAATTGAGACAAAATATCATATTTTTTGAAAGAAACCCACAGAAGATTTTTCAGTTTTTACCAAGACGATCACTGTGTTCAGGGATCCTATCGCACCAAAAAGTCTACGCTTCTCAAGAGTCAAGTAGAAGAAAGATGATTCAAAGAATTTTATTCAATCTGAATTCAGGAGTAACAAGTTCAAGAGGTCTATTTTTCAATTCACTTTATTCTAATGAAAAAGTTGAAGAATCGAGAAGAGTTACGTTGTAGATTAGAAGTCAGGAGGACTATTCTTCAATTCACTTTTTACTTTCCTTATATACATAATGTATAAGGAAAGTATTGTGACAGGGTCGAAAATTCGAATTCGAGTTTTCGACGGGAGAACACGTTTCAAGCATCCCTGATCACGAATCAAACATGTTTGACGTGATGTGTGTGTGTGTGTGTGTGTGTGTGTGTGTGAAAGTATGCGTGTGTGTGTGTGTGAGTGTGTGTGTGAAAGTATGCGTGTGTGTGTGTGTGAGTGTGTGTGTGTGTCAGTGAGACTGTGGAGACGATAACTGACGAACGAACGGACCGATTCGAACCAAATTTGGTACAAAAATCACAATCCGTAAATACTGGAAGCTTATTGTTTTTATACGCAATCGAATGTTCACAACCCCCTAAATTTTCGAATAAAATTTTGAAAAAATCGTCAAAAAATCAAAACCACTAATAAAGTTACGCAAATAGACATTTCTTATGTAATTTTTCATTAGGAAACGATTGGCATAAATTTTAGAAGGCTAACATAAACCGTTCTCGAGATATTGCACATTTTTCAAAAAAATTATCAAAAAGTCATATAAAATAAAAAAAAATATTTCCCATTGAGAAACATGTTCACTTTTCATATATACCATACGATAAATTTTGTGACATCATTCTCGTGTATCTAGCTCGTTCCATTCATGGAAAAAGATACTTTGAGTAATACTTTTGTATTTGAACGCCAATAGTCATTTGTCTGCTGTAAGAATAACTTATTGGCGAGATTTTGGCGACGAATTTGGCGGAATGTCGCCAACTTGGCGACTTTTTGTTGCCAAATTAATGAAAATCTCGCCAAATGGATAAAAATGACGCTAAATCAATGAAAATGACGACTAATTGCCGAAAATTCAATATCTTGGAAAGAATATTAGTATCTACTATAAGAAAAACCTATTTTTTTAACTGTAAAAGTAGTAAATTCATTACATTATATAAGGAAAGTCATGTGTTGCCCACATCAGATTTTTTTTATTATTCTTATGAAAAAGAAGAAGAATGAAGTAGGGGTTACGTTGTAAATTGGAAAGGAATTAATTTGAAAAATATATTTTCTAAAGTTATTTCATTAGACTTCTGTTGCGGGTTGTGAAAGCTGCGAAAAGAAGAAGATCTGGTTGATAAAGGTTTGATTCTCGATGAATCTGTTAACAGCGGATTGCCAATTTAGCACATAGTTGGGAAACACCAGCTATAGGAGAGACTTTGAAAGATCACTTGTTTTAGGCATTCGGGCTTCACAGAATATATTGTTTTTCACCCAGACCACCCGACCCCGGAATGCAAGTTTACTGTTTGAACCTTCAGATGGTGCCACCAAATTTAAACTGGAACTCAATAGGAGTGGTAACCAAAGGGACCATACAATACTTACCCTAACCGGTCAATTCCCGGTTGAACTTTCGGATCTACTGATTTAACGATCCCATACATACTTCACGTAGACAGAGATAATTTTGAGCGGCATTTTAAATCGAACCCATGTCTTCCGTGGGAGATTCCAACGCCTTAACCACTGTACTGCCTCACAAGATATGTTGTTGAATACACAATATATATCTCGTAGAATCGTTGTGCACTGCTCGAAGGCCCAGAATGCATTTTTTAATTATTTTTTCTTTTAGTCCGGTTTTAGTATTCGTGATAAATGGGCTTTGCCATGGTTATCCTTAGCCTAATTTCTACACACGTAGCGAGTTGTAAACCGGGCAAATAGGGATCATTTTTACTCAAATAGTTTTTAATTAATTTTCTTTGAATGTCAACAGCTATCTGCGGAAAATTTAATTTCGCATATTAGGAAAGATAAATTATTGTTTTCCGGAAAATATTTTCCACATTATTAAAATTTACCAATCATCCAAATGCGCGTTTGGATAATATAAAAAAACAGAATCATTTGGAATCATCCTTGATTGGCGAGTCCTGATGAACAGCAGATCAGATTTTTACTCGTTTCCACTCACGTTCCATTTAAATATCATTGATTTTAACGAACAATTTCAACACGTTGTCCTTAAGTATTGACTTTCTTGTCAGGCTCGGTGTTTATCGAGTGAATTAAATTTTGGGGAGATTGGTCGTGTCTGTGAGCAGGGAAGTTTTTGTAATTTTATCATTTAGAACTGATGTTTGATTAAACTAAATGAATGTTAGAGTTAGGAAGTGAAATGGAATAACAAAGTACCTTCGAAACAAAATAGGACAAAAAACTATATAATATGATGATTTACTTTGTATTGAGGTAGTAAACTATAGCAACTTAAACTGCATAAACTTAAACTACTTAAATTTCAATGTATATTACAATACTTTTGTGCTCAAATTAAATTAATTCTAATTTTTTACATTCCCTGCAATACATGGTAATGTATAGGGAAAGTATTGGAATCATGTCGAAAATCGCAACTCGAGTTTTCGACGGATCTACACGTTTCGAGACCTCTAGAATACGAAAAAACCATTTTTAGCGTGACGTCTGTGTGTGTGTCTGTGTGTGTGTCTGTGTGTCTGTCTGTGCAGATTTTGTATCCACTCTAACTATAAAACAAATGGACCGAATTTCACAAAATTTTGTAGGTAAGTCACTTGTGGGCGGGACTGGTGCTGATTAGTTTTGGGTACGATTCGGAATAAAAGAACCCGCCTTTTTGTGAAATGGCCCGCAAAAGATTTTATCCATTGTAGCTAAAAAACTAATGGACCGAATTTCACAAAATTCGGTAGATGAGTCACGTATAGGTCACCCTGGTGCTGATTAGATTTTCGTACGATTCAGGAAAAAATAACCTGCCATTTTTTGCAGAATGGCCCGCAAAAATTATCAAAATCTAAACTAAAAAGCTACGTATGCTCAAATATATCTATTAAATGCTTGTTTAATGCGTAATTTTTAACGAAGAAAAGAATAAGACCAACCCCATTACACTAGGACTAGCCGTTCTCGAGATATATTAGTTTTTTTCGTATTTTACCACGCCACCTTTGAAAATAAGTCCAGTTATCAAATGAGAACGAAAATTGAATTAAAAGTGAATTAACTTTAATTGAAATAAATAGAACGTGAATATAATTCTGCAGGGAAAGTCATGTGCTGCCCACATCAGATTTTTTACTTTCCCTGCAATACATGGTAATGTATAGGGAAAGTATTGGAATCATGCCGAAAATCGCAACTCGAGTTTTCGACGGATCTACACGTTTCGAGACCTCTAGAATACGAAAAAACCATTTTTAGCGTGACATCTGTGTGTGTGTGTCTGTCTGCCTGTCTGTGTGTCTGTGCGTCTGTCTGTGTGTCTGTCTGTGCAGATTTTGTATCCACTCTAACTAAAAAACTAATGGACCAAATTTCATAAAATTTGGTAGGTAAATCACTTGTGGGCGAGTCTAGAGCTGATTAGTTTTGAATGCGATTCGGGGTAAAAGAACCCGCCTTTTTTTTGCGAAATGGCCCGCAAAAGCTTGTATCCAATCTAGCTGTAAAACTAATGGACCGAATTTCATAAAATTTGGTAAGTCACTTGACCCTGGTGCTGGGTATGACCCTGGTGCTGATTAGTTTTTGGTATGATTCGTAAAAACAGAACCCGCCTTTTTTTGCGAAATGGCCCGTAAAAATTTTATGTATCCACTCTAGCTAGAATACTAATTAGCCAAATGTCACAAAATTTGGTAGATAAGTAACTTGTATGATATTCTGGTGCTGATTAGATTTTGGTATAAATCCAGAAAGAACAATCTGCCTTCTTTTACGAAATAACCCAAAAAATTCATGTATCCACCCTAGCTAAAATACTAATTGACCAAATTTCACAAAATTTGGCAGATAAGTTACTTGTGGGACACTCTGGTGCTCCATAAATTTTGGTTCGATTCGGAAAAGAACAACCTGCCCTCTTTTTTTACGAAATGGCCCGCAAAAAGTTCATGTATTCACCCTAGCTAAATATGCAAGTGCTTGCATTAGCTATATATGTATTTTTATATGCAATTTTTGACAAGGAAAACAATATAACACACTCCATTATACTTTAGAACTAGCCGTTCTCAAGGTATTTGAGATTTCTTGCATTTTTGTTACCCCGCTATCTGAAAAATGTTCAGTTACCAAATAAAAACAAAAATTGAATTAAAAAATGCAAATTTAGTGTTATTTGATGCAATTAAACTCAATCTAATGAATTATTAAAGAAATAATGAAAATATGAATTCAAGTCTGCAGGGAAAGTCATGTGCTGCCCACATAAGATTTTTACTTTCCCTGCAATACATGGTAATGTATAGGGAAAGTATTGGAATCATGCCGAAAATCGCAACTCGAGTTTTCGACGGATCCACACGTTTCGAGATCTCTAGAATACGAAAAAACCATTTTTAGCGTGACGTCTGTGTGTGTGTGTCTGTCTGTCTGTGTGTCTCTCTGTGTATCTCTCTGTGTGTCTGTCTGTGTGTCTGTCTGTGTAGATTTTGTATCCACTCTAACTAAAAAACTAATACTCCGAATTTCACAAAATGTGGTAGGTAAGTCACTTGAGGGCGAGTCTGATGCTGATTAGTTTTGGGTACGATTTGGGATAAAAGAACCCGCCTTTTTTTTGCGAAATGGCCCGCAAAAGACTGTATCCACTCTAGCTGAAAAACTAATGGACCGAATTTCACAAAATTCGGTAGATGAGTCACGTATAGGTCACCCTGGTGCTGATTAGATTTTGGTATGATTCAGAAAAAAATAACCTGCCTTTTTTTGCAGAATGGCCCACAAAAATTGTCAAAATCTAAACTAAAAAGCTACGCATGTTCAAATATATCCATTAAATGCTTGTTTAATACATAATTTTTAACGAAGAAAAGAATAAGACCAACCCCATTACACTAGGACTAGCCGTTCTCGAGATATATTAGTTCTTTTCGTATTTTCTCCATGCCACCTTTGAAAATAAGTCCAGTTATCAAATGAGAACGAAAATTGAATTAAAAGTGAATCAAATTTAATTGAAATAAAGAGAACGTGGATATAAGTCTGCAGGGAAAGTCATGTGCTGCCCACATCAGATTTTTACTTTCCCTGCAATACATGGTAATAGGGAAAGTATTGGAATCATATCGAAAATCGCAACTCGAGTTTTCGACGGATCTACACGTTTCTAAACCTCTAGAATACGAAAAAACTATTTCTAGCGTGACGTCTGTGTGTGTGTCTGTGTATCTGTGTGTCTGTGTGTCTGTCTGTCTCTGTGTCTGTGTGTCTGTCTGTCTGTGCAGATTTTGTATCCACTCTAACTAAAAAACTAATGGACCGAATTTCACAAAATTTGGTAGATAAGTAACTCGTGAGCGAGTCTGGTGCTGATTAGTTTTGGATACGATTTGGAATAAAAGAACCCGCCTTTTTTTGAGAAATGGTCCGCAAAAGCTTTTATCCACTCTAACTGAAAAACTGCTTGACCGAATTTCACAAAATTCGGTAGATGAGTCACTTGTGGGATATCCTGGTGCTGATTAGATTTTGGTACGATTCGGAAAAAAATAACCTGCCTTTTTTTGAAAAAATGGCTCGCAAAAATCGTCAAAATATAAACTAAAGAACTAGATATACTCAAATATATCTATTAAATGCTCGTTTAATACGTAATTTTTAACGACGAAAATATTAGGACCAACCCCATTTCACTAGGACTAGCCGTTCTCGAGATATTTTTGTTTTTCGTATTTTCTCTACGCCCCCTTCAAAAGAAGTCCGGTTACCGAATGAGAACGAAAATTGAATTAAAAGTGAAATAAATTTAATTAAAATATAGAGACCGTTAATATAAGTCTGCAGGGAAAGTCATGTGTTGCCCACATCAGATTTTTTTCTATGGGATAGGACGAAAAAAAAAATATGTTTTCTTTTTAGAAATAACAAAGTTTCTCGACCCAAGAAAAACATTTTGATGAAGAGTTTTCTAGAAACACAAACACATACACACTACCTATAGGCGGGGGGCGGTAGCCTATTGGTTAGCGCGCTGGAGTTGCACTCGGTAGGCCCGGGTTCGATTCCAGCCACTGCCAAAACTGCCGCCGTGTTCATGCGGAGTACGATCACGTTAAACTCGTGGGTCCGAAAGTCCTTCCGAGAGGTTGGTGGTAGAGGAAGGAGGGTACGGTCCCTGTGGATGCCTCCCCCACTGGGTTCCGGTCTAAATTGGGTGGCACTTCCCGACCGTCCAAACAGTTACCTTACACTTTTCTGGTAGGTCGGACGGTCTGGGTTTCAACAACAACAACAACTCTACCTATAGGCTTTTTACCGGAAGTTGAAAGGCCCACCTATGGAAATACGAATTTCTTGCTGACTATCAAATCTGCGGGAATTTGTTATGAAATGTATGCAAGGAATGGATGGAGTATACGTATACATATGTACTCATCTAATTTAACCCATAAGCACACCCTATGGAACAAAATCTACCCAACCATTTCCAAACGATTATTGGGATTTCAGACGAAGTCCTTAAAGACTCCAATAAATTACGAACTGGTTTACAACGTAAAATGCAGCAAAAATTAATATACTAATTAAGCACATGAAAGTTTCGAAAATCAACTGGATTTCCTTCTTCACTGCAAAATAGACATTTCATAGACATTTTTGATGTAATTTTTCATTAGAAAACGATTGATATAAATTTTAGAACGCTAACATGAATCGTTCTCGAGATATTGCACATTTAAAAAGAAAATACTAAAAAGTTATATAAAATAAAAATATATTTCTTATTGAAAACATGTTCACTTTTCATATGTAATACCATGCGATGAATTTGGTGACATCATTCTCGTGGATCTAGCTCGTTCCATTCATGAGAAAAGATACTTTGAGTAATACTTTTGTATTTGAATGCCAATAGTCATTTATCTGCTATAAGAATAACTTATTTCTCCGTCTGTAAAGCTTGGCGAGATTTTGGCGATGAATTTGACGGAAAATCGCCAACTTGGCGGTTTTTTGAAATGTTGTCAAATTAACGAAAATCTCGCCAAATGGATTAAAATGACGCTAAATCAATGAAAATGACGACTAATTGTCGAAAATTCAATATATTGAAAAGAATATAAGTATTTACTTACAAGTATTTACTTACAAGAAAAACCTATTTTTTTCCTGTAAAATTAGTAAATTCATTGGAATATATAAGGAAATTCATTTGTTGCCCACATTAGATTTTTTTGTATATATCCATTTGTTGCCGATTTCGTTATTCAAACTTTTAAAATTATCCATTAGAGGCGCTGCAATCACTTTTATTCATGCACTTCACAATGTATAGACCTAACGTGTACCCTCGTGTATCGATTCATGCTAATTAGACAATGATCTACACAATTGTGTAATTGACCTTTTATGTGTATATATCCATTCCTTGCCGAGTTCGTTATCCTAACTTTTAAAATTATCCATTTAGGGATCTGCAGTCACTTTTGTTCATGCACCTCAAATAGGATAGATGTAAAGTGTACCTCCATGGAACTATCCTTACAAATTATTGGGAGTGTTTAAGAAGCCTGTATTCTTAGTTTTGTTTTACATAGGCTTATAAAATGTAAGTGATGCGTCTATTCATACACAAACAAACACACGAATACAGACATATACGAATTTAAATGCAAATATGTAAAATGTTGCCAACAGAATCTTAAAACGTACACTTCTCTCAAACTATAGTATTCAAAAACGGTACACATATTTAAATAATACTCATAAGAAAATATAGTGACAAATACAGCTTTTGCATATTTATGAGATTTTATCTTCTTCGAAAAGTTTATTTTGCATTGAATAATAATTCAATGAAAAATAAAAAAAAAACCTATAAATAAAAATCAATCACAAAGATGTTGACAACGATTTTGAAGTGTCCTCTATACTTTTATTGTCCTGACAACACTTCAGTGGATTTATGCAAATTTAAGACTGAGGAGCTCTTAAGAGAAAGTCATTGAAGGACCAGTTTTATCAAGAGTTTTCAAGATATTTTTGGTAAAATGAATAATTTAAGTTCTGAAGAGAAGATTTTTATTCATCCAAAAGTGTTCATTACTCATTTATGCAAATTTATAAATGGCTAGCAGATATACCCGGCGAAGCTCAGGACTTAATATAACTGCAAATTTCTGAAAAGAAATTCAGTAGTATATTAGTATTCTTAATGATATTGGTCTTCAAAAATGTTTCTAAATACTGCATTTAATTTTTCTAAAAGGAAATTTAACAATTTCCGTTCTCGCTGTCCACAATTATCTACACAGGCAGGTCTAAGAATGAAAAATCTTTGTACCGCCTGTACACAAATTTAGAAAATAAAAAAAAATAAAATAAAAGACCTTGATTCAACATACATTAAATTGAGGACGTTGAATTGGTAAAAGATACAGCCGCACTATCCTTATTCTGTTTCAATAATCGGTTAAACACGACAGTAAGTTTATGATAAAAAAATCCTTACTAAAATGAAACAAATTCCTTAGAATGGAAAATAATAATTCCCATAATCTTAAACTCTGAGATCGGATGGAAAAAACCCGATCAAAATATATTACACTTCATTCATAAAATTTATTTTTATACCAATTACTGGTTCATTTTAATCGCATAAATTAAATAAAAGTCTTCTCATATTTGATTAAATTTTGCAGCTAAGTAATATAATATGACTTTCATAAGAAGAAAAAATAAAGTTACATATTTCTATTTCTATGAAATGTTTAATTTTTTGCTTTTTATAAATATCTTGATAATGCGCGGTCCTAGAAACTCGAAACATAGATTGGAGTACTAGCAGAAAAGTAGTGAGTAACCATAATAAATTTGAAAAGAAAAGTCAAACAAAAACTGTGGATTAGACAAATAAACTGACAAACAAATAAAAAACAGAATACCAATTATATATATACTCGTATATATAGATATCAAATTTCTACCTTAAACACAAATGTGATTAGATTAGATTAAATGGATTACCATAGATGCCATTAGATTGGATTAGATGTGTAACCATAAATCTGACAAGTTTCTAAATGTTATGTAACCAAAATATTATTGTTCCAGTCGAAGAAAATACAATTTTATTTGAGGGGGGGTTGTATATGATATTTATCAAAAACAAATTAATATTACTGACTCAAAAATTGGTTTTCTTTATTACTTTCCTTATATACATAATGGTATAAGGAAAGTGTTGTGACGGGGTCGAAAGTTCGAATTCGAGTTTTCGACGAGAGAGCAGGTTTCAAGCATCCCTGATCACGAATCGGACATTATTGAGGTGATGTCTGTCTGTGTGTGTGTGTGAAAGAATGTGTGTTTGTGTGTGTATGAAAGCATGTGTGTGTGTGTGTGTGTGTGTGTGTATCAGTGAATCTGTAGAGACGCTATCTCACGAACGAATGGAGCGATTCGAATGGAATTTGGTGCAAAAATCACAATGTATGAATACTGGAAGTCTATTGTTTTAAAACACAATCGAATGTCTAGAACCCTCCTAAATTTTCGAGTGAAATTTTGAAAAAATCATCAAAAAATCAAAACCTTTAAGAAAGTTATGTAAATAGACATTTCTTATGTAATTTTTCCTTAGAAAAAGATTGACATAAATTGTAGAACGCTAGCATGAACCGTTCTGAAGATATTGCACATTTTTCAAATAAATGTATCAAAAAGGTCCCATAAATTATAAAAAATATTAACTGTTAAGAAACATGTTCACTTTTCATATGTAATATCATGTGATAAATTTGGTGACATCATTCTCGTGGATATAACTCGTTCCATTCACGAGAAAAGATACTTTGAATAATACTTTTGTATTTGAACGCCAATAGTCATTTATAAGCTGTAAGAATGACTTATTTCTCCGTCCATAACGCTTGGCGAGATGTCGCCAACTTGGCGACATTTTTAAATGTTGCCAAATTAACGAAAATCTCGCCAAATGGATAAAAATAACGCTAAATCAATGAAAATGACAACTAATTCAAGAAAATTCAATATCTTTGAAAGAATATAAGTATCCACTATAAGAATAACATTTTTACTTTCCTTATATGCATAATGTATAAGGAAAGTATTGTGACGGGCTCGAAAATTCGAATTCGAGTTTTCGACGGGACAGCACGTTTCAAGCATCACTGATCACGAATCAAACATTTTTGAAGTGATGTCTGTGTGTGTGCGTGTGTGTGTGTGTGTGTGAAAGTATGTGTGTGTGTGTGTGAAAGTATGTGTGTGTGTGGAGACGATAACTGACGAACGAATGGACCGATTCGAACGAAATATGGTACAAAAATCACAATCCGTAAACACTGGAAGCCTATTGTTTTTAAACGTAATCGAATGTCAAGAACCCCCCTAAATTTTCGAGTGAAATTTTGAAAAAATCGTCAAAAAATCAAAATCGCTAATAAAGTTATGCAAATAGACATTTCTTATATAATTTTTCATTAGAAAACGATTAACATAAATATTAGAACGCTAACGTGAACTGTTCTCGAGATATTGCACATTTTCCAAAAAAATTATCAAAAAGTCTTATAAAATAAAAAAAATATATTTCCTATTGATAAACATGTTCACTTTTCATATGTAGTGCCATGCGATAAATTTGGTGACATCCTTCTCGTGGATCTAGCTCGTTCCATTCATGAGAAAAGATACTTCGAGTAATACTTTTGTATTTGAATGCCAATAGACATTTATCTGCTATAAGAATAACTTATTTCTTCGTCAGTAAAGCTTGGCGAGATTTTGGTGACGAATTTGGCGGAATGTCGCCAACTTGGTGACTTTTTGAAATGTTATCAAATGAACGAAATTCTCGCCAAATGGATTAAAATGACGCTAAATCAATGAAAATGTCGACTAATTGTCGAAAATTCAATATCTTGAAAGAATATAAGTATCAACTATTAGAAAAACCTATTTTTTTATTGTAAAAGTAGTAAATTCATTGCGTTATATAAGGAAAGTCATGTGTTGCCCACATCAGACTTTTTTATAATGCATAGAATCCAAACTTTCTTCAAATTACATAAAATTTGCATTTTAAAGATACGGTTTTTGGTGATTCATATGACGCCAACTCTCAGAAAAACAAACAAACTGAAAACTGAAAAATATTTCTTGCGGCGGTGTATCCTAAAGTTACACATATCATTATTTATTATAAAACATTAAATATAAACTCTCATGTATTTTATATAGTGAATTTATTTGAATCGTAATTTGTTAGAAGGGATTTTCTCAAGTTCACGATTGGATAAAAATAATTTTTGCAAACACTTGCAATTTATTTCGAAAGATAAACTTTCCTGAAGAACGCCTTTTTAATAAATAACAATTTGATTCTCCCTTTCGATACGTTTTTCATTTTTATGAGTAATTTTGATAAAAAAGAAAGAAGGAGATTTGTTTTGTCCGATTTGTACTAAAATCTATTCAGCACCACTTTTACATATTTGACTGAAAATTTTCATAAAATCCAACGAATGTCTTTAGAACTTGAGTGAATGCATATATTACATAAACAGACACACATATAAAGAAGTCAACACAGACGTCGGGATTAAAATTGCTGATTCTTATTCTGGGATAATGACTGATACTCTAACTGGGATGACTATGTAAATTCATTAAATAGTAATCGAATTATTGATGTTCTAATCTATTACAGCATTTCCATTAAATAGTAATCGAATTATTGATGTTCTAACCTATTACAGCATTTCCATTAAATAGTAATCGAATTATTGGTGTTCTAACCTATTACAGCATTTCAATACGCACATATCATAGACAAATTAATATAAGACGAATAAAATATATTTTCATACTAGTAGCATACGGGTTCTTCGTACGAAATATACAGGGTGTATATAAACTGTTTTGACAAAATAAGGGGGGGGGTGATAGTACCTATCAAGGCAAACAACATTTACTATCGAACTAGGGTCACATTCCACTCTGCGTGTCAGAAAAGAGTAACTTCGAAACACGTTCAAAAAGCACAAGTCGCTACTTCGGAGGACAAAGCTATCGTGCCGGACATCTCCAGAACATCACCCTCACCTCTAGTCATCTGAAACTTCTTGAATGCCACATATTCCGGACGTAGTGGCTTGTGGCTTAGCCTCAACATCACAGTCACTTCTAGTTATCCGACAGTTCTTGAATGCCACATATTCTGGACTGTAGATTGGACGTGGTGGACCTGTGGCTTGACCTCCACGCTCACCGGACCTCAACCCCCTGGATTTCTTCTGGGGGCACATAAAATCATTGGTGTACAAGATGCCTGTGGACTTCGTAGAACATTTCCTCGCGAGAATTGTTGTCGCAGAAGACAGGATAAACACGACACTAGGTGTCTTCGAAAGGGTGCGCCAGTCGTTCATTCGCCATTGTGAATTGTGCAACGGTACCCTTGGCCATCACTTTGAGCATCTACTTTGAGTCTTTCTTTGGTGTAAATAAATAGGATTGTGCAACTTATGCTTACGTAAACTCTCCTTATTTTCACTGTTGAAAGTTCAACTTTAACTTTACGCTTTTCTGACACTTAGAGTGGAATGCGACCCTAGGTTCCATTGTAAATATTGTTTGTCTTGATGGGTACTATAACCCTTCTTATTTTGTCAAAACACTTTATATGCACCCTGTATAATATACAGAAACTTAAAATTCACAATTATGTGAAAATTCTTATAGTGTTCTTAATAACATTACTGTTCAAGACTTTCTATCAAAATATTTAATTTAATTTTCCTAAAAAGAAGTGTTATAATCTCTGTTCTCGCTATACAAGATTATCTTCACAGGCAGATCTGAAGAACAAACATTCTGATCCCATTTGTAAACAAATTTATAAAAAATATGAAGCTTTATCAATATATGCCAAAATGAAAGCGCTATGAAATTGGATCAGCATATACAAACATGAAAGAGCTAAAATGGCATTAGAATATATGCCCGTACCATATTCATTCTGTTTTAATGATTGGGTAAACTCAATATCTGAGTTTGAAAAATCAATGCCGAAATAAAACGGATCATTTAAGAAATTGGAAACTTGAAAAATTTCTCCGAAGCCCTTAATTGATATAATCCAGTCAAAAATTCAATTCCGACAAAATTTACTGTTATATAGATTTCTTAATTATTCAAATCGGAAAAGATTTAATAAAAATCGTCTGCGGTATAAACTCACCTGGTTTAATTCCGTTGCTTAGCAACATGTCATTCTTTTCTGCTGTATTAAATCAGTGGGTTTAATTCTTTTAAAAAGCAATATGTTATTTTTTTTTTCAAATAAACTTGCCGCAGAAATATCGTTTGCATAATACTATTTCTACGGGAGTTTCGCATTTCACTTTCCTTATATACAATAATGTATAAGGAAAGTATTGTGACGGGGTCGAGATTTCGAGTTTTCGACGGGAAAGCACGTTTCAAGCATTCCTGCTCACGAATCGAACATTTTTGAAGTGATGTCTGTGTGTGTGTATGTGTGAAAATATGTGTGTGTGTGTATATGTGTGAAAATATATATGTCTGTGTGTGTGTATCAGTGAGTCTGTGGAGACGATAACTGACGAACGAATGGACCGATTCGAACGAAATTCGGTGCAAAAATTACAATCCGTAAACACTGGAAGCCTATTGTTTTTATACGCAATCGAATGTTCAGAACCCCCCCTAAATTTTTGAGAGAAATTTTGAAAAAATCGTCAAAAAATCAAACCTCTAATAAAGTTACGCAAATAGTCATTTCCTATGTAATTTTTCATTAGAAAACGATCGACATCAATTTTAGAACGCTAATATGAACCGTTCTCGAGATATTGCACATTTTTAAAAAAAATTATCAAAAAGTCATATAAAATTAAAAAAATATATTTCCTATAGAGAAACATGTTCACTTTTCATATGTAATACCATGCGATAAATTTGGTGACATCATTCTCTTGGATCTAGCTCGTTCCATTCATGAAAAAAGATACTTTGAGTAATACTTTTGTATTTGAACGCCAATAGTCATTCATCTGCTATAATAATAACTTATTTCTCCGTCCATAACGCTTGGCGAAATTATGGCCACGAATTTGGTGGAATATCGCCAACTTGGCGACTTTTTAAATGTTGCTGAATTAAAGAAAAACTCGCCAAATGGATAAAAATGACGCTAAATCACTGAAAATGAAGACACATTGCCGAAATATCAATATCTTGGACAGAATATAAATATCTACTATAAAAATAATCCATTTGTTTTTGCTGTAAAAGTAGTAAGTTCATTGCATTATATAAGGAAAGTCATGTGCTGTTCACATCAGATTTTTATTTGGGAATCAGATATTTATATGTTGGGAAATCCCGATCCTAGAAACTCCAACATGGACTACATTTTACTGGGGCTTTTTACGGCTATCAACAGAATTTCACGAAAACCGGTGAAGCCGTTATGCAATATTTTAAATTTTATTTATATATGTAAATTGTCAGACAAAGCTTTAGTGAAATGGCCAATAGATAATTAGGAGGGGGTATTGTATGGACAATATTCCGTTATACACATTTGAGCAAAGGCACAGTTTGCGGTACAATTTCAAGATTTTCTGGGCGGAGGGCAAACGTATTTCTCACAGGGGACAAAAGTTGAGGGACTAATGTATTAATGATGGAAATATTATTCTGCCAGGAAAATTATATAGTACACATAATAGGTTGAAAATCCTTGAAGGGCATCCTTCCCTAGCTCGCCATAATGTATTAATGTTGCCCCTTTATATAGTGAAAAGGAAGTCGTCATAACCGTACTAATTAGTTCAGCAAATATATTGGCTTTCCATAGATGAGCACATTTTTTTAATTTACAGAAATGACTGTAGAAACGATAATAAATATTGTGAAATCTTACCTCCAGTCGACTATCGACGCAGTTCTTTCCCTTTTCTAGATCTTGCCTATACCAAATGTTATAACATCAAGGTAAAAAATCTGATGGGGGCAACACATGACTTTCCTTATATAATGTAATGAATTTACTACTTTTACAGTAAAAAAAATATGTTTTTCTTATAGTAGATACTAATATTCCTTCCAAGATATTCAGTTTTCGACAATTAGTCGTCATTTTCATTGATTTAGCGTCATTTTAATACATTTGGCGATATTTTCGCTAATTTGGCAACATTTCAAAAAGTCGCCAAGTTGGCGACACTCCGCCAAATTCGTCGCCAAAATCTCGCCAAGCGTTATGGACGAAGAAATATGCTATTCTTACAGCAGACAAATGATTATTGGCGTTAAAATACAAACGTATTACTCAAAGTATCTTTTTTCATGAATGGAATGAGCTAGATCCACGAGAATGATGTCATCCAATTTATCGTATGGTATTACATATGAAAAGTGAACATGTTTCTCAATAGGAAATATTTTCTTTCATTTTATATGACTTTTTAATAATTTTTTTATAAAAATATACAATATCTCAAGAATGGTTCATGTTAGCATTCTAAATTGTATGCCAATCGTTTTCTAATGAAAAATTACATAAGAAATGTCTATTTGCGTAACGTTATTAGCGGTTTTGATTTTTTGACGATTTTTTCAAAATTTCACTGGAAAATTTAGGAGAGTTCTGAACATTCGATTGCGTATAAAAACAATAGGCTTTCAGTGTTTACAAATTGTGATTTTTGTACCAAATTTGGTTCGAATCGGTCCATTCGTTCGTCAGTTATCGTCTCCACAGACTCACTGACACACACACACACACACACACACACACACACACACACACACATACTTTCACACACACACACACACACACACGCACACACACGCACACACACACACACACACAGACAGACATCACTTTGAAAATGCTTGATTCGTGATCAGGGATGCTTGAAACGTGCTCTCCCGTCGAAAATTCGAATTCGAATTTTCGACCCCGTCACAATACTTTCCTTATACATTATGCATATAAGGAAAGTAAAAAGAATGCGTGACCGAATATAACACATTCTCACTGAGTTCGATGTGAATATGTGGTATCTTGATCTGCAAGAACAATTTCTTTATCAGCTGAACTATTCTAGCAATGGAGTCTTAATCAAGTTCTTAATGAAGTCTTCTTAGTCTCAATGAAGTCTTAATGAAGTTAGTACATCAAAAATATCCTAAAAATTTGAGATAAATATTACATTATAAGAAATATCTATAAATTTTGGACGAATGCCACTTTAATGTATTGGTAAGTATGCCCAAGCATCAGTTCTCTATTTCAGTATTAGAAAAATGTATATAGTATGCTTCCGAACGATATTTCAGGCTGTGAAATGAAAGCTGTACTTCAAGTTATTTGCCATGTGTCTTTCTCTTTTTGGACTTTGAAATATTGTCGGTCATTTATTTTTTGAAGATTTGATGTAGAAAATATTCAAAGAATCAATATTATTTTGGGAAGGAATACAATTCTTAAATTGCAAAATATATTACAGACAAAGCCATTTCAAGCTTTTAAATTGAATATTTTGAAGTTGTATCAATATATGCCAAAATGAAAGTGCTATGAAATTGTATCAACATAAGCTGAAATAAAAGTGCTAAAGTCGTATTAAAATATATATCTGTACCTTTTTTATTCTGTTTCAACAATCAGTTAAACTCAATATATGAGTTTGAAAAATCATTTCCAACATAAAACATGCCAAGAATTTTTTTTCCATCAACTGGACTGTTCTAGCTATACATTGAAGTCTTATTTCAATGTGAACAAAAAATATTTTACAAATTCAATTAAATTTTACAAAACTGTTCTTGGAAGAAAGCCAGCTTGTTGTACAGGTAAATATGCACACGCATCAGTTGTATATTCTCGCAGCAGAAAAACTCATACAGAATATGCCTTTGGACAATGCTTCATGCTACAAAGTGAAAGCTGTTCTTCAAGTCATTTACAACGTTCTCTTTCTTCTCTTCTTAGACTTTGAAATATTGCAGGCCATTCATCTCTTGAATATTTGATGTAGCAAATATTCTAGAAATCGATATGGCTTCGGTGGGAAATGCATTTTTGTGAAATATATTTCATACGAAACTGTTGCAAGTTTTCATACTGATTATTTTCAAACTGATTTATGCTTCGTTTTTATAATATATACTGTAGTTTATAACTCGTTCAAAAATCAATATTGGAAGATATCGCATGTGTCCGTCCTAGGTCCAGTATACAATTTTTGTTTAAAGTTCCGGTAAGTTCGCGTATATATCTTCGCACTCTAATAGAAAATTTACTGGAGTGTGGCTGAACTCGACTTTCTCGTACTAGATTCCATTTTGTGATTCCCTTTCAAATTTTCAACCGTACTAGGTAATATGCTGTAAGTGTGATCATTTGGAACAAAGACTTTTCCAGATACGCTTAAACCGACAGACAAACGCTACCAATACAAATACTATCTCTTAACAAAACACAATTGATTTTATAGATTTAGCATTATGTTTATCAAATTGGCGATATTCTTTTCAATTTAGCAACATTTAAAAAATTTGGCAAGTGTGCGATATCCCGCTAAATTTTTCGACTAGCGTTATGGATGGGTGGATTGAGAAATGGGGTTTTTGAAATATTAAATTAATAATTCTGACAAAGCAACTTTGATTATCAAAAATATTGAACTTAATTTTGCAAAATATTGCATTTTCATCAATTATTCGTCATTTTTAGCAAGTTAGGATAATTTTATGATTTGGAGGCATTTTCGTTTATTTGGCGATATTTTGTTCCTTTTGGCGACATTTTAGAAAGTCGTCAAATTTGTAGCCAAGTGAGACGGTTGGATTGACAAACAAACGCTACTGAAACATCATTGCAGTGCTATCTCCTAACAAAACACATTTAATTTATGTAGCGCCATATTTATTAATTTGACGCCATTGTCTATTGATTTAGCGACATATTTTGTAGATTTAGCAACATTTTTATCGATTTGACGACATTTTCATCAATTTTGCAACCCTCTACTTTTGCAAAAATCGCCAATTTGGCGATATCCCGCCAAATTTGTCGCCAAACTTTATAAAAACGGACGAATGAAGAAATGGGTTCTTAAAGTAAATGTTAAGTAGCTTGTAATATTTTTTTTTGCAAATTGTTGCAAGAAAAAATTTGAAAAATCTATATTTCTGATCACAAATGTAACATATTACCTTCACTTTAAAAAGCTTGAAAAAAATCTTTCAATTAATACCGTACTTGATAATGTAACCCCGGGGGGTAACTTTCCCCCTGCCCAAAGGGGCCTAATGACGTCACGAACACAAAAATTTTATGGCAACTTTTTTTCACAACAATGGTTGAAACTATGAAGTTTCGTAATCAACGAACCATAAATAACCTATTTTATGCATGATTATCTCAAATTTGTCCTATACTGCCATTTTAAAAAAATATAAAATTTTGAATAAACTTCGAACTTTTCACCCGAATTTAAACAAATATCCAATTCTATATCTTCGATAACAAAGCCGGATATAAAGTTTCGTGAAAATCCATTAATATTCATTAATATTGACGGTAGCTACCATTTACCCAAAACAACGACCACAGACATACAGACAGACAGTCGGACATCACTCCAAAAATAGTCAAAACGCGTTCAGAAGGTCCTAAAACATGTATTAGTATTAAAATTTCGAATTCAAACACTTTCGTGAAACCATTACTTTCTATTGTATGAGAAAGTTAAAATCACTAAGTAATTTAGTTTTCTGTGACTTTTTAGCGAACGATCCCGCGCGATATTATGGATCTCCAGAGTATACATATTTCATCCTTCTGCGGTCGGTTGTCGACAATTGTGCCTACGGAAAGGATTCCGTTTTGAATCTTTTATTTATGTATTTATTTGTTTATTTATTTTGATAGCGTGCGTGGAAATTTTGCGGCGGTTTAGGATTTAAAAACACTATTTGGAAATTAAGTAGTTTTAGCTGTAAATGTATTATTTAAGTAGAGGACGCTTATTTACGAGTCTGACAATGGCAAGGTGAGACAACCCAGTGATTAGCTAGTGGGAAATGCACACGGACGACACCTATTCGATTGTCTGATCTGCCACTGTGTTCACGCGGAGTACGGGCACGTTAAAATGGGGTTCGTAAGTCCTTCCGAGAGGTTAGCGGAAGGGGAATTGGGTTTTGGTCCCTGTGGATGTTGCTTCCACTGGGTTCAGGTCTAAATTGGGGTGTATTTCCCGGCCGTCCAAACAGATATCTTACACAATCCAGGTAGGCTGGACGGTCTGGGACGAAGAAGAGGTCGACCATGACAACGACAGGTAATTCCGTCGAGTGCTGAATAACGGAGAATTTTTACCACATTGAACGGATGTTTTTAACACTTTCCAACATAGATGAAAAGTATTTATGACTTTGGGCATTTTGTCAGTCTGATCCTTCGCATGATAACTGCCGTAAAAATGACTTTATCAAAAAGTATGTTGTTGAGTCAGTCTGTGGGACATATGGGAATTTAAGTGAATAATATCACCCAATTAGTTTTGGATTTAACTCGGGTTGGAAAAGTGAAATACATTGAACCCTATGGGACCTAATTTTTCAAAAAAAAATTAAGCGAAGTCAAAATTCGCAAATTCCTTTGAAAATTTTAGGAAAAATTTAAATTATCTCATAAAATATATATAAAAAAATTGAGCAAAATATGCTCGGTAGCATTTAAATAAAATTTAAAATAATAATTATACCCATATTATATGAATTGATCACGTGACCCACTTCAAAAGAAAGTATGTCATTCATCTCTTTTACCAGTGTCAAAATCGTGATTTTAAAGTTCCTTTAAATTTATATTTAGTGTTGCATCCGTTCTAAAATCGCTTTATTTTTGCGTGTTTTCTGTGCATCTATATTCTGCGCCAACGCAATTACAATATTTTTGAGTTTAACTGGTCATCTGTAACAACCGGATCCGGCTGGTTGACGGTACTAATTGTAAAACCGTTACGTGTTGTATCATCAAAATAAAGACTGTGCCAATAAAATTAAATCTGGAGCAATGCCGATTCTGAAAGGTAAGAAGACAGGAACAGTTCGATGAGTGCATGACATTTAAGCCCTAATTTTTATAATCTGCAGGCTGTTGTTGATGAGACCCAGACCGTCCGACCTACCCAAAAGGTGTAAGGTAACTGTTTGGACGGTCGGGAAGTGCCACCCAATTTATACCGGATCCCAGTGGGGGAGGCATCCACATGGACCGTACCCTTCTTCCCCTACCACCAACCTATCGGAAGGACTTACGGACCCACATTTTTAACGTGATGTACTTCGCGTGAACACGGTGGCAGTTTTGACAGTGGCGGGAATCGAACCAGGGCCTACCGAGAACAACTCCCGCGCGCTAACCACTGGAATACCGCGCCAAACGTTAAGGCTGTGGTGATCGTGTAGTAAAATACATTACAGAACAATAAAAATCAGCACAAATACTATAAATGTAAATACTATAAATACAAACCCAGTTGAACCTCTTCCCTGGTGATGGGAGTAATGGCCCAGCAATGGCTGAAATGTTAGAACGCGTCAAGAAAGGGGAGACATGTACACACAAAATGATTACTCTAAAAATGGTGGAGTTAAATTATTTAATAAAGATATTATCAATATATATATATTCAATTATGTCATAACAATAATCATTTTTCATTTTTTTTCTTTCAAGTAATTCCATAATAAAACATATTCTCCTATTTCATATCTATACTATATCAGTTATGTAGAAACCTTTTGAATCACAAATTTTATAATTCAAATCAATTATATTTCAAAACTTTAAGCACATGTTATATACTCAGAACTGACTATTTTCAGTTCCCTATCGAGGAAATAGATAAATCAGTATATCTTGAACATATTCTCTTGTATAGGTTTCATTAAGTCTGGCTGGTGTCGGGCTAAAGAGCCAAGTTCCATTACTAATCATCACGAAAATACTAATATTCTACTTACAAAATGGTTCTTGGCCATGTGTCGAATTTTAATAGATGTGGTCCTGGATGCATATCATCCATTAAGGAGTCCCCTTGGACCAGGAAATTTAGGTTATAATTTAGTAAATTTTGTAAAATTTGGACCGGACCGTCCGCAGGTCCAGTTCATTGACTTTCATTGTTCCATCTCCCCACGAAATATAGCGTCGTCTACGCCATCGTCACGTCATCAAACATCACGCCTTCCAAATTTACCAATCAGGAAACGGCCGACCACGTACAATAACTACACCACCAGCCACACTTGTACGTCACGAGCTTCAGAGACTCCGGATTTCGCATTACCACAGCCGGTCAATAAGCAAAACAGGAATTAATACATTTACTTCAAATCGGTCGCTTCGAAAGAGGAAGCGAAGCCGAGACATGAAAGATTTCAGGAATTTTGCGGTTTTTCGCACACAGAGAAACACTTAAATCAGAGCACAATTATACAAGTACAAATAATATAAAAATGCATTTAAAATTTAGCAGAGACGAGAATTTATAAAATTCCAACACGACACTTCAAATTTTGATCATTTCTAGAAAGAAGTCTAGTTTTAACGAATGTCGAATGTAAACAAATCAAGCCGTAAGATGCGTTGTGGAAGACACAGGCCACCCTACTCACCTTAGGGTATGAGTAGATAAGATGTGTTGTATAAGAATTGCTGATTTTTTTAACGCAAAATTGTTTAGCTCTCGAATCTGGAATATAGGTCATTTGAATGAAATATTCATAGATTTTTCACAGAGAAGTAGACGATAGCATTGCCTTTTTCGATGAAGTTTTAAGCATGGAGTTAGAAAGTAATTATAAATTCTGTGGTTTTAAGATTTTAAGAAAAATAAATAATTGTAGTTTTGTGATAATTTTAAAAATATCACCGCTGAATGTATCGCATTTTAGAGATGTTAAATAAAAATTGCATTGCAATTGGAAAGTTTTTCATAATCAATGCGTGATTGATCTTTCTTGTTTATTACATTGAAGGGATGTTTTTATCACATTCAAGGTTTTTTTATAACATTGACCTGCAAATACCCCGGTGTTTTCTACTAATATTAAGAAAGAAAATCTGATGTGGGCAGCACATGACTTTCCTTATATAATGCAATGAATTTACTACTTTTACAGTTAAAAAAAATGTTATTCTTATAGTAGGTACTTATATTCTTACCAACATATTGAATTTTCTTCAAATAGTTGTCCTTTTTATCAATTTGGCGAGATTTTTGTTAATTTCGCAACAATTAAAAATGTCGTCAAGTTGGCGACATTCCGCTAAATTCGCCGCCAAAATCTCGCCAAGCGTTATAAACGGAGAAATAAGTTATTCTTAAGCAGATAAATGAATATTAGCGTTCAAATACAAAAGTATTACTCAAAGTATCTTTTTTCATGAGTGGAACGAGCTAGATCGACGAAAATGATGTTACCAAATTTATCTCATGGTATTACATATGAAAAGTGAACATGTTTCTCAATAGGAAATATTTTTTTTTATTTTATATAACTTTTTGATAATATTTTTGAAAAATGTGCAATATCTGGAGAACGGTTCATGTTAGCGTTCTAAAATTTATGTCAATCGTTTTCTAATGAAAAATTACATAAGAAATGTCTATTTGCTTAACTTTATTAGTGGTTTTTCTTTTTATGATTTTTTCAAAATTCCAAGTGAAAATTTACGGGGGTTCTGAACATTCGATTACGTATAAAAACAATAGGCTTCCAGTGTTTACAGATTGTGATTTTTGTACCAAATTTCGCTCAAATCGGTCCATTCGTTCGTCAGTTATCGTCTCCACAGACTCACTGACACACACACACACACACACACACACACATACAGACATCACTTCAAAAATGTTTGATTCGTGATCAGGGATGCTTGAAACGTGCTCTCCCGTCGAAAACTCGAATTCGAATTTTCGACCCCGTCGCAATACTTTCCTTATACATTATGTATATAAGGAAAGTAATAAGTGTTTTAACAATTACCAAACTGCAAAAGTTCTTTAACATATGAAACAAAAATGCTAATGTAATTAAATGCTGCCATAGACATTTTGAATTCCAGGAGCCTATTTACACTCAAAGAAAACAAAGAAATTAAAATTCAAATATTTACATTTGCAGCACAGTAATCCCAATGACTTTGTTCTAGGAATTTAGATGCTATTGGAGAAGTAGCGACGCGAAAAGTTGAGCTCCGTTTAAACACATTAAATGCGTGAGGTAATATAGGTGCACAAAAGTCGAAAAATAATCATTTATAAAGTATCCTTTGTATTGCTAAATGCATTGTACTTTGCTGAACAGCAGAATCAACATAAACAAATGAACATTTAAAGCTTTTAAGTCAATATT
Source organism: Amaurobius ferox (assembly GCA_951213105.1). NCBI lineage: Eukaryota > Metazoa > Arthropoda > Arachnida > Araneae > Amaurobiidae > Amaurobius > Amaurobius ferox. The sequence continues at coordinate 114,961,756 of OX578149.1, read as the reverse complement.
CGCAGTTATATCATTTGCTGCATGTTATAGAAACAATTTCTGTATTATTAGCTTTGTCTGCAGAATAATAGGAGTAAAAATAATCGGCTGTGGCTTCAATCCGCTGGAGCCGAAATGGTTTTGCGTGATTAACATTTTGTAAAATAAAACTGCAATATTCAATAATTTAGCATTCGACCATAAATTTTACGTCAAAATAGCAAGGAATGTTACTTACTTGCTTGGAGGTACATAAATTAAGTTTATACATCTGACGCGATTTTATATTCAATATTTTATATTGCCTGGCGGCGCATAAATAAGTACTTGAATACGTATATTTCCATCTATTCCGTTCAAACCTGATGAAACATTAAACATCTTTAGAATCACCACGTTCATTTATCCTTCTAATTTTTTTACACTAAATAAGCTCGTACTTATGCCCCAATATTTCACTAAGAAGTAAATAAACAGAGCTGCAACAATAGTGACATTTAAATAACACAGTTTTCCCACCTATTGGAAAACTTACGTTAAAATACTAAAATATCGAAATTACAACCACTATACTTCGAAATCTAACTGATCAATCCAAAATCCAACTGAATATACGTGTAGGGCTTTCAAAGAGCTACAACTTTTTACTAATTGTTCATAGTTAGTTTTTGAGATTAAGCATTACAAACTTGAAAAACAGGAAATATTTAATCTTCCTCAACTTGACAAGGCGATACTTATCTTTTTCTATTTTCACACTCTAAGATAAAAAACTCGACGCAACAAGAAATAATTATCCAAATGAGACAAAATTTGGTACGTATAATGTGAATGTACAGAAAAAGAAATGATTAGAATTTCAGAACAATTGGATGATTTTTTGCACTGAAAGATCTACACAAAGTGAGCACGTTAGCTCTTGCCTTGATACAAGCTATTACCCGACGTGGCGTTGATACATAAAGTTTCCGGACGGTTTTCTGGGCGATGCCGTTCTAAATGGCCTTCAATTGACGAGCTAATTTGTCCACATTCAGGGATGGTCGCAGGCGACGCCCCATCTTAGCCCAAATGTGTTAAATAGGCGAGAGATCTGTGGATCTGGCTGGCCAAGAAAGTGTGTCGTAAGCACTCAGACAATCAACAGGAGAGCGTGCCGTGTGTTGTGTTGAAGGCCCAGACCACTCGTCTGGCCCTAAGGCTTACAGTAGGTATTTGAGTGGACGGGAAGTGCGTGCCGTATGTGGCCTGGCTTTATCGTGTTAAAAAGTTAGCCTGGGGTGTCGCGAAAGGAATGACAGTACAACGGGTCGTATAAAGTTGGCAACGTACCACTGTACTGTGATGGTGCCACGGAGGACTATCAAAGGGGTCTGACTATCAAACGAAATGGCACCCCTGAACATAACTCCCTGTTGCCGTGTCATGTGTCGTGTGACAGTAAGAGCATGATCCTGACGACCGCCGGGCTGTCTCGCTGTTCGTCGGGACTCAGTTCGAAAGGGGACTCATCACTGAGGACAATTCATTCACCATCCGAACAATTCCACGTTGAGCCGACCGGCACTATTGCAATCGCTGTTGACGGTGCATACTGATCAGTGTTCGGCAGCGTAATGGACGCGGCGAGTATAGATCCCGCTCCCGTAATCTTTTATTAATGGTCCGGGTGATCACTTCCGTGTTTGTCACACGTTGGATGGTTGATAACGAAGAATCTCGTGCTGTCACAGCTGCTCTGACAATCGCTCTATCTTCCCTTTCTGTTGTAGCTGTAGGCTGTCCGTTGCCTGATGAAATCTGCCATTCCGGACTCATTCCTGCCAACATCGTCTACTTGCTTCATCGCCCCTACCCAAATGCCCCTATTAAAAAGTTAGCCTGGGGTGTCGCGAAAGGAATGACAGTAAAACAGATAGTAGAACGTCGGCAACGAACCGCTGTGCTGTGATGGTACTACGGAGGACTATCAAAGGGGTCCGGCTGTCAAACAAATGGCACCCCAGAACACAACTCCATGTTGTCGAGCCGTGTGGCGTATGGCAGTAAGAGCAGGATACTGACGATGTCCGAGCTGTCTCCAGACACGTCTGCGCTGGTCGTCGGGACACGGTTCGAAACGGGACTCATCTCTTAAGGCAATCCGTTCCCAATCCGGACAATTCCACGTCGATCGGGCCCGGCACCATTGCAATCGCTGTTGACGGTGCATACTGGTCAGTGGTAGGCGGCGTAATGGGCGCCGTGAGTATAAATTTCACTCCGGTAGTCTTTCATTAATGGTCCGGGTGGTCACTTCCGTGTTTGTCACACGTTGGATGGTTGATAACGACGAATCTCGTGCTTTCACAGCTGGTCTGACAATTGCTACATCTTCCCGTTCCGTTGTCGCTCTAGGCCGTCCGCTGCCCGCTTGCCGCTGAAATCTGCCATTCCGGACCCATTCCTTCCAACATCGTCTAATTGCTGCGTCGCTGTTACCCAAATGCCGAGCGATACGTTGGTGTGCCCATCCAGCCTCATGCATTCCGACCGCACCCCCTCTTTCAAACTTCCTCATATGCTCGTAGTGCCTTAGAATTCGCCGGCGAGACATTGTTACAATTAAGGTACGTAAACACAATTGAAATCCACTGCACGTTTTGTTCCTGAACGCGGGCTCGCTACTTATATACACCACCATTGTGCTCAGTTTCAATGCGCTGTAGTTCCGACTATTCATTCATTGACTGCGAATGTTTGATCATTTGCATATTCTGTCTTTGTATGTACAGTTTCATTACTATCGGATTATTTCGTAAGGTGCGTCGATTTTTTTGTCTTAGAGTGTATATATCCTTTACAGTTTCGAAGATATTTCCAGTTAATTATTTATTATGCTACACAATTAACTTCACCCTATTTAACTTTTTAAAATAAACATTATTTATTAAACACCTTATAATTAGGATTAAATTACAGTAATTATGCTTATATATTCAAGGAGGAGATTGGGTGTGTGAGACCAGGTATATTAATTTCCTAATATTAATAATAAGACCTTTTATAACTGCTGATAGGTACATACCTTCTTTGTTGTCTTTAGACGTTTGTGGGTCATTGGTTGTTGCACCATCTTTCTATATTTACTGCAGGCTGACTATATTGACTATTACACCACACCAGGATGCAAAATAAGGGAATATTTTTCAGTAGCAAACTGCTTTTTAAAATTCCATTTCTGTAGCAATTTCGATATTTTGACTAGCAGTTTACAACTATTATTTCATAAGTTCTTAAAAAAATGTATCTATAAATATATTGAGATGTCGGGTTTGAAATATATAAAAAAAAAAAAAAAACCATGAATATTACATCCGTGAAGCACGTTTGAGGAAAGATTTTTTTTTTTTTTACAGTCATACAGTTTTTAAAATTAAGTTTCATATTAAGGCCCATGGTTTCACATTTAGCCTCTAGTAACTTTTCTGGCTCAACCACAACTGTAAATAAAGCCCCCTTATTTATGGCTTTCATACCCATTCGGGTCAAGGCTGCTGTAAACTGGCGCCTACCAGTCTTGGCCTTTGTCTGGTTTGTTAGATATTATAAATTTTTTTATATTATACCGCCTAAATATATCCTGGTCTCATAGTATATTTTAAAGTTTTTCGAAAAAAAAAATTCAAAACGTTAAAATATTGAATTTACTTTATTTATTAAAAATCTGGACGAAACATTCATTGATTTTTTACAGAGCAGGAGACGATTCTAGAGTATTGCTTTTTCGATAAAGTTTTAAGCATAGAGTTTACGTAAAAATTACGAAAGTACATGGAGTTTACCATAGTACTTTTACCTCCATGGTTTTAAGTTTTTAAGTAAAATAAATTATTGTTGCATTGTGATAATTTTAAAAAATATCACCTCTGAATGAAAGGAATTGTAAAAAGTTTAGAAATGAAATATTCACTGATTTTAAATATACCCAGACGATTTATATTTCGATGACGTTATTTGAATAAAGTTCATTTGATTTCGATGAAGTTTTCGAATATAATAAATTATTGTAGTATTGTGATAAATTTAAAAATATCACTGCTGAAAGTATCGCATTTTACAGATGCTGAAATAGAATTGCATTACAGCTGGAAAGTGTTTCATAATCAATGGATTATGCATGATTGATCTTTCTAGTTAATATATATTTTAGTTTAAGAAATATTTAATATTAAAGTCAAAGACAAAATATTTGAGCTGCGAGTTCACCTCCTGGATAGACTAACAATAGCAAGACCACAAATTTCTGCAGGCAAGACCACAGTATTTGCAGTTAAGTACACAGTTGAATTTTTACCGGACAGAGTCCCTTTTAACACTGTAAAACATAGCAGAAAAGTGTTGAAGACCCAGACCGTCCGACTCGTCAACAAGGACATGAGCATCTATTTGGACGGTCGGTAGCAGAAAAGTGTGTATGACTTTGCCCATTCTGCTTGCCTGTCTGTCTGTCTGACTGACTGTCTGTTCGCACGATAACTGCCGTAAAAATGACTTTATTAAAATGAAATTGTAGTATGTTGTTCAGACGGTCCGTAGGACCTATGGGAACATGAATGAATAATATCACCCAAATAGTTTTGGATTGAACCCGGGTTGAAAAAATGAAATACATTGAGCCCTATGGGACCTAATGTTTCAAACATATTTTAAGCGAATTTAAAATTCACAACTTGCTCCGAAATTTTTATTAAATATACAAATTATCCTATAAAATATATAAAAAAAAATCAGCAAAATATGTTCGATAGTCTTTTAAATAAAAATTAAAATATTAATTGCACCTATATCATATGAAGAGATCACGTGACCAACTTCAAAATAAAATATGACATCAATCTTGTGTCAAAATCGTGATTTTTAGAGTTCTTTTTAATTTATAGTATTGCATCCGTCCTAAAACAGCGTTATTTTTGTTTGTGCTTCTGTGCATCTATATACTGCGCCAACACTCAATATTTTTAAGTTTAAATGATCATCAAACTTTGATTATTTCTACAACGAAACCTAATTTTCACGTATGGAGAATGTAAACACATCAAGCAGTAAGATGAGTTGCATAAGAATTGCTGAATTTCTTTAACGCAAAATTATTTAATTCTGGAGTCGACAATATAACTGATATGAATGAAACATTCATTGATTTTACATAGAGAAACATACGATTCTATAGTATTGCCTTGCTTGAGGAAGATTTAAGCATGGAGTTAGAAAGTACTTTTACCTCCATGGTTTCAAGTTTTTGAGAAAAATAAATTATTGTATTATTGTGATAATTTTTAAAATATCGCCGATGAATGAAAGGAATGGAAAAAAGTTTATCGATGAAATATTCACTAATTTTATATAGAGAGCCTGGCGATTTACATTTTGATTACGTTATTTGAATAAAATTCATTTTCTTTCGATTAAGTTTTCAAATAAAATAAATAATTGTAGTATTGTGATAATTTTAAAATTATCACACTCTGAATGTATCGCATTTTAGAGATGTTTAAATGGAATTGCATTTCAGTTGGAAAGTGTTTCGTAATCAATGCTTTATGCATGATTAATCTTTCTTGTTATTATTATTCATTTTTTTTACCCTACATTAGAAAATGGTCTGAAACAAATATGCACCAAATTATCAAACAAAACGATAAATTTACCGATATTCTAGGCCAATTTCTTTATTTGCATTTGCAGTGGTATTTAAAAGCACTCATGCTCAACTATAAAATTAATCGATGGGTAAAAATTATTAACTTTATCCAAAAGATTAAGGAGATCATTTAAATCATGATCCCAAATAATAAACACATCGTCATTGTAGCGGCTCCAAAGAATATGTTTATGATAAAGTTAATGATTTTTACCGATCGATTAATTTTCCCGTTGAACATGAGTCCAATTTTTCTTTGCCTTTTTTGGATGTTCTTGTTTCCCGGTCCTCCTTCGGTTTTCATACCTCTATTTTCCGTAAACACACTTTTACTAACTCCTGCTAATTCATCTCATCCTATATCCTCTAAAAAACGTCCTTTAACGCTTAGTTTAATCGTGCATTTAACGTTTGCTCGTCTATTTCGGCTTTAACTAATGAAATTAACTTTATCTTTAATCTTGGCCATGAAGCCGCTTATTCCTTTGAGTCTATTTATAAAATTTTCGCTCATATTCGCAGTAAATTTATACAACTAGATACTAAACTTGTTGCTGTTGTTGACCTTATGCAGTATAAATCCAGTCTTCCGTATCATCCGAATATTTTCCGTCCCCTCATTCAATTTTGCCATAAATTTAGATTTAAATCTGCTCACTCAAATATAACTACTTTATTAAATTGAATTCTTACTGATAAGTTTAGGGATAGAGATAGCTTTAAAAGCCATGCTGGGGTGTACGCCGTACTCCTTTTAACTCCTGATAATCACTACAAGTTTTACATTGGTAGTACTAAACGTACTGTTGGTATCCGATTAGCTGAATATGCTCGTGACGTCAAGAATCATGAACTTTCTACGGCTCTTGCCCAATGTGTTGTTAACGATAACTTTCAGCCTTTTTTTTAAAAAAAAATCCCTTTTAATTCGTTGCAATAACCCTCGCAATATTATTCTTTATGAATCCCTGTTTATTTATATCTACCGTGATTCCATTTGTAATTTTGATCCTGTGCAAATTTTAAGTTACGTTTGGCGTCTCGTTCTCGACTCTATGCTTGTCGAACCTTTACATAATTATCTGTGACGTTTCAGTTTATTGTAATTTATGCTTGGCTATAATTTGGACATTTTTCATTGTCTTTTCTTTGTATCTGTATATGATACTTGTTTAAATTATGAATCTCCCATTTATAACACTTACTATTGTAATTTTGCAATGGATCAATCTTCAATAGCCTGTTTATTTTACCATTATTCCGTAGCTGATTTATGCAAATTTATCTGTCGATCTACATATCAGCTTGTTTCCACGGTAATTTTTCATATAGCCACTGATGAAGAGTATAGTGATACTGAAAGCACTTTGCTCTTTTAATTTTGTACGTCTTGTAGGATAGTTTTATTTGATTAAATGGCCTTTTTACTTTCCTTATATATATATAATGTATAAGGAAAGTATTTTGACGGGATCGAAAATTTGAAATCGAGTTTTCGACGGGAGAGCACGTTTAAAGCATCCTTGAACACGGATCAGAAGTTTTTGATGTGATGTCTGTGTGTTTGTGCGTGTGTGTGTGTGTGTGTGTGTGTGTGTGGAAATATATGTGTGTGAAAGTATGTGTGTGTGTAAAAGTATGTGTGTGTGTGTGTGAAAGTATGTGTGTGTGTGTGTGTGTGTGTGTCAGTGAGTCTGTGGAGACGATAACTTACTCACGAATGAAGCGATTTGAATGAAATTTGGTACAAAAATTAAAATCCGTGAATACTGGAAGCCCATTGCTTCTAAATACAATCGGATGTCCAGAAATCCCCTAAGTTTTCGAGTGAAATTTTGAAAAAAATCATCAAAAAATCAAAACTTTTATTAAAGTTACGCAAATAATCATTTTTTATGTAAATGTTCCTTACAAAACGATTGACATAAACTTGAACGCTAGTTTGAACCGTTCTCGAGATATTGCACATTTTTCTAATAAATTTATCAAAAAATGCCATACATTAAAAAAAAATTAACTGTTGAGAAACATGTTTATTTTTCATATGTAATATCATACCATAAATTGGGTGACATCATTCTCACTGATCTAGTTCGTTCTATTCATGAGAAAAGATACTTTGAGTAATACTTTTGTATTTGAACGCCAATAGTCATTTAACTGCCATAAGAATAACTTATTTCTCCATCCATAACTCGAGATTTTAGCGACGAATTTGGCGAAATGTCGCCAACTTGGAGACTTTTTAAATGTCGCCAAATTAACGAAAATCTCACTAAATGGATAAAAATGACGCTCAATCGATGAAAATGACGACTAATTGACGAAAATTCAATATCTTGGAAAGAAACGAATATCTACTACAAGAATAATCTATTTTTATTTTACTGTAAAAGTTGTAAATTCATTGCATTATATAAGGAAAGTCATGTGCTGCCCAAATCAGATTTTTATCTATGACCTGCGTCTTTAATTTTATTGTTTATATATAGAAGTAGACGTGACACCACTTAATAATTATTAAAATAATGGTATAAAATAATATATTTTGTAATATGGGAAGTGCATTACGTTAAGTACAATGGGAACAACGTGGAAACTTGAGGTTAAATATGCTTGCTTATCATCAAGGTACTGCTTTGATGAGGGTAACCTCGGCATCCCAAGTCAAGGGAGTACGACTTCTGCCCGCTTGGGTTCGATCCGTGTCCCACACTTAACTAATATTAATATATTTTCCCAGTGTTGGTGTTTGACTACTGTATCCCAGAAACGAATGCACATATTTGAATAAAATAGGTACTATTTTTCCAATAACAGACACCATCTCGCCTTTTTGGGTGTGGTTTCTTTATGTTTATTTTTACAGACGAAGGCGAGTGCCTTCAAAACAAGTTCATTTTGTTACTAATTTGTTATATACTTTCTCTTTAACAAAGTTTTTACTTTGAAATCATTATTAATGCTACTAGAACTGCTTGGAGACGGAATATCTAAGAATTGTTTTCACTAGTTCCGGTTGGTATTTATAATTTTCTCAGTTGTGCCTTCTAGCTCCACTCTAAAAATTTTTTATGTGTAAATTTGAAAATGTACACATGCATACCAGTAAATACGTAAAATTACACGTATGTGGTTTTAATGTACGTGTTTTTATGTGTAATTTGGACTTCATAAGGAAGTGTGTAAATTTACGATTGGATAAGATATAATTAGGGCTGCCAATAGGAAGAAGGTGCAAATCTATGCATTCATATAGGGGATCAGGAGGCTTGGGGCCCTGGTGCATAAACAGTTTATGAAAATAAGTCAATAACTAATTATTGAGAGATATTTAGGAGATAATAGGAAGACCCGCGACAGCATTGTAAATAATATATCTTATTCTCTGTCTTCTAACTTCACTTGATCGCCTATTGATTGATCTTGACAAAATATTTTTAAATTTCCAGTTCTTTGAAATAGTTATTAGTATATACCCTCTAGAATATGAGATTTCTTGACAAGTTTGTACAAAAAAGTTGGTAAGATAGAAGTGTTATTACTTTCCTTATATACATAATTGTCGCATGGTAAACCCATGAGCCAATATTTTAGGGAATGCGACCTAGAGTCTTCTTATTTATTTTTGGGGGTCAGCCTTTTCGTTCGGCCAGCTGCACTCGAAATAGAAAACCAGGATGCCGAAGTTTCTTTAGATCTCGGATTCGAACCGAAAGATTTTAACGGGCGTCCTTTTCGGACGGGACATTGGGTTCTCGGCTGGTTTGAATTAGTTGGCCGAAAGAGTATCGGTTTCGCAGGGGCTTGAAAAGGGGCTTTTTGTTTCTGGGGGTCTAAAAGCCAATGGCGTTGCTTTGGGGTCAAGGGGTTAAGACCCTGAATCCAATGGGATGTTTGTGTGCGCCTCAGGGGCGTGTTTTAAAATCTTGGAGAGAGAGAGTTTTTTGAGTTTTGAAAAAAAGGAGCGAGAAGAGGTTTGGTGTTGTGAGTGAGAAAAGTCATACTCCCCAGCATTGTCCTCAACCATGAGAGGCTGTTCATTCAGCGAATGCTCGGTGAGTTACTCATTTAAGGGCCTGTGCCTGATTTGTACCTTTTACTTCTCTCTCCGGGTTAAGGATATTTAAATATTTCATATTTTTTAAATTTAATTTTTATTTACCATCTTTCACATTTTAGTCTATGAGACTACATATACTTTTGTATTTGTTTAATTGCTTATCTAAAATTGGTGGTCATCCCATTTGGAATATGGGAAGTTGTCTTTTAAATATTTTAAATCAAATTCTTGTAAATATTTATATAGTGTAAATAAATTAATGTTTGTGTTTATACTCACGGCCTTATTCTTTTTCGCGCTCTTACCGGGCGTGTCCTAAAAAGGAAGTTACCTTAGGACAATAATGTATAAGGAAAGTATTGTGACGGGGTCGAAAATTCGAATTCGAGTTTTTGACGGGAGAGCACGTTTCAAACATCCCTGATCTCGAATCAAACAGTTTTGAAGTGATGTCTGTGTGTGTTTGTTTGTTTGTGTGTGTGTGTGTGTGAAAGTATGTGTGTGTGTGTGTGTGTGTGTGTCAGTGAGACTGTGGAGACGATAACTGACGAACGAATGGACCGATTCGAACAAAATTCGGTACAAAAATCACAATCCGTAAACACTGGATGCCTATTGTTTTCATACGCAATCGAATGTTCAAAACCCCCCTAAATTTTCGAATGAAATTTTGAAAAAATCGGCAAAAAATCAAAACCACGAATAAAGTTACGCAAATAGACATTTCCTATGTAATTTTTCATTAGAAAACGATTGACATAAGTTTTAGAACGCTAACATGAACTGTTCTCGATATATTGTACATTTTTCAAAAAAATATCAAAAAGTCATACAAAATAAAAAAAATATTTCCTATTGAGAAACATGTCCACTTTTCATATGTAATACTATGCGATAAATTGAGTGACATCATTCTCGTGGATCTAGCTCGTTCCATTCACGGAAAAATATACTTTGAATAATACTTTTGTATTTGAACGCCAATAGTCATTTATCTGCTGTAAGAATAACTTATTTCTTAGTGCATAACGCTTGGCGAGATTTTGGCGACGAATTTGGCGGAATGTCGACAACTTGGCGACTTTTTTAAATGTTGCCAAATTAACGAAAATCTCGCCAAATGGATAAAAATGACGCTAAATCAATGAAAATGACGACTAATTGTCGAAAATTCAATATCTTGGAAAGAATATTAGTATCTACTATAAGAAAAACCTATTTTTTTACTGTAAAAGTAGTAAATTCATCACATTATATAAGGAAAGTCATGTGTTGCCCACATCAGATTTTTTTCTTTTCTATCGCGGTATGGCTTTATCTCATTCTCTCAGAACTTCTCTTTCTCATAAAATCTTTCTCTCAAAACGAAATGGATGAAAATGAATATACAATGGTGATAAATGATGTAATATGCTATATTTAAATTATAATTCAACAATAAGTAATTTCAAGAACTAAATATTGATCCTAGCTAGATTCCAGATGGACAAAATAAAAAACACACACACAAAAAAAAAATAAAAAAACGTAAACATTTAATATTAAATTATATTTTTATATCATCAATTTCAATTTATTTTGACAGAATATAGAGACATATTGTCTACTGTGCCCCCACCCAACACTTTATATGAAGCTCCAAAGCAAGCCAATCCTGGTACATACTTGGTGCTACACTTACAAGTACTAGTGTATAAAACTTATTAACAACGTTTAAAACTAGGAAAACTTGTATAAATATTGTGCAATTCACGTATAAAGAAGATATGTATAAGTGTGGCGTAAAATATTGTAACATAAAACTACAACATCAAAAGTGTGGTTTAAAAATTTAGGTATTGGTATATGAAGCGCATAGAAATTTTACAAGAAATCGTTACAAGAATTTGAAAGTGATAATTGTTCAGGCGTTGTCACTTGCACGTTTGAGTTATAACAGTTTTTATAAATTCTATAGTGAGTGCGGTATATCTCGAAAAATATTAAAAGTGTGTTAGTTTGTAGAGAAATTATATGCTTGCACACAAAATTTTACCCTATAAAATTTTCTCTTAATGAACATGTAACCCCCCCCCCCCCCCCATCCCTCTCTTACATAATTTTCCAGTAAATTCAATGGCTACTAATATTGTAGCAGAATGTTAGCCGACATTGCATTTTGAGTTTATATTATAAGTAAAATTTTGAAAAAACGGGATATTACCCCCTATTGACAGATGTGAAATATGCTCCGTTTTTGCTATGTTATGAAATACAACGGATATTTCAAATACCGTTTCAATTTGGCGAGTTATAAATGTCCTTCGATAAATCATTTTCGGATTTAATAACACAAGTAGCCAGGGGAAATGTAATCTTTCAAGCTTCGATATTTTCTTTTACATTTAATCACGATATACTTATCCTTTCGTTGGTGGGCTACATTTGTATCATATGTCAGTGGTGGTTCCAGATTAGGACTGTTCATAGAAAATGCAAGGATTTTTTTCGGAGAGTGAGAGAAAAAGAAATTGCAATTGATATACGTAATTTTTACTTTCCTTATATACATAATGTATAAGGAAAGTATTGTGACGGGGTCGAAAATTCGAATTTGAGTTTTCGACGGGAGAGCACGTTTCAAGCATCCCTGATCACGAATCGAACATTTTGAAGTAATATCAGTGTGTGTCTGTGTGTGTGTGTGTGAAAGTATGTGTGTGTGTGAAAGTATGTGAGTGTGTGTGTGTGTGTGTGAAAGTATGTGTGTGTGAAAGTATGTGTGTGTGAAAGTCTGTGTGTGTGTGTGTGAAAGTAAGTGTGTGTGTCAGTGAGTCTGTGGAGACGATAACTGACGAACGAATGAACCGATTCGAACAAAATTCGGTACAAAAATCACAATCCGTAAACACTGGAAGCCTATTGTTTTTATACGCAATCGAATGTTCAGAACCCCCAAAATTTTCGAATAGAATTTTGAAAAAATCGTCAAAAAATCAAATCCACTAATAAAGTTACGGAAATAGACATTTCTTATGTAATTTTTCATTAGAAAACGATTGGCATAAATTTTAGAACGCTAACATGAACCGTTCTCGAGATATTGCACATTTTTCAGAAAAATTATCAAAAAATCATATAAAATAAAAAAAATATATTTCCTATTGAGAAACATGTTCACTTTTCATATGTAATACCATGTGATAAATTGGGTGACATCATTCTCGTGGATCTAGCTCAATCCATTCATGAAAAACGATACTCTGTGTAATACTTTTGTATTTGAGCGCCAATAGTCATTTATCTGCTGTAAGAAAAACTTATTTCTCCGCCTATAACGCTCGGCGAGATTTTGGCGACGAATTTGGCGGAATGTCGCCAACTTGGCGACATTTTTAATTGTTGCCAAATTGACAAAAATCTCGCCAAATGGATAAAATGACGCTAAATCAATGAAAATGACGACTAATTGAAGAAAATTCAATATCTTAGAAAGAAATTAAGTATCTACTATAAGAATAACATTTTTTAACAGTAAAATTAGTAAATTCATTGCATTATATAAGGAAAGTTATGTGTTGCCCACATCAGATTTTTTTTAATTAGTGCGAATGACAACATTTCAATGTCAGTTTATGCTAGATTTTATAAAGTGTTCATCCAAAAGTTCATAACCTGGCAGAAAGCGCGAGGGCCACTACTCTCACTAGCTGTGACAATTGTGGTTTTCTAAGAAATTGTAGTAATCCTGAAATTCCAGCTTTGTAGACAATGACATCTGTGCTAGGTATTAGTATCGGAAATCGGGGCTTTACAAAATGTAAATAATTTGGACAGTTATACATCCGAACTTAATAAATAACAAGATCAATCATGCATGAAGCGGAGTATAAAACAATTTCCAACTGCAATGCAATTTTATTTAAACATCTCTAAAATGTGATTCATTCAGCGGTGATATTTTTTAAATTATCATAGTACTTTATTTTACTTAAAAACTTAAATTCATGGGGGAAAAGTACTTTCTAACTCCATGTTTAAAACTTCATTGAAAAAGACAATGCTATAAAATCGTCTGTCTTTCTATGTAAAATTAATTAATATTTCATTCATATCACCTATATTCCAGACTCCAGAGCTAAATAATTATAAAAATTCTGCAATTTTTATACAGCTCACCTTACAGGGCCAACGGCCATACCGTGCTGAAAACACCTGTTCTCGTTAGATCACCGAAGTTAAGCAGCATCGGGCGCAGTTATTACTTGGGTGGGTGACCACCTGGGAACACCGCGTGCTGTTGGCACATTTCGGGTGCGGTAGCCCGATGGTTTTCGCGCTTTATTTGCACGCTGCCACAACTGCCTCCGTGTTCATGCGGAGTAAGATCACGTTAAACATGTGGGTCCGTAAGTCCTTCCGAGAGGTTGGTGGTGGAGGAAGGAGGGTACGGTCCCTGTGTATGCCTCCCCCACTGGGTACCGGTCTAAATTGGGTGGCACTTCTCGGCCGTCCAAACGGTTACCTTACACCTTTCTGGTAGGTCGGACGGTCTGGGTCTCAACAACAACAACAGCTCACCTTACAGCTTGATTTGTTTACATTCTGCATACGTTAAAATTAGGTTTCTTTGTAGAAATAATCAAAGTTTAATGATCATTTAAACTAAAAACTATTGTAATTGCGTAGGCGCAGAATATAGATGCACAGAAATTACGCAAAAATAAAGCAGTTTTAGGACGGATGCAACACTAAATATAAATTTAAAAGAACTTTAAAAATCATGATTTTGACACTGCGAAAAAATATGGATGGCATATTTTATTTTGAAGTGGGTTTCTTGATCTCTTCATATGGTATGGATGTATATATTATTTGAATTTGTATTTAAAAGACTACCGAATATATTTTGCTCAATTTTTTTACATATTTTGTCGGATAACTTGACTATTTTCTAAAATGTACAAAGTAATTTGCAAATTTTAACTTCGCTTTAAACTGTTTGAAAAATTTTGTCCCATGGGGTTTAATGTATTTCACTTTTTGAAACCGGGTTCAATCCAAAACTAATAGGGTGATGTTATTCATCGATATTCCCTTATGTACCACAGACTGTCTGAACAACATACTAAAATTTCATTTTGATAAATTCATTTTTACGGAATTATCGTGCGAACGGACAGACAGACATACAGATAGACAGACAGAATTCACTTATCAACTATGTTGGAAAGTGTTTAAAATGTAAATACTTTTTTCTTATTTTGTCCAAAATAGGGTCCAGATTGTGAATATGTAAAAATAATTTCGATATTTTAATATTTTGAACAATTTTTTCCAAAAAATCTGAAAATGTATCTGTCCTTGCGAGTGTTTAATCGACAAAAATATGCATTAGGAAATTTATTTTCTATATCTATACTTATATGTAACGAAAAAGCTCGTATAGTTTTCAAGTAATCGTGTTGTTTGTTGAATCACTCAGGAATATGATTAAAATTCTAACTTTGAGTTAAATATTTGCATCAATTGTAACAGTTTTATTTTCCATCTCTACTCATTAGACAATTCTCTACAAATTTACAATTGGCTTTATTCATCCATGTCGCTTTGTTGACGAGTTCATAATCCTAACATTTTAAATTATCCGCTAGGGCCGACATTCATATTCAATCGGATATAGTCACTTTTCTATAGACATACCTAACGTGCATACTTTTAGATCTTTACTTTGGACGTTCTTGGGATTTTCAAATACTACCCGATAAAGCTAGTACAGCCACGTTGAGGCAGACATAAAAGAGGTTTGTTAAATCAAAGAGCAAAGCAACTATTCTTACTGTTATTGCAGATATCGTGTATTTCACATTCGCAATTAAAAAAAATCTGATGTGGGCAGCACATGACTTTCCTTATATAATACAATGAATTTACTACTTTTACAGTAAAAAAATAGGTTTTTCTTATAATATTCTATCCAAGATATTGAATTTTCGACAATTAGTCGTCATTTTCATTTATTTAGCGTCATTTTTATCCATTTGGCGAGATTTTCGTTAATTTGGCAACATTTCAAAAAGTCGCCAAGTTGGCGACATTCCGCCAAATTTGTCGCCAAAATATCGCGAAGCGTTATGAACGGAGAAATAAGTTATTCTTACAGCAGATAAATGACTATTGGCGTTCAAATACAAAAGTATTACTCAGAGTATCTTTTCTCATGAATGGAACGAGCTAGATCCACGAGAATGATGTCACCCAATTTATCGCATGGTATTACATATGAAAAGTGAAAATGTTTCTCAATAGGAAATATTTTTTATTTTATATGACTTTTTGATAATTTTTTTGAAAAATGTGCAATATCTCGAGAACGGTTCATGTTAGCGTTCTAAAATTTATGCTAATCGTTTTCTAATGAAAAATTACATAAGAAATGTCTATTTGCGTAACTTTATTAGAGGTTTTGATTTTTTGACGATTTTTTCAAAATTGCACTCGAAAATTAAGGGGTTCTGAACATTCGATTGCGTATAAAAACAATAGGCTTCCAGTGTTTACGGATTGTGATTCTTGTGCCAAATTTCGTTCGAATCGGTCAATTCGTTCGTCAGTTATCGTCTCCACAGGCTCACTGACACACACACACACACACACATACTTTCACACACACACACACATACTTTCACACACACACACACAGACATCACTTCAAAAATGTTTGATTCGTGATCAGAGATGCTTGAAACGTGCTCTCCCGTCGAAAACTCGAATTCGAATTTTCGACTCCGTCACAATACTTTCCTTATACATTATGTATATAAGGAAAGTAAAAAGAAAAACCAGTGGATGTGTGATGGTATTTTCAATACGAGCACAATCTTAACTTTGGGAAAGCGCCCTATAGGTGGATTCTATGTGTTCAGTTTCACGGTATTTTCGTGTTTTTTTAATTTTGGCATTCTAGCTATCATATGTTTATGATGACGTAAAACCGATATTTATAATAAAAGCTAGGACTTACGTCATCACAGTATATGTTTTAAACAATTTTAAGAATAACTAATATTAGAAAAATTAAGCCTGATAAATGATGAATGTGTTAAAAAAAGTAAGGACAAATTTCTAGTGACTAAAACAGTTTAGTCTAGTAAGACTAAACTGCTTTAAGACTAGGAAGAATCTAGTATTCGGGGTGTGGTCGCAATACTGGGCGAAGTAACAGAATGCCGGGATAAGCATATAAACTTTGTAAATGCATATCCATGCAAGCATTATCACCATCCTATTATATAGTAGTAATGTGTAGATTTGTAAATTATTCTGGACATGTGCAATAACATTTAGTATATATGCTGTTCGTGGCTTTAAACAACAAACTACTGTAATTTCTGTTAGGTCTCCCATAAACTGAATTTTATTTGACACAGTACAGTCATGCGTTAATGTCCTTTGATCGAAAGGTCGAAATATCAAATACTCTAAGTTTGAACAGATTAAGTAAGCTTTAAGTTTAATTTGAGTTCACTTTTGACAGATTAAGTAAAAATCTTCTACAAAGGCATTTAAAGAGGATAAAAGATGCATTTAGGTATTTACACAGTATATAGGTACGCACAACTCAAACTGTTACTAAAATAATAAAACTAAAGGGAGAAAGAAGCTTGTTTGCTTCCTTCTTCTTATTCCGGTAATTTTTCTTCCTTTTCTTGAATGTTTATTTTTCACAATGTATTTTTTGGCGATGCTCTTTTAGTTTCCAAAATCATTTTCTGTTTTATATTCTCGTATTTGTTCAGCATTTGTTATTTTCCCTATTAATTTGGTCGACTCCTGTAGCTCTTGAAACCTGTTAGGTGCTTTATATTATTTAATATGGCTTCTGCTCGTAATTTTACTTACCGAACAATTACTGTCAATCTTTTGTTGAAAGTTCACCTTTCTCTTTGATATTTTACAACTTATTTATTGTGTCTTACCTTTCATTCTTTCCTCCTTGATTTTTACATCTTGTTTCTTTTTTCGTCTTCGTCAACCTACTTTCCCTGTTTCCGTCATGTTTGCTGTTTTTATATCATCATCCAGCTCTCCCGAGTGAAGTTTGCGCTTCTTGAATCTCCTGATGAAGAAGACTGTTTCGTGCCTTCAAAAGCAGGTCAACACTATTAATTTTGTGATGTATGTTGATTTTCTTGAAGTTGTTTTAGTTTTATTTGATAGGTACACAAATGTATGGCAAAATCTGTAAACAAAGTGCATCCTCATATCCAGAGTGATCCAAAATGGATGAAACTTAGATGTCACGTGACTGTAGGGAAGATAACTAGGGATCCAGAGGAGGCCCATTCTGTGCACAATAGCCAACCAAATTGTTCGAGAAGTAGTAAGGGTGAAAAAGTTTCCAAGCTAGAAGTAGCTGGAACTCTATAGTCTAAAAAGACTTGTGTTTAAAAGATCGAAGAACTTGAGAAGCCAAAAGAGAAGGATTTGAGCATTTGAAGGAGATTTTAGCTACAGTGAGTAAAATCAATGATTGTAAGTGGTTATACATAAAAGAAACCATGCCAATATTATTCCTGATAAGAGTACTATCAGCGTTACAAGTCTTAAATTTACACAAACAAAAGTACATTTTGATACATATTTTATTGATTAATGAGGGAAAAAACAAGATTTATAGTAATAACTGATAATAGGGTAATGAATTTTATATCAGCGTCATCACATCGTCCGTTTTCATATCTAGAGTTATTAAAGGCTGCCAATTGTTGTTTTTTAAAATATTATAAATTTAAATAAAGAATATTAGTTATAAAGGTGTTTTGAAAATAATTAAAATTTTAAGAAGAATAAATCTTTTCATTTCAGACTAAGTATGTTTTGTTTTCAACAATTTTAAGATAGCAGCTCTAAACATATGGAAAATTGAAATGTGGGTTATTTTGTTCGTTTTACTTTATCAAAGAGCATCTTAAACTTTGGAATTAAATAGAGGAATGTTAAGTTACTTAGTACAAAATTATCACTGCATCCTTAATGCCCCAAGTTATTCCTTTCACGAATTTTGACCCTGCATATTCATTTTAAAATCTGCACAGTCGCGATTTGAAATAAAAAATAAAATAAAATTGCAAATTTTACGTGATTTCACTACAATATTTTAAAAATAGATCTCATTTAAACGTATGCAATTAAATAAATAAATAAATAATTTGAGTTTGAAAGAAAAGTTCTGCGCTACCCTTATCAGATATTTTAATGCATTAGGCGACCCGCAACAATGTAATGGCAATTTTTGGCTTCTTTGCTACATCAGTCGGAGACGATATTAATATTTGAAGCTTTTCAAATATCAGTCTTCTAAGGATACTTAAATTAATGCAAAATATAAATAACTTCTATCGCCTCAATGAAGTTTACGACTTGATAAACATCAGTCATAAAATCTAGCAACACCCCCTCTCTATTTTTCATTTTTTCATCTTCGTGCCGAGGAGGCGCCGTTCCTTTTTGGGAGCATTGCTGTGTTCGTACAAAATCAACAAACTTCCTCCTTTCTATTTTATGTGTTTGCCGTCTCGCCGACGCGGCGTCGAATTTTAATATTTCAAGCAGACCCCCTACCTTGCGCAACATATTGACTCTTTCTATGAGATTTCTTGCATCTGCTCTAGCGCTGCTACTCACAGCTTATTGGTAAATCAATTTTAGCTCAAATAAAGTGCGTATTTTGAATATTTGCTTTATGCAACATCAACATATTTGTTCAAACTCTTCTAAACTTATACGTGTATTTTAAAAGACGGAACATACCCAAACCTTTTGCAGATTGCGTCCTTATTGTTTGTGTTATAATCAGCTTCATACTGCAGGAAATCAAACCTTTTTATATAATTTTCTTTATCAAATTAGCATTTTAAAATATGACATGATTAAGTTTTAATTGTTTGGACATTCGGTTGAAATCGGAGCATTATGAAAATTTTAAATTATAATAAATTTAAAATTATTATTGGAATTATAAATTTGAAATCATTATTTGAATATTATTATTATTAAATCCATTATTTAAAATTATTATTATTAAATATATTGTTTAAAATAATTACTATTATTTTAAATTATTATTAAAACATTTAAATTTGTCGCTTATATCTATGGAAATATAACATACAAAAATATAAATCATTTGTACTTGATTTATCGAAAATAAGGTACCATTTTTGAATATACAAAAATAGCTTCAGTATTTTAGTATTTTGAACAATTTTTCGGTCTCAAATTAATATTTTAAAATATGACGTGATTAAGTTTATGGTGTGGATATCGGGCTGAAATAGGAGCATTATGAAAAATTTAAATTATTATAAATTTAAAATTATTATTAGAATTATAAATTTAAAAGTATTATTAAAATATTATCATTATTAAATCCAATATTTAAAATTATTATTTTTAAACCTATTATTTAAAATTATTATTATTTAAATTATTATTATATATAAAAATTTAAATTAGCCGCTTATATCTATGAACCTATAACAGATAAAAATATAAACCATTTGTTTTTGGTTTGTTAAAAATAAGGTACCATTTTTTAATATACTAAAATAGTTTCAGTATTTTTAGTATTTGAACTATTTTTTCCGATAAAAATTTTTTTGTCCTAGCAAATTTTCTCTTCACATTGCTTACTTTCACTCGAAATATATTCTAAGCCAGTGATTACTAATCAGCGTTTAGCAAGAATTTGCACAAACTTAGAAAAATAAAGTGCAACTTGCCACCATTTTTTTTTGTAATTTAGTAAATATATTAAAATTTCTAAGGTTTTAACACGATATGTTGATAAAAACATGGTGCATTTTGAAAGTTTAAATTAGTTAGATATTCGTATGATAGTTAAAACTTAAACAGAGACAGTTTTACTTGGGAAAAAAGAACGTTTGCTGAAATGTGGAATTTTCGTATCGGGAGCTCAGTTGGCATTAGTGGCCATTACCAGCATTCCCATTAAACAACTCATAGGGTTACCAGATAAACATTTTGAGATGAAAATCATGCAATAATAGAAAAATGACATACTAGTTCAAATATATTTTTTTATACATATCACGAAAAATTATGAATTTGTTATAAAAAAGATAAAATGTAATTAAAATGTAATGTGTTTTTCCTTAACGATTTTATGAAAAACCATGTGTTTTAACACAAAATCATTACAAAATATATACACAATGTTTATTAACTAGTAAACCAGATGTAAAGCAAAATAATTTGTAATTTTTATGAACAGTAATGAATAAATAGAAACAAAATAAATACTCTTGTAATATTTCGCTTGTAAAGCACTTGCAATAAATATCCTTATAATATTTCATTCAAAAGTATGAATTAGTTATTACTTTTGAAATCTACTACTTTACACACAATTTTCTAATTTTCTCCTGTTGAACTTAATATGTGTCAAGCAATTAGGGGATTTTACGAAATATTTCATGGGTATCTCAAAACCAAAAAGTTTAAGAATCATAGTTTTAAACTATAAAATATAGATATAAACAGTAAGCGACAAAAATGTAGGTGGTTCAAATTTATATATTTTAGCTATTATGAAGATTACGCGAGTAGTTTTGAAAATTGTAATATCGTTAATTTAAAAAACTTTAGCAGCAGGTCTGGCATATTATATGAATTGGATACATTCGGCTTATTTGTATTTGCATTTCCTATTTTTAACACTTTACACATAGTTGAAAAGCGTTTATGACTTTGTTCATTCTGTTTGTCTCTCCGCCTGTCCGTTAGCACGATAACTGTCGTAAAATAATTTTATCAAAATGAAACTTCAGTATGTTGCTCAGACGGTCTGTGGGACCTATGGGAATATAAATGAATAATATCACCCAATTAGTTTTGGATTGAACCCGGGTTGAATAAATGAAATACACTGAACCCTATGGGATCTAATTTATCAAGCATTTTTTAAGCGAATTTAAAATTCACAAATTGCTTCGAAAAGTTCAGAAAATATACAAATTATCCCATAAAATATGTAAAAAAAATTTCAGCAAAATATATTCAGTAGATTTTTAAATAAAAAATAAAATAATAATTACATCTTTTATATGAAGAGATTACTTCAACTTCAAAATAAAATATGACATCCATTTTGTATTAAAATCGTGATTTTTAAAGTTCTTTTTAATTCATATTTAGTGTTTTATCCGTTCAAAAACCGCTTTATTTTCTCTTAAATTCTGTGCATCTACATACTGAAACAACGCAATTACAATATATTTGAGTTTAAATGGTTATAAAACTTTGATTATTTCTACAATGAAGCCTAATTTTCACTTATGGAAAATGTAAACACCAAAAGATGTTGAGTGAGTTGTATAAGAATTGCTGAAATTTTTTAAAGCAAAATTATTTAGCTCATGGAGTCTGCAATATAGCTAATATGAATGAAACATTCATAGATTTTACTCAGAGAACCCAGACGAAGTTTTCGATGAAATTTTAGGCATAGAGTTAAATTACTTGTAACTCCATGATTTTAAGTTTTTAAATAAAATAAATTATTTTAGTATTGTGATGAATGAAAGAATTGGAAAAATGTTTATGAATGAAATGCTGCTTTTATGTAGAGGCGATTTATATTTGATGACATCATTTGAATAAAGTTCATTTGTTTTCGATGAAGTTTTCAGATATAATAAATTATTGTAGTATTATGATACTTTTAAAAATATTACCGAAGAATGTATCGCATTTTAGAGATGTTTGAATAAAATTGTATTGAAATTGGATAGTGTTTCATAATCAATGCTTTATGTAAGACTGATCTTTCTAGTTACTATTTTAATAGTAATTTACAAATATATACACAATAAAGATCAATCATGAATAAAACATTATGAAACTCTTTCCAACTTCAATGCAATTTTATACAAACATCTCTCAAATATCTACAACGTTTCTCGGTAATATTTTTAAAATTATCACAATACTACATTAATTTATTATATTTGAAATCTTCATTGAAGAAAATGAACTTCATTCAAATGACGGCATTGAAATATAAATTGCCTGGTTTAAACATCTCTAAAATGCGATACATTCCTCGATAATATTTTTAAAATTATCATAACACTACAACAATTTATTATATTTGAAAACTTCATCGAAAACAAATGAACTTTATTCAAATGACGTCATCGAAATATAAATCGCCTCTATATAAAAGCAGCATTTCATTCCTAATCATTTTTCCAATCGTTTAATTCATCACAATATTATTATAATTTATTTTATTTAAAAATTTGAAAAATTGTTATCTACCATATTTATTTTAAAATGTGAAACCTTTCTCATATATAAAAAATCAAACTCTTGGAAAGGTATTTATTATATAATATACCTCTTTTGTCTTTCTGGAGGATATAACGAGAGTCAGAATTTAATTGGATTTGTTTCTCTCCCTACATTAAATAATTTTTATTTAAAAAACTACTTAACATATTTTACTGAAAAATTTTTTTTATGTATTTTATGGGATAATTTGAATATTTCCTGAAATTTTGAAGGCAATTTTTGAATTTTAAATTCGCTTAAAAATGTTTGAAACATTAGGTTCCATAGGATTCAATGTATTTCATTTTTTCAATCCGGGTTCAATAAAAAACTAATTGGGTGATATTATTAATTTATATTCCCATAGGTCCCACAGACAGTCTGAAAAACATACTAAAATTTCATTCTGATAAAGACATTTTTACGGCAGTTATCGTGCTAACGGACAGACAGACAGATAGACAGATAGACAGAATGAACAAAGTCATAAACACTTTCAACTATGTTGTAAAGTGTTAATAACGTAGTTCAAGCTATAATTTTTCTGCATAAACTAAACTATTGTTTCGGTAATTGTAATGGCTTTCTATAGAAGAATGTCATTAGAATAGTGTAATAGCATAGTATGAAATAGGAATGAATGACAACTCTGAGTAGATCTCACTTATTCTCAAAATTCTAATTTAAAACTTATAGGGAGGGGGTAATCTATAGTATGCATAACAAAGGAAGTTGTTTTTTAATATTTTAGTATATTCAATGTAATATCTGAGTTTTGCTGCAAACCTGAATTACTGAAAATATAATTAATTTTTTCGACAATGCATGGATAGTGAAAATAATTTTAAAAGAAATACATGAACTGCTTTGGAATATTAGATAAAGTCTCAGTTTGTGACATGATAAATATTCTCCGTAATATATTTCCATTTTTTTATTCTATTTGTAAAAGAAATGACTATTCCTTTTGGAAGCACTGCTAGAAAATCA
This sequence comes from Amaurobius ferox, assembly GCA_951213105.1. Taxonomy (NCBI): domain Eukaryota; kingdom Metazoa; phylum Arthropoda; class Arachnida; order Araneae; family Amaurobiidae; genus Amaurobius; species Amaurobius ferox. The sequence goes on along the minus strand of OX578149.1, from coordinate 114,937,706 downwards.
ACAAGCTTCCTCTCCTTTGTGTTATATGTTTGCTGTCTAGACCGTTTGGCGTCATATTTTAATATGTAATGAGAAACCCTTACCTAGCGCAACAGATGGACTATATTGACGACATCTTCTGATCTTGATAGCCCTGATACATTTCTTGTGTGTAAACTATACAACTTATATGTGATAATAAACTAATCTCTAGTATTTGATTTTCACAATACAAAATTCCATACACATTTAAAAAACGTTCGTCATATTTGAGTTCAGAGATGTTTGAAACGCGCCCTTCAATTGGAATTTCGCAATACTTTTCTAATACATTACACTATGTATATAGGGAACGCAAAAATTCATTTACTGTAACTATTTTTCTTATGAAGTGAATTTAACGGAAATAATTAAATAAATAGAATTTAAGTTAACAATCATAAGGATATGAAGACAGAAAAACTAAATGATACCTAAATTTTAAATGTGACCATGCAAAAGCTAGCTATTATAATTTCGTGAAATTCATTGCATCCATTCTCCCTGCCATGATAATAAGATAAACAAACAGACAAATAAAAGACAGAAAAACAAAATGGTGCCTAAATTTTAAGTGTGACCATGCAAAAGCTAGCTATCATAATTTCGTGAAATTCGGTGCATCCATTCTCCCTGCCATGATAATAAGATAAACGAACAGACAAATAAAAGGCAGAAAGACAAAATGGTGACTAAATTTTAAGTGTGACCATGCAAAAGCTAGCTATCATAATTTCGTGAAATTCGGTGCATCCATTCTCCCTGCCATGATAATAAGATAAACGAACAGACAAATAAAAGGCAGAAAGACAAAATGGTGACTAAATTTTAAGTGTGACCATGCAAAAGCTAGCTATCATAATTTCGTGAAATTCGGTGCATCCATTCTCCCTGCCATGATAATAAGATAAACGAACAGACAAATAAAAGGCAGAAAGACAAAATGGTGACTAAATTTTAAGTGTGACCATGCAAAAGCTAGCTATCATAATTTCGTGAAATTCGCTGCATTCATTCTTCCTGCCATGACAATAAGATAAACTAATAGACAAATAAAACACAGAAAGACAAAATGGTGCTTAAATTTTAAGTGTGACCATGCAAAAGCTAGCTATCATAATTTCGTGAAATTCAGTGCATCCATTCTCCCTGCCATGATAAAGAGATAAATGAACAGACAAATAAACTGACAAATTTTCTATTTTGTTTAAATAGATTATTTATTCCAATATATTCTATTTATTAACTTAATATAGAAAGATACTTAATATAAGTAACACTACAGCATCCCTTATCGTCACTTTTTATCGAAATTTTATTGTCTTCCTATCTATAACAAGACCCATAACTGTTTTATTCGCTCGTCATGAAATCTGGAATCAGCATTAACAGCAGTAAAACATTTTCATACTCCATTGCCGGCTCGCCATTGTAGCGCCAAGTAAGGATCATAAAATCAACGGAAGAATGTGACAATAAAGTTTATGACCCATCTTAAGGTGTTTTAGTTTGACAGTATATGTTATGTTTCTGATACTGTCTTACACTGTACCCTTCCTCGCGTTTCCTACATAATGGTACAATATTGCACCACTTTGTAAGTATAAGCAATTTGCTAAATTAGTCTATGAGATGTGAATAGATCTAGGGAAAAGATTGCAAAATCAATGTTAAAATTTGTTTTATTTTCAAAAACTACCCTATTAGCATTTAATATTTGTCCAATATTGGACCAGTATTGTATAACTTTGGTGTTACTATAGTGTATATTTGTGGTGTTACTGTGTTGTATATCTGTAGTGTTATATTCTATAACTGTGGCGTTATACAGTGCGCGAAAAAAGTATAAGGAAAAGCGAAAACTACCCAAATTTAGAAATCTTTTAGACGGAAATGTATGCAAATTTCTTAAATAAAAATATTGATGAAATTAAGTTCTTTTTCATGTAAATTAATTAAATTTTCCAAAAATAAATATGTATAAATTTACTTTATAAATGTTAAATCTATATGATTTTGGAAATAAGTATAAGGGCAACTGTTTTTCATCTAAAATTATAGTAAACTTGGCATATTTGAAAGCAGAAAATGACCATTTCAAACATAAAGACTGAGTTTCTAAACAAAATTCACCCTTGGCTCATTTATTTACGATTTTTGTACGATACTAAAGGGAACTCATCTGTCTGACCTTGAAAAAGGAAAAATTCTTGCTTTAAAAGAATCTGGATTGAGTGGGCATAAAATTTCGAAAAAAATTAAAGATTTAAAACTGTAGTTTATAATTTTCTAAAAGAACCTGGAATGTATGGAATGAAAAAACGAACTGGAAGACCAAAAATTCTAACGCACCGACAGAAAAGAATGGTTGTAAGAAGAGCTTGCGGGAAAAAAGAAACTGCAAACGAAATTACAAGAAATTTGGACTTACCATGTTCCACACAAACAGTTCAAAATGTTTTAAATAAACATCCGAATACGTGGTATGGAAAGTTAATGTCACGCCCGCCTCTTAAAAAGGAACATAAGGAACAAAGACAGGAATTTAAAAAAAAAACATCTCTGTCGGTCCAAAATGGATTGATACAATCTTTTCGGACGAAAAGAAGTTCAATCTTGATGGGCCACTGTTTTTCACTATTTTTGGTATAATCTGCGTGAAACCAAAGAAGTTTTTTAACAAACGTCAATACGGTGGGGGCACAGTAATGATTTGGGGCGCTTTTGCAACAAACGGAACCACGCTTATAGTCTTTATCAACTACAAAATGAACTGTGACAAATATGTTGATCTATAGGCAAACATTTGTTACCTGAGGTCTCATTAATTACTTCAGGAAACTATATTTTCTAACAGGATAACGCTTCCATGCAAGTTTCTAAGAGTGCAAAACTCTGGTTTGAAGCAAATTCAGTAAATTCACTTGATTGGCCGGCGAGGAGTCCCGATCTCAATCCAATAGAAAATTTATGAGGCCTTCTAGCCCGAGAAGTTTATAAAAATGGCACACAATATCAGTGCAAACAGGATCTTGTGTTAGCTATCAAATAAGGTTGGAATAACATTTCAATAGACAATTTAAAAGAACTTTCGGCATCGATGACCTCACGGCTAATTCAAGTAATTGAAAAAAAAAGTTGTTTTCTTGATTATTAAGATAAATGTTAAGTAATTTAGAACATCTCCTTATACTTTTTTTTCTATATTTTCTTTAGTGATAATCTTTATAAGGTCAACTTTTGTAAGGCTCATATTTGTTGGTTATGTGTTGTACGAGTAAATGTTATTGTATAATTTCATATTAGAGGTCAGAAATATCAAAAATTCATTTTGATAAAGTGAAAATAAAGTATATTTTCATTCAATTATATGTTGTCCTTATACTTTTTTCGCGCATTGTATCTTACGGTGGAAATATTTTCAATGCAATTCCAATATTAGGCACATATTGGGGTTACATTGGTCTCCAATATTGGCTAATACTTTTATTACAATATTACGCCAATATTGGCGTAATATTGTCCCACTATTGTCCCAATATTTTAAGCCCGTATTGGGCCAATTCCGTCAAAATGTCCACATTTTATATCGGTCCAATATCGGGGCCAGTGAAGAGCTAATATTTGACCAATATTGGATTGCTACTAGGATATAATCTCCTGAAAACAATCATGCCTAAAACAACTACAGTGTGATGATATAAACAACTACAGTGTGATGATATAAACAACTACAGTGTAACAATATCTCTCAAAGCATATTCGCAAATCCAGGATATAAAAATTGAGTCCACATTTCTGGATAACCAACGATTTCATTAAAAATCACAAACAGGAATATTTTACAGCTTATAACACTATTGATATCTTAGATCACAGGCACAATAATGTCAGGTACAATAAAACGGTAATTAAATGCTAAACCAACTCTTTAAATAAAAAAACTGTTCTCAAAACATTGACATATATCTCAATTTAATTTGACTCGTGTTACATCAATTCCATGGAGGTGAAGAGATCCATGGAGGTAAACTCCATACTGAGAAAATGCCAATTTTATCAATCCTTCAGGCCAATTTTTCAATATTATCAATGCCAATATTATCAATCATAGAGCCAATCATTCAGGTGACGCTGCGATAAGATAAGCGCCCCTCCATTGTATGCATGTGTATGGTGAAAGACTTAAAATATTTATTTAAACTGTCAATTTTGTGAAAATAAATTAGTAACACAATGCAAATTAGAACTAAAACAATAAAGAATATTCCTACGTATTCAAAATTAGTCATATCTTACAATTTATTTTTATCTCCCTATATTCTGTACTCTATTCTAAAATTATGAAAAGATACTGGTTAATTATACTCATAATTAAGGAATCTTAATCTAAAAATTATCAAAACTATGTATGTATATTGGGTTAAATGGAAACAAAGGGCTCTTTACTAACACTAACGGTACCTGGATATAATTTTTAAAGCGTTATAGCATTTTCAAGCATTTCATCCATGAGTTTTATCACCTCTCTAACTTCATGGTCAATTCAGTCTAGCTGAAAGATGACTTCTTTATAAACTCTCCATAGAAATATCGAGAAAAGGTCTTTCTGTTTTTCGACCCAGACCTTCCGACCAACCCGAAGCTGTAACGTATCACTTTGGATAGATGCAACACTGCCACCTAATGTGGACCGGAACTTAGTGGGGGCGACATCCACATTAACTGTAGCCACTTTTCTCTACCTCTATTAGAAGATAAAGTTTTAGGTGTATATATATATTTGGCACATAACTAGATTACAATATTCAATATTAGATCTGTTTACGGTACTGCATGTTCCATTTGTTATCTTTCTAAAAACGATCAACCGTTACCAGCGTAAATTTTTACGATAAATTTTTATACTACTAGAAGAAAAAAGTTTTAGACGTATATATATTTGGCACATAACTAAATTACAATATTCAATATTAAATCTGTGTACGGTATTGCATATTCCATTTCTTATCTTTTCAAAAACGATCAACCGTTACCAGGGTAAATTTTTACGATAAATTTTATACTACTAGAAGATAAAGTTTTAGGTGTATATATATTCGGCACATAACTAGATTACAATATTCAATATTAAATCTGTTTACGGTACTGCATATTCCATTTCTTATCTTTTCAAAAACGATCAACCGTTGCCAGGGTAAATTTTTACGATAAATTTTATACAACTAGAAGATAAAGTTTTAGGTGTATATATATTCGGCACATAACTAAATTACCATATTCAATATTTAATCTGTTTACGGTACTGCATATTCCATTTGTTATCTTTTCAAAATCGATCAACCGTTAAACCAACCGTTGCTAAACCAACTCATTATATAAAAATACTGTTCTCAAAACATTGACATATATCTCAATTTAATTTGACTCGTGTTACATCAATTCCATGGAGGTGAAGAGATCCATGGAGGTAAACTCCATACTGAGAAAATGCCAATATTATCAATAATTCAGGTCAATTTTTCAATATTATCAATGCCAATATTATTAATCATAGAGCCAATCATTCAGGTAACGCTGCGATAAGATAAGCGCCCCTCCATTGTATGCATGTGTATGGTGAAAGACTTAAAATATTTATTTAAACTGTCAATTTTGTAAAAATAAATTAGTAGCACAATGCAAATTAGAACTGAAACAATAAGGAATATTCGTACGTATAAAACATTAGTCTTATCTTAAAATTTATTTTTATCTCCCTATATTCTGTACTCTATTCTAAAATTATGAAAAAATACTGGTTAATTATACTCATAATTAAGGAATCTTAATCTAAAAATTATCAAAACTATGTATGTATAATGGGTTAAATGGAAACAAAGGGCTCTTTACTAACACTACCGGCACCTGGATATAAGTTTTAAAGCGTTATAGCATTTTCAAGCATTTCATCCATGGGAGTTCTATCACCTCTCTAACTTCATGGTCAATTCAGTCTAGCTGAAAGATGACTTCTTTATAAACTCTGCATAGAAATATCGAGAAAATGTCTTTCTGTTTTTCGACCCAGACCTTCCGACCAACCCGAAGCTGTAACGTATCTCTTTGGATAGATGCAACACTGCCACCCAATTTGGACCGGAACTTAGTGGGGGCGACATCTACATGAACTGTAGCCACTTTCCTCTATCTCTATTAGAAGATAAAGTTTTAGGTGTATATATATATTTGGCACATAACTAGATTACAATATCCAATATTAGATCTGTTTACGGTACTGCATGTTCCATTTGTTATCTTTCCAAAAACGATCAACCGTTACCAGCGTAAATTTTTACGATAAATTTTTATACTACTAGAAGAAAAAAGTTTTAGACGTATATATATTTGGCACATAACTAAATTACAATATTCAATATTAAATCTGTGTACGGTATTGCATATTCCATTTCTTATCTTTTCAAAAACGATCAACCGTTACCAGGGTAAATTTTTACGATAAATTTTATACTACTAGAAGATAAAGTTTTAGGTGTATATATATTCGGCACATAACTAGATTACAATATTCAATATTAAATCTGTTTACGGTACTGCATATTCCATTTCTTATCTTTTCAAAAACGATCAACCGTTGCCAGGGTAAATTTTTACGATAAATTTTATACAACTAGAAGATAAAGTTTTAGGTGTATATATATTCGGCACATAACTAAATTACCATATTCAATATTTAATCTGTTTACGGTACTGCATATTCCATTTGTTATCTTTTCAAAATCGATCAACCGTTAAACCAACCGTTGCTAAACCAACTCATTATATAAAAAAACTGTTCTCAAAACATTGACATATATCTCAATTTAATTTGACTCGTGTTACATCAATTCCATGGAGGTGAAGAGATCCATGGAGGTAAACTCCATACTGAGAAAATGCCAATATTATCAATAATTCAGGTCAATTTTTCAATATTATCAATGCCAATATTATTAATCATAGAGCCAATCATTCAGGTAACGCTGCGATAAGATAAGCGCCCCTCCATTGTATGCATGTGTATGGTGAAAGACTTAAAATATTTATTTAAACTGTCAATTTTGTAAAAATAAATTAGTAGCACAATGCAAATTAGAACTGAAACAATAAGGAATATTTGTACGTATAAAACATTAGTCTTATCTTAAAATTTATTTTTATCTCCCTATATTCTGTACTCTATTCTAAAATTATGAAAAAATACTGGTTAATTATACTCATAATTAAGGAATCTTAATCTAAAAATTATCAAAACTATGTATGTATAATGGGTTAAATGGAAACAAAGGGCTCTTTACTAACACTACCGGCACCTGGATATAAGTTTTAAAGCGTTATAGCATTTTCAAGCATTTCATCCATGGGAGTTTTATCACCTCTCTAACTTCATGGTCAATTCAGTCTAGCTGAAAGATGACTTCTTTATAAACTCTGCATAGAAATATCGAGAAAATGTCTTTCTGTTTTTCGACCCAGACCTTCCGACCAACCCGAAGCTGTAACGTATCTCTTTGGATAGATGCAACACTGCCACCCAATTTGGACCGGAACTTAGTGGGAGCGACATCTACATGAACTGTAGCCACTTTCCTCTATCTCTATTAGAAGATAAAGTTTTAGGTGTATATATATATTTGGCACATAACTAGATTACAATATCCAATATTAGATCTGTTTACGGTACTGCATGTTCCATTTGTTATCTTTCCAAAAACGATCAACCGTTACCAGCGTAAATTTTTACGATAAATTTTTATACTACTAGAAGATAAAGTTTTAGATGTATATATATTTGGCACATAACTAAATTACAATATCCAATATTAGATCTGTTTACGGTACTGCATATTCCATTTCTTGTCTTTTCAAAAACGATCAACCGTTACCAGGGTAAATTTTTACGATAAATTTTTATACAACTAGAAGATAAAGTTTTAGGTGTATATATATTTGGCACATAACTAGATTACAATATTTAATATTAAATCTGTTTACGGTACTGCATATTTCATTTGTTATCTTTTCAAAAATGATCAACCGTTACCAGCGTAAATTTTTAATATAAATTTTTATACTGCTAGAAGATAAAGTTTTAGATGTATGCATATTTGGCACATAACTAAATTACCATATTCAATATTAAATCTGTTTACGGTACTGCATATTCCATTTGTTTTCTTTTCAAAAACGATCAACCGTTAGCAGGGTAAATTTTTACTACAAATGTTATACTACTAGAAGATAAAGTTTTAGGTGTATATATATTCGGCACATAACTAGATTACAATATTCAATATTAAATCTGTTTACGGTACTGCATATTCCATTTCTTATCTTTTCAAAAACGATCAACCGTTACCAGGGTAAATTTTTACGATAAATTTTTATACAACTGGAAGATAAAGTTTTAGGTGTATATATATTTGGCACATAACTAGATTACAATATTTAATATTAAATCTGTTTACGGTACTGCATATTGCATTTGTTAACTTTTCAAAAATGATCAACCGTTACCAGCGTAAATTTTTAATATAAATTTCTTTACTGCTAAAAGATGAAGTTTTAGATGTATGTATATTTGGCACATAACTAGATTACAATATTCAATATTAAATCTGTTTACGGTACTGCATATTCCATTTGTTATCTTTTCAAAAATTATCAACCGTTACCAGCGTAAATTTTTACGATAAATTTTTATAATGTTGCATCTAGAAATAGAAATCTTTAACTAAATAAACTATTTAAATATAATTAAAATCAAAACAAAAACGCTCCACGGTAAACAAAAGCAAGCCAAATTATATTATCTTGCCAAATACGTCAGTTAAGAAATATTAATCTGGGAGCTGATATGAGATCAAATAACACCAAAACGATGGAAGTGTTTGATAAGTAAACAAAGTGGTTTGCGTTTTTAACACTTTCCAACATAGTTGAAAAGTGTTTATGACTTTGTTCATTCTGTCTATTTGTCCGTCTCTCTGTCTGCCTGTTCGCACGATAACTGCCGTAAAAATGACTTTATCAAAATGAAATTTTAGTATGTTGTTGAGACGGTTTGTGGAACATATGGGAATGTAAATGAGTAATATCACCCAATTAGTTTTGGATGGAATCCGCGTTGAAAAAGTCAAATCCATTGAATCTTATGGGACCTAAGTTTTCAAACATTTTTTAATAAAAAGATAAAATTCACAAATTGCTTTGAAAATTTTTAGAAATTATTCAAATTATACCATGAGATATTCAGAGACAAAAAAAAATTGAGCAAAATATGTTCTGTAGTTTTTTAAATAAAAATAAAAATAATAATTACATCCATATTATACGAATAGATCACGTGACAGACTTCAAAATAAAACATCGCATCCATCTTCTTTTCCTAGTGTGAAAATCGTGATTTTTAAAGATCTTTTAAATTTATACTTAGTGCTACATCCGTCTTAAAACCGTTTTATTTTTGCGTATTTTCTGTGCATCTATATTCTGTCCCAACGCAATTACAATATTTTTGAGTTTTAATGATCATCAAACTTTGCTTATTTCTACAACGAAGCCTAATTTTAATGGATGCAGAATGGAAACAAATTAATCTGTAAGATAAGTTGTACGAGTAAGAATTGTTGAATTTTTTACGCAAAATTATTTAGTTCTGGAGTCTCGGAATAAAAGTGATATGAATGATTTGCATAGAGAAGCAGACGATTTTATATATCATTGCCTTTTTCAATGAAGTTTTAAGCATGGAGTTAGAAAGTACTTTTACCTCTATGGTTTTAAGTTTCAAAGTAAAATAATTTATTGTAGTACTGTGAGAATTTAAAAAAATACCACCTCTGAATGTATATCATTTTAGAGATGTTTAAATAAAATTGCATTGCAGTTGGCAAGTGTTTCATAATCAATGCTTTATGTATGATAGATCTTTCTCGTTTGATTATTCTGTTGCATCGCCAGTCCTAATTCAAATATTTCTAAATATTTGATTTTTCCCTAAATTCAGAAGATAAGACAAATCGAAGGCTAATCCGAGATTTTAGGTAGAATCGAAACAGGCGATAATTAAGCAAAGTGGTTTTGAGTTTTTTGATTATTTCTTTATGTGGATCGCCACTGCTAATTAGAATTTTTAAATTATTAGATTTTTCGATTTACCTGAAAGTTTAGTCGACTAAAACGGACGCTTCTAGTGGAAGGGCTCGAAAATTTGGATATGTAACCCAATTAGTCAATCAGTTTAGTGTAATATTTAGATATTCAAAACTACTAAATTGATTGAAGTTCTAGAGTTGTTTTTGATTTCATAATACTTTCATCATGTCTGCACTATCACGGAACAGAAAATGTATTTAGTTTCAAAACTCAAATTGGTTTCTGTGAAAAGATCCTCAAATATCAACAGTATGTATTTAGATATTCAAAACTACTAAATCGATTGAAATTCTAGAGTTGCTTTTTTGAAACCACAATTCTTTCCTCATGTATGTAATATCACTGAATAGAATATACATTTAGTTTCAAACGGTTTTCAAAATATCCCCTTAAATATGAAATGTTTTCATTGTTTTACGTATCTGATAGCGACAAAAGTATCAAAAATCAAGATTAATTCTAAATTTCTTTTATTATTATTTATCATCGCCACTGTTGCACTATGTTCGGAATTGTATAGCGTTAAAAATGTAAAGTGTATCATTTGACGCGAAGTACTTGAAATACTAAAAATATTTTTGAAAACCTCGTAGTTTTGTAGCTAATTTTTTGCCATAGAAATATGTTATGTGAAACTCATATTTTAACATTTTTTCAAGAAAATTGTTACTCGGCAGAGAGGTTTTCTTTGTTACATTAAACAACAATTTTGAATTGTTTGATTGATGTCGAAACATAAGTTTTGCAAAATTATAAAGGGAATCTATTTGGATAATCATGGGCACACTTCTAACTTTTGGTAGTACATTGATCATTTAGTTTCTTAAAGGTGTGCATTAACGAACTTTCGTCGAATGATTTTTGATTTAAAATTGTACTCCCATTGTAGATAACAGCATTTGTGGACCGGTTTCGGGATTTTTATGCGCTCATCAGCATAGAATAGCCGATACCTGCTATAGCAGCAAGAAAACTTGCTACATGCCACATGTTTGTGAACCTATCAAATTCAATCCTATTACTTAACCGGCTTAAAATGTCTTCCAATTTGTGCTCAGACTAGATAAGCGTTTTTTTCTAAGGAAAATTTCATATTGCACAAGTGGACACTATTAGCGAAATATAAAATACTACAGCGGAAGGAAAGAGCTCTCATATGGAGAATTTTGGAAAGTTTACTGTTTAAAATAAGCCCTTCTATTGTAATTTTATATAAAATAGCCTAAATTTTGAATCTTGAGAGGGGGGATATCTTTCTTAGATAACTTGGCCATGGAATCTAAGTTCTAATACATAATTTTCTAACTAGTGGCTCTCGAAGAAAAAGAATGCCTGGATGACATATTTAAAAATACCCAAATTACTAAAATGTATTTCAATTAAGAAGAAATATTAGTACTTAATGAAATACGTAACTGTAATAAAACGTGGTGCATAAATGAATATTACTCCAATTATTTTCAAGGGCAGAAAAATATTTTGATCGTGAATTTCACTCTTTTCTATAAAAGTTAATAGCGTTGTATAAAGCATAAAAAATGGAATAAGAAATATGTTCAATATATGGTTTGAGGTCACTGATCTGTCTTTTTTTGGCGGATGAATCATTTATTCATACACAACTTGCTGTGCACCTTTCATTAAATAGAAGGGCTAACTTACAAAAAAGTATTTCAATCAAAACTTTTCAATGTTGATAAAATATTTACGGCGATTGAAATAAGCAAATTTAGTCATTATGAAAAATATATATGCGCTAAACTCTAACAGCAACACTGCAAAAGTTTTTAACAAAAAAGGCGCTTCTTACATTGCACAAATTCTAGTTCCGTACTGCACAAATTATTTTCATACTGCCCACATTGTGCGCTACTGCAAGTTACGAAAAAGTCTAGACGAGGCTAGAACGGCAAAATTCATATTCAGAGAAGCCGTCTACATGTGAGTTTCACATTTCAAGTTCCAATTGCAGATGATAATATCCGTGAACCATTTTCACGCTTTAATTGCACTCGTCAACAGCGAATAGCCCATACTTACACTGGCAGTAGAACAACTTGCTATATGACAAATATAGGCTCATTAGTTAGGAATGTGGTAGTGTTGCTAATGAATTGTAAAAAAAAAAAGTTTAAAAAAATATGGTTTAAATTAATATGGTTTAAACCAGCTAACCTTGTTTAAAATATAACTATGTTTTCAACATAATATAAATCAAGGTCTAAACCATAGTTTAAACCAAAACAATTGTTTAATAAAAAAAAATGATTTAAACAAAAATACTAAGTTAGAAAAACATGGTTTAAACTGATGTAGTTTAAAACCAGCCCACCCTGTTTTAAACTAAATGAGATTTTTAATACAATTTAAAAAAAAAATAAAATAGCTATAAATTCTCTATTTATTTGTACACAAAGGATTTTCTCTTAAACAGTGATTTATTCCGAATTCCAAAAGAAATAAACAAGCAATTAAAGTGAACGCTTTCTGTCTCAAAACCAAAAATCAACTAAAGCAGAATAGCGTATGCGATACAAATAAAGCGTTCTTCGAACTGCAATTATTGCAGCACAGCGCAGAATCAAAACAACCAGCTCACTTTACCACCTGCGCTTCACTTAAGACCATGCCCATTTAGCCTTTTACCGGAGGAAAAGAATTGCAAGTGCTGCACCCCATAAAGATGCCTTTTTCATACACTTTGAGAACATATATAAGAAAACTGACTTACCCACTTACGTTGCGGCCGCAATAATTTATTTACAGACATTCCGATATGTATAAAGTGCAGATTTAGTGCGGGAAAATTGTACAAATGCGATTAATAAAAAATAGTTCTTGACATAAATTACAGGGGGCGCTGCAACTCCGCAGCACTTATACACGAGCCTCTACGCTTTATGATGCAGTTCTGTGTGCAGCAGAATAACAAATTCAATCCCATTAAGCAGCTTTCTTAATTATTTTATTTATTTTAACTCTCAGTTTTTCTTAGTTTCATTCATTTCATGTACGAACGTAGATTATATAAAGTGATTTAATGTAAGTATCATTATGATCACGTTTTAAGAAAATCGTCTCATCCTAGTATAGCTATGAATTTAGTAACAGTTTTACTTGCTGGTCATAAGATCTTATGTCGCCATTAGCAGACTGAAGCAGCCCATCAATGCTCAAATGCCATTGTAAGCCCAAATAAGGATCAAAAAATAAATGGAGGAATGTGACAATATTTTCGGATCATCTTAAGTGGTTTTAGTTTGGTAATAAGTTAGGTTTTGATAACTTTCTTCAGATCTTCTCTACATTCATTGTATAATGCAACAATTTAAATTTAAGGCTGTTCTCGGAATGGATTTTCCTAAGCTTAACTGGAAAATCATATTTACCATTATTATAAATTTTCTTTCAGATACAAAGCATAATGCACGGATTGGAGTGGAAAATTTGATGTATAAAGGATTTTGAAAAATAATTTTATAAAATAACAGATTCGGTGACAAGCACAAACAAAAAATTAATTGAAGTGTGGCTCAAATCGACATTCTGCTAACAGAATCCATTCTAGTAACTTTGTTTTTAAAATTTTTAAAAATCGGTCGGTATCATGAGTCCCAATGATTACAATTATAGTGTGTTACTCTATATTTTAAAGGGTTTGCAAAAAACCTTTCGGTTGATACTATACTTGATAATGTAACCGCAGGGGACGTGAAATTCCCCCCAAGGGGGGCGAATGTAGCCGCGAACAAAACAATTTTATCGCGGCTATCTTCTTCAACAGTGCTTGAAACTATTAAATCTCGTTATGATTGAGCCATTAATTAACCTTTTCGTGCATGATTATGTTAAATTTTGTCCTATGCTGCCATGTTAAAAAAAATTCGAACATTACGAAGTTTTCTCTTGCATTTAAAAAAATCCTTTCTAGTTCTAGATATTTTGATAACAAACCCGTATATGAAATTTCGTGAAAACCCATTAATATTTGTGGCCACTACCGTATTATACAAGAAATCGACCACAGTCAAACGGACATCACTCTTTCTCTATACTATTTTACATAGAATGAGAAATTAAAAATGTATGAATGCAGAAAGAAAAATATTTGGAGTAGGCGGCTTCAGTCAACTACTCCCCCCCCCTTTCTATTTATTTCGATACATATCCCTGTTTTCCAGGTAACGAAGTATATTTGGCGATTAAAATCACCCAATAAAGGCATTTTTCAACCAAATATTTGGTTGCCGAAGATATCTTTGGTTTATGGAACCAATCGTTATAACCCAGTTTCCCAGATAACGAAGTATATTTGGCAATTGAAATCACCCAATAAAGCCACTTTTCAGTCAAATGTTTGGTTGCCGAAAATATCTTTGGTTTATGGAACCAATCGTTTTATCCCTGTTTCCCAGGTAACGAAGTATATTTGGCGATTAAAATCACCCAATAAAGCCATTTTTCAATCAAATGTTTTGTTGCGGAAAATATCTTTAGTTTATGGAACCAATCGTTGCGATTTGTCGATAAAACTACTATTTTCTTGTCATAATGTACCTCTCAGTAATTTTTAGGGATGCGCCAGAAACAACAACATATATTTAAAGACGGATTTTTAAAATACACAATGTAATATTTAAGCTCTAATTTTTACCTGAATTAAATAATTTTTTAAATACCTTCATTTAATAAAAATAATAAAATTAACGCATTTAGTAGTTTTATTGTCACATATTATTATTACCACAGCAACAAGTCTGGAATGAACTTGATACACTCCTTTTACTTTCCCTGCAATACATGGTAATGTATAGGGAAAGAATTGGAATCATGCCGAAAATCACAATTCGAGTTTTCGACGGATCTACACGTTTCAAGACCTCTAGAATACGAAAAAACTATTGTTAGCGTGACGTCTGTGTGTGTGTCTGTGTGTCTGTCTGTCTGTGCAGATTTTGTATCCAATCTAACTAAAAAAACTAATTGACCGAATTTCATAAAATTTGGTAGGTAAACCCCTTGCGGGCGAATTTGATGTTGATTAGTTTTGGGTACGATTCGGGATAAAGGATTTTTTGCAAAACAAAAATTGTATCCACTCTGGCTAAAAATCTAATAGACAGAATTTCACAAAATTCTGTAGATAAGTCGCCTGTGGTTTACCCTGGTGCTGATTAGATTTTGGCATGCTTCGGAAAAAGATAACCTGCCTTCGTTTTGCAAAATGGTCCGCAAAAATCGCCAAAATCTAAAATAAGAAACTACGTATGCTCAAATATATCCATTAAATGATTCTTTTATACGTAATTTTTAACGAAAAAAAGAAAAAGAGCAACCCCATTACACTAGGACCAGCCGTTCTCGAGATATTTTAGTTTTTTCGTATTTTCTCTACGCCACCTTTGAAAATAAGTCCAGTTACCAAATGAGAACGAAAATTGAATTAAAAGTGAATTAAATTTAATTAAAATAAAGAGATCGTGGAAAAAAGTCTGCAGGGAAAGTCATGTGCTGCCCAAATCAGATTTTTTATTTGTCTATTGAGTGTTATGTGACACTGAGATCTAGCAGAACGAATACTATTTCAACATAAGTATGAAATAACAATTTGTGGAACTTTTTCTGAAATGATAAAGCGGGCTTTGCAACGCCTTTGAAAAAATATAGTGACCTAATTATTAGATACCTATTTCTGTCAAGGTATAAGGAATTTTTTATTACTACACGGATCAGTTGCATTCACTATGATATTCACTATAATATGAACAGATTCTGAACGGAACGTCATCAAACTAGAATTTGAATTCATTTTTGCAAATATATGGAAATGCATAATCCTTAAAATGTGCACATCGAATCTTTTCCCCTACTATGTTCCATTTGGACTACTGTGTTGAATGCTGTGAGAAAAATACAATTTTCTTGCATAAAACAATATCACACTACTTATACATTGCATTTCAGGTCCTACGAGCGATTCATTTTACTTCTTGAAAGTAAGTTTTTAAATATTCCAGTATTTTGCATCACAGACGTTAAGAGAAGCGTGTCAATTCTGCAGATCGAATTAACATACCTCATTTTTCGAAATGCATGAAAATATGGACAGGCCTAAGACAACTTCTTTGGGATATTATTCCTTTTGAAGCAACGACGTGACAGCATTATTACTTTCCTTATATACATGATGTATAAGGAGAGTATTGTGAAAATGTGTGTGTGTGTGTGTGAAAGTATGTGTGTGGGTGTGTCAGTCAGTCTGTGGAGACGATATCTCACGAACGAATTAAGCGATTCGAATGAAATTTGGAACAAAAATCACAATCCGTGAATACTGGAAGCTTATTGTTTTTAAATGCAATCGAATGTTCAGAACCACCCTAAATTTTCGAATGAAATTTTGAAAAAATCATCAAAAAATCAAAACCTTTAATAAAGTTACGCAAATAGACATCTCTTATGTAATTTGTCCTTAGAAAACGATTGACATAAACTTTAGAACGCTAGCATGATCCGTTTTCGGGATATTGCACATTTTTCAAATAAATTTATTAAACAATCTCATAAATTAAAAAAATATATTAACTGTTGAGAAATATGTTCACTTTTCATATGTGATATCCTGCGATAAATTGGGTGACATAATTCTCGTGGATCTAGCTCATTCCATTCATGAGAAAATGTACTTTGAGTAATACTTTTGTATTTGAGCGCCAATAGTCATTTATCTGGTATAAGAATATCTTATTTCTCCGTCTAAAACGCTTGGCGAAATTTTGACGACAAAGTTTGCGGAATGTCACCAACTTGGAGACTTTTAAATGTTACCAAATTAACGAAAATCTCGCCAAATAGATAAAAATGACGTTAAATCAATGAAAACGACGACTAATTGAAGAAAAATTCAACATCTTGGAAAGAATATAAGTATCTACTATAAGAATAACATGTTTTTTAAACTGTTAAAGAAGTAAATTCATTCCATTATATAAGGAGAGTCATGTGTTGCCCATATCTGATTTTTTATTCATCTATTTACTTATTTATTACCCAGTCCGTCCATCTCATTCAAAGGGTGTAGAGCAGTTACAGGGGACGACCGGGAAAAAACACAGAAAAACAATACATATATACATACATAAACAATATACATAGACATATATAGACAATATACAAATAAACAAAATACTTTCAATTTTTGTAAACAAAATCGGCCCCAAAACAAAGAAAACACAAATTCAGAAAGCAATTATTGTACGCGTTCAATTTTTAGTTACAATTGAATATCAAGTTCAATCTTGCTTTGAAGATAACAAAAAATTTATAAACGGATATAGTATGTTAGGAGGAAATGAAATTAAACAAGATATGATTTTATATAAAATTTCCGTAATGATGCATGAGTAAATGAATTGAAAAACAGAAAATAAATAAAATAATAATAATTTTGAAAATGTCTTTATTAAAGTATTTGGTCATATTATTATATTATTATAAGTGTGATGTATTATTAAGCTGAATGTTATGTATATTAAAACACGGAAATGCCAAAAAGCAGCAAACAAAAGAAAAGGTATTTTAGGATGTATAGAATTAAAAATATAGTTTTTTTTATCGCAAAACGCGACAAATATATTTCCTAATAACACAATGATGCTGTAAAAATATACGGCGTAATTTACTTTTTATTCTTTTCGCCTCTTTAAATGTTTTTCAACTTTTTGAAACCTAATCAAAACATTTTCATAACTTTTATTTATGATAAAAACTAAACACTTTACAGAAAAACACGCTAATAGATAAATCATTTATTGATACATAGCTGAGAATCTTTTTCGTCAAATTACCATTAAGGAATACAACAAATTTATGTTGCGAACTGTTAAACAATTTAAAGACTATAATTTTTTTCTAAGTGTTTTACGACGCGAATAATTCATTGGTTCACAGAAATAGCGAACATATTAATTTTTTTACCACTAGATATATGTAATGGGCATTTTAGTCATGTTCTATATTGCAATTGAAAATTCTTGCAACCCAACATGCAATGTAGACATTTAAAAACTAGACATTTGAAGATCGCGCTGCGCGATTTTTCAATCGGACTGTATAGTTAATTTGTTCATTCCATTACTTATAAATGTAAGTTAATTTGTACCGATCTGATTATTAGCACATAAAACATTCAGGATGCCCTTACTTGTTTTTTGAGGACATAATTCTCATCGGCTCTCTGGAACTTTTAAATAGATACTACTTTAAAACTATACTTTAATAGATACCGGACTTTAATAGATACTTTAATAGTTATACTTTAATAGGACTGGATAATTTGAATAGATATCGGACGCATAGCCAAAGTATAAAGGTTTTTCGCTATATAGATTTAAAAATTAATACCGATATTGGATCGTCTGTATACTGCCAGCCATCTGTTTGTTGAGCTAAGGATCAAGGTGACACGCAGAAACTATAAGGTCCGTAACAAATTTTTTTCCTGGTCCTTCTGTTTTACAAGAAATAGTTAGTCTCCTCCTTAAGACACTTTCATTGCAGATAAGTATCCATGAGCCGCCCAGGCGGTGAAGTAGATAGAGTCGTCGGCTGCTGTCCGGTGGGTTCGGGTTCGAATCCCGAGTAAGACATGGTTGTGTATCGAGGTAAAGTCATACGCCTACTGGGTCCTCATCTACAATGTGAAGCTGCACCCCCTTTGACCTTCGTCAGTGATGCTTGTCCGTAATTAACTTTGTTCTCTTGTATTGTTTTGCTCGTTCTTTCCTGTGCCACTGGTCCTGTGTCGGCTATGATTCGATTACAGGAGGTCATCAGAAACAACAACAACTACAGTGTCCATGAACCGGTTTCTCGCTTATTTGTGCTCATCAGCACGGAATAACCTTTAACTGCAATGACAGCAGGGAAACTTATTATTTGTCGTAATTTTGCGAGTATCAGTGAGAACTGACAATTTCCGTTCTTCCATGTAGCCGCTCATTTAATGTAGCCGCTTCCATGTAGCCGCTAAGCTCATAAACACAAGAACCTGCCAGAAAGGGACGTTCTCAAAAATAATGAAGACCCTATCAATGCAGATAACAGAATCCAGGGACCTGTTTTGTGCATATTATGCACTTATCACTTTGTAATAACCGTTAACTGGAATGGCAGTGGGAAAACTTTCTATTAGTTCGACGGTTATCCTACTTGCTCGACAGTTTGCGTCCCCTCCTTCATCATTGACACCAGGGACCTTTACATTTATCCTACTTGTCTTCTCTATTGGCGGTCCTGTAGGGCAAGGATTGTCAAAGAGTGTGTCGCGGCATATTGGTGTACCGCAACCACTGAACTCTATATATAACTGGAACAACTTCCTCAATGCTACTGGACCACTAAAACTGTGTCCACGCTTATCAACCTGTTTTGTCGGCAGATACGGGCAGAAAAGTGAGCAGAGCATTGCATTTGATGTGTTGAAATGCACCATTTATATTATATTTGCGATCATAATATAGGAAAAAATTATGGTAGAGTGAAAAAAAATGATAGGATCTTGTCGTAAAAGGTTAAAAGTAGATGCCATATCATCAAAAATTAGAGTGGACGTTACCTCGTCTTCTCATTCGATGTTTCACGCTGTGCGAGAAAAGGGCGGTCCAATTTCGACTAATTTTACTGGCCTGCAAAGTGACTCTCATTTCTTATGCGTCCCAATAGAAAATGAAGGCCGGAGGGTTCCCACAACCAAGCGGTCCTGGACCGGGCCACCATGTGAGCCACACCTGACAGGGGCTATAAATTTCTAGAGATTTGTAGTTTTACACTTTGACATTTGTTACAAGTTCTCTTTTATGAACATTTACAACCACTGTCATATGCATACAAACCATGGCGCACCTGTGATAAAGCAATCCCATTTTTTTATACGTAACTCTGGGAGGAAAAGGGTAATTGTAATGTACCTGAAATGTATATAATGGTTTTGTATTATGTATATAGCTATATGCCTCTGCACAGACGAAATTGGGATTTTTGGCGCCGTTGGTTATCCGCACTTGACATGGATTGTAAATGTTCAGAGAATTAATTGCAGCAAAATGTCAAAGTTGACCTACAAATCTCTGAAAATTTATAGCTCTGTCAGGTGTGGCTCGTGTCGGGGTCCAGTCCTTGACCACCCGGTTTGTAGAAAGCCCTCTGGTTCTTTTATTATAGTGGAGCGCATAAAAAAAGGCCTCGCTTCGAAAACCAATGGTGCGAAGCAAATTTGAAGTTCGTTTGAGCATTAGAAATATTCTTTTGAACTTTTTCATTGAGGATTTAATGGAGAGAAAGTAGTCGCATGAGTAGAATATACGATATGTATGATAGATGTGCTAGCATCAAAAATCTTTTAGGATTTGGGTTTGAATCTTAATCTTACGCGTTGATATAACCTAAGAATTCCTGTTGATGTCTATAGAATAAACTTAATACACAATATAAATCAAGCGATTACTCAAAAGAGCAGACGCTTTCTATTTTTCTAATACAGCAGTGGCATTATTATAACTTACAGTAAAGGATTCGATCGGCGTAATCCAGTATATACACAAAGGTAGATTTATGATATATAAAATTATATATTTGGATTCGTCAGGTATATTTTCTACTGTTTCTTCTGGAAACATTTTTTTCCCTATCTTTCATTTAAAACAAGTACATCTAAAATATATAGTTTTAAATGTACCAGAAATATTTTAAATCTTTTGGTGCTGGTATATAGATGAGAGAGTACATTTGTATATTGAGCGAAAATTATGAAGTGTTGTTTGGCATTTATCACCTTTAAATTGTAGTTAGGACGACTGAGCTATGTTTTAATTGTGTGATCTCTTCGAATTCGAAAACTTGTCGGCAGTGTTTCGCCTGCATCTGGTCCACGGCGTTTGCACGGCATAGATAAATTCCAGCCACTGCATTATATGGATAACGTAGCAATACGTTTGAAGAATAACATAATTTCACTCGGGTGGAGGGATCATCTGGACAAATAAGTGAGTGTTCACTATGTGTATTCTGAATTACACTCTATTTCGTCTCTCTATTTCTGAATTGCATTTTATTTTGTCTTTCACAATCATAATCAATGTGTACAGTTATAAATATAAATTGCTATTGTATAACCATTACTTTTTGCCAAAGATTACTACTGCTTGAAATGTTATGAAGATTTTCCTTCATCTAATGTTTTTTAATTACAAGTAAATGAAACCAGCGTTGCGCGGGAGTTAAAACAGGATAGTTATGTAAAATTACAAAAAACGATTAATTGTATAAATAACAGGTAAAATTTCATCCAATTCGTGCGCATCCTCACAACGAGCTTGTGTCCTTGTTCTCTGCGTACTCTTAACCAAACTTGCTTTCCCAATTTCCTAAAACTTTTGTGAATGAAGTGTACTTTCCCAGATGAACTTCAAACTGACATTGTTCATTACTGATTTAGTTCAAAACTGGCTTATTGCACTAACGACATTTCTGCTCTCTGTCGGCGAGTTTTATAATTACTTATATGTCACTCTGCACGGTTATACTTTTCGATTATCACTAATTTAAATATGGCATTAACTCAAAATCACCACAGTTGTGAAGTTATTGCAGATGACATCCGATATGTTAGAGACATTTTTGGAACAGCCAGTGTCCACGCTATTGCAGTTTAATTAGTTATAAAATATCTGTATCTAAAACTACTTCAACTGCCATCTTATAACTAATCTTACAAGCTCTGTTCCATTACATGCAGCCTTTAAATATTTCCTTCAACTTTTTCTGTTGGTTACGATATGTCAATGGGGTAGCTTCTCTAAATCGAGTTAAATACGATTCTTTGTCTGAAATGCCTGACAGGATGGGGTATATATAACTTGAAAGTGTGATTTCTGTTCTTGTAGAGAACTGCAAAAATATATTCCAGCTTTTAAACAAATGTTCTAGTTAGAACAAAATCTGATAAAATAAATTCACTGGCTTATTTATAAATTCATAATAGTTTCGGATATTTGACATCAATTCAATCAATAATTTTGTAGCGCAAAAACCATTTAAATCCGTTTAAAGCTATATTAGAATTCGAGTATTCAATTCATGATTTATACCTATACCGTTTTTGGTTGCGCGTTTTCAACTCATTCAATAATTCTAAGGCGTTCTTGTTTCTCTTGTTGGTGATACATTGATTATAATGTGTCTAATGATTAAATTTCTCAACATACAAACATACGCATGCACAGAAAGATATATTTCATTATTACTAATGTTTTATCCAGAAGCAAATTATGAAACTCAGAAAATGGTAATATGTGCCCCTCTACAGATTTTACACGTTTTTGATCTAAAAGAAAAAAAAATCACTGAACAATAAATATATTTACTATGTTTAAAGGAATGTAAGTACTTTGCGAAAACTTTTAAATGGAAATAAATTCGCTGCATTATTACTTTCCTTATATACATAATGTATAAGGAAAGTATTGTGACGGGGTCGAAAATTCGAATTCGAGTTTTCGACGGGAGAGCACGTTTCAAGCATCTCTGATCAAGAATCAAACATTTTTGAAGTGGTGTCTGTGTGTGTGTGTGTGTGTGTGTGTGTGTGTGTGTGTGTGTGTGTGTGTGTGTGTGTGTGTGTGTGTGTGCGTGCGTGTGTGTGTGTGTGCGTGTGTGTGTGTGTGAAAGTATGTGTGTGTGTGTGAAAGTATGTGTGTGTGTGAAAGTATGTGTGTGTGTGAGTGTGTCAGTGAGTCTGTGGAGACGATTACTGACGAACGAATGGACCGATTTGAACGAAATTTGGCACAAAAAACGCAATCTGTAAACACTGGAAGCCTATTGTTTTTATATGCAATCGAATGTTCAGAACCTCTCTAAATTTTCGAGTGAAATTTTGAAAAAATCGTCAAAAAATGAAAACCGCTAATAAAGTTACGCAAATAGTCATTTCTTATGTAATTTTTCATTAGAAAACGATTGACATAAATTTTAGAACGCTAACATGAACCGTTTTCGAGATATTGCACATTTTTCAAAAATATTATCAAAAAGTCATATAAAATAAAAAGAAAATGTTTCCTATTGAGAAACATGTTCACTTTTCATATGTAATACCATGCGATAAATTTGGCGACATCATTCTCGTGGATCTAGCTCGTTCCATTGATGGAGAAAGCTAGTTTGAGTAATACTTTTGTATTTGAACGCCTATAGTCATTTATCTGCTGTAAGAATAACTTATTTCTTCGTCCCTAACGCTTGGCGAGATTTTGGCGACGAATTTGGTGGAATGTCGCTAACTTGGCGACTTTTTCAAATGTTGCCAAATTAACGAAAATCTCGCCAAATGGATAAAAACGACGCTAAATCAATGAAAATGACGACTAATTGAAGAAAATTCAATATCTTGGAAAGAATATAAGTATCTACTATAAGAATAACCTTTTTTTTTTAATTGTAAAAGTAGTAAATGCATTGCATTATATAAGGAATGTCATGTGTTGCCCACATTAGATTATTTATTCTTTATGATGAACGATTCCCGATATATTTGATACTGTTATCTAACAAACGCTTTATATAAATGAAATAAAATATATTAAATGCAATAGATATGTAAGATAGTTAATACTCGATAATTCTAATATATATATAAGAGGGGGGGTTTCGATTTTCAAGTAACTTAAAAAGCGATCCATTTCGTGGTTTTTATCCATATCCTTTTAAGTTTTTGAACAATCCTTAATTTATACTCTTGTTTTCCGATACAATATCGAAATTTGTGTATCTCTAGGGAAAGTCATGTATTGGGAGCATTTGATTTTAAAAATAATTTTAATATTATGTTCTTCTCTATCCCGAATAATTAGAATTCAAAGCGTTAAATCAAAGTCCAGCAGTAAATAGTTATAATGTGTTGCATACATTCTCTGTTTTCTTTCTTTTTTATTTGTTCGATTTTCACGATCTTGGGGTCTGACCTTCTCACATAGCAGATGGATATGTTCAAGGGCGCAGAGACATGTTCAGTACAAGAGCCAGTTGAGAGAGAGAGAGAGATCATTTTCAGAATTACAAGAGCTTCTTTAGATCATGACCGGTCTGGTCATCAACCGTAGCTATCTTCTATTAATGCGAAGCCTACGTATGTATGTTTGTCGGTATGTCCCTCTTATTTCAGAACTAAACATTGGCCTAGTACTTGTTTTTATAAATTGCAGCACTTGATTCGGGGAGTTACAGGAAAAATTCGAAATTTCGAAAACTTCAATAGATTTGTTATATGTTCGAAAAATCTCTAGAAAGGAGGAAAAAATCGATCTCGTCCTAGAGAAACGGATTTTTATCCTTAATTGCCATTTTTTAATTAAACAGGAGCCAAAGATATTTTGAAGAGAGCTGAAGAGTCAGAAATTCGAAATGATTGATAGTTATTTTTAATTCAAAATTTCAAAAACAGACAAATTCCAAAAATTTCGGGAAAAGGGCAACAAGGAGACCCATTTTAACTTGTACGTCAATTTTAGCGCTGCGATCTCCATTTTTTAGAAACTAAGACAAATGTCGTAGCTAAAAAACTAAGCTAAAAGTTTCAGCTAAAAAACAAAGCTAAAAGTCTGGTCAGAGTAAACTGGCAGCTATGCTCTTAGTTTTTGCTACGAAAGCAAACTGTTCTGTTTTGGTCGGAAGAAGAAGGCTTATAACGCCCTCGAAATAATTGTTGTCACCTAACTGACGTATGACTGTTTTTTACTAGGAGGTTGTGTAAGTTCTTAACCACCATGTATATTCTTTAAGTTATAGTCACAGAGGGTAATTTTTTCTATATTTCATCAATGGATTTATTTATGATGTTTTTATAGAAGTGGTAGCTGTGCTACGTTTCAAATACCGATTTCATTTATTATCTATTATTCAAATCAAAGTATTGAAAAATAATGTCATACTTATTGATTTGGGTGAAAAAGTTGAAAATATTGGCAACATATAGTGATTAGGAATGAAACAATGTTTTTCATACAATAATTTTTATGTTCAAATAGCTATATTTTAAGATAATATTAGATAATATATGACAGTCTTCATATTTTTTAGCTCCAGTAGCTATACTGGACACATTTTTCAATTTGATGTAAGTAATTTTGCTGAATAAATAGATATCGGTTTCTAAGTTACTTGTGTCTGGAAGATTATTTTCTTAGTATAATTATTAACTGGAATGCCCAGCTTTGCTGCAAGTTATTATAAGATTATAAGATTGATCTTTTAATGTATAAAGTGCAATGATATTTAAACAAACACGAAAGCATAATTTCATCTTTGCAGCTATCAATTTTAGCATATTCGAAATTATTAAATGAAGAAGATAATGATTATAATCAATAAATCAAACATAACGTAAATTGCTACGCTAATAAAATAATAATAGCAGACGATCGTTTCGAAAATGATTGGTATACCTTATTTAATAAAAGCAAGCCTAGAGCTGAACGTCAAGTAAGAGTTTAACTGTGTAGAAGAAAAAAAAATCAAAATAAGCAAATGGCGAAAGCATGAAAGCGAAATATAGAAAATGTAAAAGCGATGAGTAATTATGTTATCTGTATTTTTTCTCGTTATGAATTCGTTTGTTTTACATACAAGCGCCTTTGAAGACCATTTGAAGCCATTTCGAATACTTGTAGTAAGATGTTTAACTAAACGTGTGTGTGTATGTGTATTCGCGTTTACTTGTGTGGATGTGTATTTATATGTGGATGTGTATTTATGTGTGGATATGCATTTATATGTGTATATATGTATATCAGGGAGATGTGGATAACTGAAGAACCGATGGCATTTACCACTGCCAAATTATATGTTCAGATACATTGCATAAATAATCTGATGTGGACAGCACATGACTTTATATAATGCAATGAATGTACATCTTTCCGAGTGATAAAACGATATTTAATATTAACGGAGCAATACTTTTACCGTTAAATTATACATTTGGAGCTTTTCCGGATAACAACATGCAACGTCCACTCAATAAGTGCTTACAAACTCGTCGTAGCTCAACGATAGGGTGTCGGCTGGCCAGTTCGAAGATACAGGGTTCGATTCCCGTCTGGAGATCTTTACAATGGCGCCAGAACAAATCAACCTCGTAGGTTAGTGCAATGATGTTGAAGGTCTGAAAGTGACCCTAGAACTACTAGTACGGATTCAGTGGACTCTGGGATATTGAGAATCAATTTCAAATAGAGAGGTGAAAATACTTATAGATGGTCAGTCAGATTATCAGTTACACGCCAATCTGACATTAGAGAGTGGAGAATGCAGAGTCCACTTCGATAGTAAGAGCTTGCAAATTTTTCCCAATAGTTTAATGGTAGAGCGTCAACTGGCCATTTCGAAGATCAAGGGTTCAATTCACGGTTCAGGCAGCAAGGTTCTTTACAAGCATGTAAAACTATTTCGTAGTACCCAATTAACTTATTTCACACAACTCTAAATATCTTAATAAATAATAAATAATTAATCTAAACATCCTAATAAAAATATAATAAATAATTCGGCAATTTCGCTAATTTAGCGACTTTTTTGAATTTTTGATGATATTTTCGTCAATCTGGGGTGGAATATCGCCAAGTTGGTAATATTTCGCTAAATGAGTTTTCACATTTATCGGCAAATGTTGCCAACAAAGAGAGAGAACAGTTTTCATGCGTATTGTGAGACCAAAAATAGATTTCATACCAGTTATTGTGAGACAGCTTTATGTTCATTATTTATTGTGTCTGAAACGTCAGACAATAACTTCTGTCTCAATGACGCTTGAATTTACAACACGCTGACCCAAAGGTCGGAAGAAACCATAAATTTAGGGGCCTCAAGACAAGAGGGGTCGAAGAACAAGGTGAAGCAACGACATAGGATAAAAAGTTTGACCGATTGAGAAGATGCTTGTGGCTTCGCTATGAAGGCTGCCAATAAGAGAAAAGAGGAGTGTCAGACCGCAGGCAAAAGAGCCACAACCAAAGGAGTAAAAACAGACATACAGAACGACGATGCAGAACGAATATAGAGAACGACTTCGAGAGAGATTGCAGCATAACGTCTACGTGAGAGGTGACATTGAAATTCACAATGTTTTCTGCACGACAATTGCAGAATGTAAACGACAAAGTCCTGAGTGCAGTTATTCCAGAAGTGTTCGATATTAACACCTAGCCAGCAAGACACTATGATCGGCGAATTACCAGTGGGCGAATTATTAACAAAGTCCAAGACAGACTTGAATGTATGTGTTCCTCAAATAATATCATGTAAGGTCTTAAATACATTTTAGGCATTTTAACTAATGGTCTCACATTGTCTCTCTCCGGCGTGAACAAGAGGAATAATTGTTGTAATTGAGTAATTAAGTGATCTATGTTGTTAATAAATGATTTATTGTTAGAGCTAAAATGGTGCGATTAATGGAGTAGTATTATATTAATTAATATTCCTTTACAGAACTCGCACTGAAGAAAATAATGGTGGGTTTTAATAGCGGCAAACAGCGGAATGTTTAATTTAATGCGTTCCACGAATACGATAATTTACGGCCATGTCAATTATGTATAATTTAATAAATAAGAGAATAATAGTAATAAATGATTTTAATGTGAAGTTAAAATGCTCTTCGCATTTAATAATTAATGTTCCTTTTTTTACTGCGCCACATGTATAAATAACTATTGGCGAATTGCTAAGTATCAAAATAGAGAATAATTTCCCAAAGTATATTCTTTCATGAATGGAACGCACTAGATCCCCAAGAATGATAGTAATAAATTTATCCCATAATATTACATATGAAAAGTGAACATTTTTCACAATAGTTAAATTTTTTTTAATTTTTCGCGATTTTTTTATAAATGTATTTGAAAAATGTACAATATGTAGAGAATTGTTCATGGTAGTGAACTGAAGTTCATGTCATTTGTTTTTCAATGAAAAATTATAAGGAATGATATTTTACGTAACATTATTGCAGGTTCTGATTTTTTGATGACATTTTCGAAATTTCATTCAAAAATTTGGGAGTCTTTCGAACATTCGAGTGTGTTTAAAATCAATAGAGTTCCAGGATTAACTGATTGTAATACTAATTGTACAAAATTTCGTATAAAACGTTCCATTCATTAGTGAGATATCGTATCACCGCACAAACACACACACAAACACATACACATACACACATACACACACATACATACATATACAGCCACACCTACACACAGACATCACCTCAGAAACGTTCGATTTAAGTTCAAGGATGCATAAAACATTTTCTTCCGTCGAAAACTGGAATTCGAATTTTCAACCGCATCACAATACTTACCCTCTATATTATATACTATGTATATCTGAAAAGTAAATATTAAACTAAATATAATACATATAAATAGAACGGAAAATCTGTCTGTCTATCTGTCTGTCTGTTTGTTTGTCCCATCATCACGGGAGAACGGCTGAACCGAATTTGATGAAATTTTGTGGGTGGCCTTGAAATAGCCCTACTTAAAATTTAGTTCATGTTTCGAGTCTCTACTACCAGTGGTTTTCGAAATATTAGTGAAAACCGACGCTTTCGCTGGTCTCATCATCACGGGAGAACGGCTGAACCAAATTTAATGAAATTTGGTGGGTAGCTTTAAAATAGACCCTTTAAATTTAGTTCAAGTTTCGAGTTTCTAAGACCAAAGGTTGTCGAGATATTAGTGAAAAACGAACCGTTTTCATAGGAATTCTACTCTCTAACTCCCTGGTTCCTCCAAACGAAAAGGTTGGAAATCGTTTGTTTAAAACATGAAAGTGAATTAAACTTTTATCTCTGAGTTTGGTGGCAGATTTTTGAGATAAATAGTCACTTTCTGAAATTATGAATTGTTTGAAAACATGAATTTAATTGTAAAATCTATCACCATGGTTTATTTTTTACAAGCTGTTACTCAACGATGAAAAGTATTAAAAAATCAAAATGGTTAATTAATTTTAACATTTTATGAGGATATATCATATTGCTCGGCAACGCAATTAAATGAAATGTGTTTGTTAATGTATATTATTATTTTTTCGATTTGAATAATAAATAAATGGATATAAATATATATCTTATAAATGAACGGTTTCATTTTTTTTAAATATATTAATTGCGAACTGCGTGCACCACTTTCATTTATTTTGGCAAAGGGTTTTCATGCTTATTGTGTTTACCTAATAAACTCATATCTTGTGTTTAGCCAATAAATTCATTTAGCCAATTGTTGAAACAGAAAAAGAGTAGAACGGGCATACCTTCTAATACAATTGTAGTGTTTTCGTTTAGTATATACAAACGAGATCTGGATGTTTTAATCAGATCTGTAAATTCGGAGCCACGAATTTGGCGAGATATCGCTAACTTGGCAACTTTTCTTTTTTGCCAAATTGACGGACATGTCGCCAAATTGTTAAAAACGACGCAAATCAATGAAATTTATTTTGTTATGTTAGAAAAGAGTACTGAAATGATGTTTCGTTAGCATTTGTCTGTCAGTCCAACCGTCTTATATAGTAACACAATTAGCGAATTTTTAAAATGCCACCAAATTGATAAAAATGTTTTCAAATTCATAAAAATATCTTGAAATTGATAAAATTGCGCTAAATAAATGAAATGAATTATGTTTTGTTAGGGGTAGTATTGTGATTATGTTTCGTCACTTTGTCGCCAAGTAGGACTGTCAGTTCTACAGTCCCACTTGGCGATAAATTTAACGACTTTTAAAAATATCGCTAAATTTACGATAATGTCACTAAATCCTCCATAGAGATAGCATTATTTAGACGATATTTTTCCCACCAATTTATTTGAAGTAAATAATATCGTGTTGCTTAGCAATGAATTTAAATCCAATTTTGTTATGCGGCAGACGATTTTTATTAAATCTTTTCCGATTTGAATAATGAAGATATGTATATAAAATAAATTTCATTGCCATTTCATTTTTGACTGGATAATATCAATTACGGTCTTCAGGGTTCTTTATTATGCCATTGTTTATTGTGGCAAAAATTGTTGAAACTCATATATTGTATGTTGTAAGAGTAATCTTCTTCAAATACAAGGTTATATCTTCTAATCTACGGGAATATAAGAGTAGTGCAGGTATATTGGCATACATTCTGGCATATATTTGAATCAAGTACGGCCTTCTGATATGAAGATTACGGGGATTGTTGATATTTTCTATGTATAACGTCATCTATTTTATTTTGGCAAAGACTTTTGAGACTCATATTGTGATACTGGTATTCTTGTACTAACACTCGGACATGTCTTCTAATCTACGACATTATAAATAGTACTGGTATATCTTCCCATATAATTTTTGCACTTTCATTTTGGCATATGTTGGAATCAATTACTGCCTTCAGGTTTAAAGATTACTGCTTTATTGATATTTTAATACTATTACTAATCTACTAAACTACTAATCTAATCTGATAATCTAATAATATACTATAATCTATTAATCTACTTTTATAGTTTTATGTAATCTACTGATATAGTTTTATGTAATCTACTGATATAGTTTTATGTAATCTACTTATATAGGGGTTCCATACAATTTTAACATTTTTATTATATTTCATACATTGATTCAATTCCATATTTTTTGTAAATTTGCTTACAAAAAAGTCCAGGATGTTTTATTCTTCAGATCTGCCGTGAATATAATTTTGTATAGCGACAACAGATATTCTTAAACTTCGTTTTAGGAGTACTAAATTAAATTTTTTAACAGAATATTTTGAATAAAAATGTCATTTAGTATACTATAGGAATTTGCACATGATTGTGAATTTTAAGTTTCTTTATATTATATACTCCGTACGAAGAACGTGTATGCTGCTAATCTATATAAATAAAATTGAAAATCTGTCTGTCTGTCTGTCTATCTCTCTGTCTGATTGTTTGTCTCATCATCACACGAGAACGACTGAACCGAATTTGATGAAATTTTGTGGATTGTCTTGAAATAGCCCTCCACCTCTTAAATTTAGTCTAATTTCGAGTTTCTAAAACTAGGGGTTGTCGAGATATTAATGAAAAACGAAACTTTTTTCCTAGGAGTTTTACTCATAACTCTCCGGTTCCTTCAGACAAAAAGGTTTGAAATCGTTTGTTTAAAAAGTGAAAGTGAATTAAAACTTTATCTCTAAGTTTGGTGGCAGATTTTTGCGCTAATTAGTCACTTTATGAAAACATGAATTGTTTAAAAGCATTAATGTTTGAAACATGAATTTAAATGGAACATATATCGCCATGGTTTATTTTTCACAAGCTTTTACTCAACAATGAAAAGTATTAAGAAATCAATATGGTTATTTAATTATTAACATTTTATAAGGAAGATTCTGTCTTATATCATATTACTCAGTAACGCAATTAAATTAAACGTGTTTGTTAATGTTTATTTTTTTTTTCGATTTGAATAGTAAATAAGTGGATATAAAAATATATCTTATGAATGAACGGCTTGATATTTCATATAATTACATTAATTACGAACTGCGTACATCACTTTAATTTATTTTGGCAAAGAGTTTTGAAACTTTATGTACTGTCTTCAACCAATAAACTCATTTAACCGATTGTTGAAACAGAATAAGTTTAGAACGGGTATAGCTTCTAATACAATTTTAGTGTTTTCATTTATTATATACAAAGGGTATCAGGATGTTTATTCTTCAGATCTGTAAATTCAGATTTATGAATTTGGCGGAGTATCGCTAAATTGACAACTTTTCTTAAACGTTGCCTAATTGAAGGAAATATTGCCAAATGGATAAAAACGACGATCTAAATCAAGGAAATTAATTTTGTTTTGTTAGAACTGAGTACTGAAATGATGTTTCGGTAGCATTTGTCTGTCAGTCCAACCATCCTATTTAGTAACACATGTAGCGAATTATCAAAATGTAGCCAAATTGATA
This sequence comes from Amaurobius ferox, assembly GCA_951213105.1. NCBI lineage: Eukaryota > Metazoa > Arthropoda > Arachnida > Araneae > Amaurobiidae > Amaurobius > Amaurobius ferox. The sequence goes on along the minus strand of OX578149.1, from coordinate 114,905,435 downwards.
AAAACGTTTGTACAACCATAAAAATATCTTAAAATTGATAAAATTTCGTTAAATAAATTAAATTGATTGTATTTTGTTAGGGGTAGTATGTGGTGATGTTTCATCAATTTGTCGTCAACTGGGATTATCAGTTCTACAGTCCCACATGGCGATAAATTTGGCGATTTTCAAAATGTCGCTAAATTGACGAAAATATCGTCAAATTGACAAAATGACACCGAATCGATGAAAATTCAATAATTTGCATAATTAAGTACGATTTTCTAGATAATCTCCGTCGTTTTGTGAGAATTATAAAATATTTTTTCCAAATTTGCTTACAAACTGAACCAGGATGCTTTACTCTTCAGATCTGCCCGTGAATATAATTTTGTATATCGAGCACAGAGATTCTTACACCTTTCTTAGACGAATTAAATTAAATATTTTAATAGAATATTTTGAATAACAAAGTCATTTAGAATATTATAGGAGTTTACACATAATTGTGAATGTTACGTTTTTTATGTTTGTCTCATCGTCACTGAAGAACGGCTGCACCTAATTGGATGAAATTTTTGGGGTAGACTTGAAATTGCCCCACTTAAAATTTAGTCCGTGTTTTGAGGTTCTAGAACCTGGGGTTACCCAGCTATTAATTTAAAACGCACAATTACATATTCCATAGAGATAGCATTATGCAGACGATATTGTTTTCACCAATTTATTTGAAGAAAATGATATCATGTTGCTTAGCAACGGATTTAAATCCAATGTGTTTTTGCGGCAAACGATTTTCATTAAATCTTTTCAGATTTAAATAATAAAGATATGTATATAAAATAAATTTCATTGATATTGCATTTTTGACTGGATAATATCAATTATTGTCTGCAGGTTTAATCATTATTATTATTGATATTTTCTAGTTATTACGCCATTGTTTTATTTGGCAAAAATTGTTGAAACTCATATATTTTAGGTAGTACTGGTAATCTTCTACAAAAGCACGGGTAAATCTTCTAATCTACTAGAATATAATTAGTACATGTATATTGGTATATATCTCGTCATATATTGGCATATATTGGAATCAATTACGGCCTTCTGGTATAAAGTTTATGGGGATTATTGATATTTTCAATTTATACGTGTATTATACGTAAAGATTATTGAGGCTCATATTTTAATACGTGTAATCTTCTACTAACACGTGGACATATCTTCTAATCTACGATAATATTAGTACGGGTATATCTTCCCTTGTAATTTATTGTGACATATATTGGAATCAATTACTGCCTTCAGGTTTAAAGATTACTGTTTATTGATATTTTCAATTTATAGGTGTAATCTACTAATTCAGGGTATATCTTCTAATAGTCGCGAATATAAGTAGTACGAGTCCCATAAAATTTTAACGCTTTTATTTTGCATATATTGATTCGATTTCATATTTTTTGTAAATTTGTTTACATATGGTGCCAGAATGTTTTATTCTTCAGATCTGCCCTTGAATATAATTTTGTATAACGACAACAGATATTCTTAAACTTCTCTTTGGGAGCACTAAATTAAATATTTTAACAGAATAATTTGATTAACAATGTCATTTAGTATACAGGGTGATTCAAAAGTTCGGTAGTAAAACGCTATATAAAATATCTATGGGTCGGAGAGACATGCGGTTTTCAGATTAATATTCACCGTGGTGGGGGATTTTATGTGGAATGAAAAAGAAATAGTTCAAACTCTCGACACTCGGGGGGGGGGGGGCTGCGGCAGATAAAGCCATGGAGATGACTTATTCATGGAGGTGATTGCACACATGACTGACTTGCGAGATCCCCAGATCCCACATCTGTGATTTTAGGTATCCCCCACAACGAGAAATCACAGGGTGTGAGATCTGGGGATCTCGCAGGCCAGTCATATGTGCAATCACCTCCATGCATAAGTCATCTCCATGGCTTTATCTGCCGCAGCCCCCCGAGTGTCGACAGTTTAAACTAATTTTTTTTCATGCCACACAAAATCCCCCACCACGGTGAATATTAATCTGCAAACGGCATGTCTCTCCGACCCATAGATATTTTTATAGCGTTTTACTTTTGCTCCGAACTTTTGAATCACTTTGTACTATATGATTTTGCACATGATTGTGAGTTTTAAGTTTCTTTATACTATTATATACTCCTTACGAAGAACGAGCATGCAGCTAGTTTTCAATAATTTTCATTATTAGAACCCGTATGGTTATAATTTAAAAATATCCGTAACATTAATTCCTTATAGATTCCAGAATAACGATATTAGTGTATTGTATATGGTGGAAATTGAAAATTTGTACTTCACTATGGAAGGTAATGTTATCAAAGTGGATTTACAGATAAGTTAAATGCATTCATCGGAGTCACTAGACTATTTATAAATTAAATATATAAAATTTTATTACAGAATTTTATCAGATGTTTTGAAGGAATAACTTGGGGGCGAGATCTGTGAAAGACAAAAATTTTTTTATATCCTCTGGTAATGAGTGTACAGCACGTGGGACGAAATTAAAGAAGAATGTGTGAGAAAGACGGGTGGTGATTCCCAAACTTCAGATATTTTTAAATTAAATGAAATTATTTTGAAAACATTTTGCAGCATTACTGGAAATGTTTCCGTCTTTGTATCAATAGTAATACCAGCAACTAGGTTTATGTATTCCTTTTCACTTCACATAAAATTAATCTTTCATTTTGAAATTTTCCAAAAGTCAAATAGTTCCTGAGAATATAAATTCATTCAAACATGCGTGCAACTGATTAAAAAAAGACAAAATTGGAGAGTATTAACAATGGCCTAAGGAAACTGATATATTTAGAGGTTTGAAAAGTTTGTTTGCATATTCAGAAATTAAGCTTCTTACGGACGCCCATTTTTCAACTGTTTAAAATTCGAAAGTTGTGGAATGTTTCCCTCGGTTTCTGCTGCAATCTTTTGAATATGATATATTGAAAATTCGAAAGTGCAGAAGTTTGTTTTAAACATAAGATTGCCGTATGCGAGCTTAAAAACGTGATATGATTACATAGTTCAATTTGATAAATTTAATGCACTGCCTGAATAAGGTAAGAAGAGGAATTGAACAGAAAAAAAGGTTTCATAGACATGTTTTCAATAGATCTATCTAATCCCGTGATCTGGTGCGTTTGACTCAGTAGAAAGGGCCCGTCACAAAAGCAGTATGGCAGAGTTTCACTGGAACAACAATTTCCCCAAATGTGGTAGGATTTTTTGTCTATAGCCCAGGCCATCCAACTCACCGACAGGGTGTAAAGCAGTTACAAAAGACGGTCAGGGAAAACACAGAAATATCAAAACACATAGCTATATACTGAAATAGATAGACAATATACATGGACATAAAGCTTCAATGTGGTAGCTTTTAACAAATGCCGCAGTCGTGGATAGAAGTGGGTTAATGCAAGTATATGCAAATTTTGCCCAGTTGGCGTATTCTAAATACCCAACGCTGGCAGTTGAAAAAATTAGTCTAATTTCCCAGTGTCTCCTTGCTTCTTGTTAGGGCTCAGGTGTGCACCATAAGTGTCGCAATCGATATGACTACTGTTGTTTCGACACTGCAAGATCAATATCGTCGTAATGTGTGCTTCATGAAGAGATTGCTGAATTTTTTTGTACATTGTTGTGGGGTTTGTCTCGACATTGCGATCTGGATATCGTCGGCAGGCCATTATGACTTTGTTTGACGCACCCGCAGACTTTAACATTTTCTGAAGAGCATTCGATAATGAATATTATATACATATATATATATATATATATATATATATATATATATATATATATATATATATATATATATATATATATATATATATATATATATATATATATATATATATATATATATATATATATATATATATATATATATATATATATATATATATATATATATATATATATATATATATATATATATATATATAAGGATATAAACAAGAAGAAAAAATAAGCGAGAACAGGAGTGACCATATGATTTGCATAGAATGGCAGGGGTGGATTGCGACACCCCTTTCCCGCTTAAAGCAGCTTTTACGACCCGGGCAACGCTCACGGCACCAATGTAACTCAATGGTCAATCTCCCACATGTGCAAAGACAAAAGCACCCGAACGCACACAAAAGCAAAGATGGAACCAAGCAAGGAAGAGATACACCCTACAATCCAACATGAAAACACAACATTTTATAAGGGAAAGTCGCACATGCGCGAAAAGACTTCATGATGATAGGATCGCAGATATGAATATATATATGATTAAGAATGCTCATTTAGATTCAAACAAAGCACAATTTCTTTCTTTGAAAAAGGAATAGTAATAATGTTGCAAAAATATCATTTATTTTATTACATTCATAAATGCAGTCTGTTTTAAAAGTACTGTAGTTTCTGTTTCTTCTGAAGTATCCGAAATAATATTTCTGAAAATATTTTTAGTGAGGTTTGAATTCCAATCAATAATATTATTAATTTTGATATTGTATGAATTTCTCTTGTCGTGTATGGTTGTATAAATTCCATACTGTTGGTGTTTTCTTATTGACAAATCCAGGAAGTCTGTCGATCCATCCTCATTGATCGGGTTTTCAATTAAGTCTAATTCTTTTGGGTAGAATGCAAAATCTATGTCAGGGGTGTTTGCATAACCCCCTAATATCACATCG